>JAIRCK010000141.1:0-52847 GCA_020744315.1 Curvularia eragrostidis | reverse complement strand
GGATGGGGGGGTGGGGGGGGGGGGGGGGGGGAGGAGGGGGGGGTGGGGGTGGCAGGAGGGGGGGGGGGGAAAAGCTTTCATCCTTTGGAAATACGACGGATAAATGGAAGCTTAAGTTTGGAGCAAGATTTTCCTTTTCAAAAGGGCAAACGGTTTACTTGTAGATCATGGAAAGGGGAGGGGGAGGGTGGGTAGTTTCTCAACTCAATCTTTTTTTAGCTACATTCTTCTGGTCGGAAAGAAGAGAAAAGAAAAAGAATTAGCTACATAAGTAAAAATCAGAAAGGGAAAAAATCAAGCAAAACTGTGCACTGTTTTTTCCACCGTTGGGAAACGGCGGACAACCATGTGGCACGTGGGGGGCGCTGCATGTGGTGTATGTAACTATGTATGGGTTTTACAGGGATGATGCAGATGAAAAAACCAATTATGATCGAAGCGGGTACGGATCGAAAAGAGGGACAAAAAGAAAAGCAAAATCAGGGAAAGGAAAAAAAGTATACACAAGCGTTCGCAGTTTGGCGTGTAAAAAAAGTAATGAATATGTGCATGTCGGCTTACGGTCCGACAGACGGCAAGCTCAACAGGGTCTACATAGGGGGCTTGCATATTGTATGTTTAACTTCTGGGACCTAATGCCGGCTGTTTTTTTCCCTCTCTCTCTCACTCACACACACACTTTCAGCCACAATCCCTTGGAACTAAGTACATGCGCCCGGTTTTTTTCTTGCAAGGCTGCAGGCGGATCGCGATGGGCCCCCCGATAGATTAATAGGGCTTATGCAGGAAGGAGTTCGAAACGGTCGCGGCTTTTTTCTTGGGTTCGAACTCTAAATACAAACTTTACTACGTTTTTTTCTTGGTGTCCGGAACTTGTCAGCGCAGTCTGATGTCTTGCTGTCTTTCGCTTGATAAGCGATTGCTAATAGATATGCAGGGGGAGGGGAGGGACCAGTAAGCTGAGGATGTTTCGCTTGTTTTACTGGGTTCTTTTGCTCTCTTTGGACTTGGAACTCGTGCTTGGGCAAAATCCTATCAACGCCCTTCTATCTTTAAATATAACAAAGAATTTTGAAATAGTTTTGTAAGATACGAAGGGTGTAGTCAAGAGTTAGGAGAAAAGGAAAGGAAAAACGACAATTTTTCGCTGGATTAGTGGGCTTACGACTCTACCATCGTGACGGATTCTCCTGGTCAAACGTACACTTTCTTGGCAAGTTGGAGATAGAATGACGAGAGACGCCACCTGCATGCCATGCCGCTGTATCCAGGTTCTTCCTTTCCTTTCCTTTCTTTTTTTCAAAAGAACAAAAAGGAGTAAGAGTAGGTACGACATTGACGATGGCTCCGTGCCAGAAACAGACAACTGCAGTCTTCTCTCCGCTGCTAAAACATGCATAGTACAAAACATAGGATCTTACACGCTAATTGTGATCGCAGTAGTGTGGTACCTACTTATGCAATGCGCATTCCCACCACCATCATGCACTGTTGGTCCAAAACCAAAAAGCCAAGGGCACATATGAGCTTGTAACTGGTGCGCCCTCATCTATATTATCGCCACATATAGGCTACTCCTGCACCCCGCGAGCAAGAAAGGGAAACAGTAAAAAAACGGCTAGCGTGCTAGAGCTTGGCAAACGCAGTTTGAGAAAGAGGGGTTAATTTGCATCCGGTGAGATATGTATTAGTGCAGAGGATGAGAAATCGTATTGGGACAAGTATGTCGTGTGCACAACCGCCACATACATCTTTTTTGTGGAAAACGATTTGCTAAACAGGGTAATGTATGTGGCAGTCACATGTCGTAGCACTATTCGTGCACCAGAATCTTGTACGACCGTGGCGTAGAATACTCTGATAGACAACTTCTTGTTTGGGCTTGAGTTAAGGAAGAACCAAAAGAGTCAAAGGGCAAAATTGTTGGGGAGTAGGTTGTCGAGTTGTGTTTTATCTATTGATTAGAGAACGCAAGGGTGCCTATTAAGTCATTTGTCATCTGTACAAGTTTAGTGAAAGGGAAAGAAAAACGAAAGAAATGAAGCTCGACGTTCAAAAAGCAGATGCACGAACACGCCTCCACACGCTGGTGGTTCTAGGCAACCCCTCTAAACAAAAAGCGGGTATTTCTTCCTCACTCATTTGTGCGTCGGATGAGACGATTTGTTTTAAAATTGAAAACCGGAATGAAGCGTCCTTGGCTATTATGGACCCTTCCAGACCTAAGAAAGTTACCACGGAGCGGTGCGGAACGCGGCGTGCCTCGGCGACCTTGTATAGTTTGCTAGGAAGGATATGGGTGCCATGTGGTAGCCCTAACATGTCGGCCGTTCAATGAAACCCGGTTTTCTTGAGTTTGAGAGCGCAGTAAGACAGCTTTGCAATTTCGTAAAATAGTATATCCTGCTGTTCTGTTTAGTGTGATGCTAGTAGGATTACCTCATTTTACGTCTCGCTGACAGAGGCCGAGTATTCGAGCTGATCTCATCAAATCTTACGTATTGATGTATAAGCAAGGGCCTCCCTGTGACGGCCAACAAGGCCGAGGGAAATTAGTTGCACACAGTAAGGACGAGCTTCTTCAAAATGAGTACTGGCCCACAGATGGAAAGCCGCGTTGTTTTCCACAGCTATCGAGAAGGCATGATCGGGTGTCGACAGCCGGGTCGCGCATTTTGTAGGATGCCAGCCTGCGCTGGACCCTTGCGTAGTTAGCACTAGTGCCAACGGGCGGGATCGCTGCAGCCGAATCCTTGGTAAAATAATCGCAACGTGATCATACACATGTGGTGGAGATGCAACGCCTGGCAGTGGTGTGCGAGACGATGAAGGAGTGAGAGGATCCGTGTGTTGCCGGCGATGGGACGGTTGAAGTTAGAAGGTTAGAGATTGAAATAACGGACCTGATCCGATAAGCGATAGGCCGTAGCCAGACTGTTACAGCCTGCCGTTGACGTACTACAGCCCCTCATGCCAGTGGAAATTGAGCCAAACAAATGCGATGCGGCTGGTGAGCAGACGGCATTCTATTCGACCAAAGGAGTTGGCACGGATGAGAGACGCCACACTTTCTCCCCTTAAGAGTGGCAGCCATGGCGGCTAGCCACGTGGAATGGATGCCTTGAAACCTTTTTGTAAGATGTCGAACCTCAGCTTGACTGGATTCCTCCGAAGCTGTGCCATGACGGGGAGGACCTTCTAATGCCGGCAGAGAAGAATTTTGCGACGTGCATGCTGATACGATTTTCCAACGGGAGCCCAACGTGGGTGGTCTACGGAGGATGGTAGTCCGATTCTGCCAGATAGAGTCAATCCTTGACGTGAAGCTGCCTCTGTGGCTCGTTACATGCGGTTGTCATTTCAGAGGAGATATCGGACCGAGACGATGAGGCACAAGATGCCTCGGCACTTATCCGGGGCAAGCGGTGAGCCCAATGGTAGTAACAGTGGTTGGGTCTCGCTGCAGTCGAAACCTTGCACCAGCAGTAGGTATGAAAAGTCAAGTGGCAATGAGGCCAAATGAGAAGGCGCCCCTGCAGCTTCAGTAAGAGGGGTAGGATTCTTGCCAGCCTAAACTGGTATGGCTCCGACTCATGTGTAGTTGGTGTACGTACGTATGTCTGCAGCTATCGTGTGTATACTCCGAGTGGGCCATGCATGTTATGAGGTCGACTCGATAATGATGAAGATCACTTCCGAATTGCAGTACAAGGCTCGCAAAGGGAAATGATAAGCACTGCCATAATACACATGTGGGCATTCGTCACGGCGACAGGTTTATTCTACAAGGTCGAGTGATGCTGCGTGGTCTAGCGTGAGTCAACACAGGCAAGGTCGCATCGTGAGTCTACCAGCACAGCACCCTTATAATCAATTTTTGCTGCACTTCCGGGGTGTTTCAAGGCTATGGAGCTTGGTTGCTCCACCGGGCACGTGTGAACCCGCATGCTTGGATCGATCACCAAGGAGTTTTTCTTGGACAGATGCGATGGAAAGTGCTTATGAAGCAATGGGTACGGTCCATTCTCCGTGCGCGCAGATGCACGCTTGTGGACATAGGACATAGGTGCGAATCAGCCATGGCTAAGGCGCGAAATCATCCCTGCAGTGGGCCAGTGGTTGCTGCACGATGGATACTATTTCTTGACTGCGAACGTCTTGAGTGTGACCAGATGCAGGCTACGCACAGAAAGGGTCAAGGGACACGGCAAGCTGAAACTACCATGTCGTTTTGCCGGGGAACGTGACCCGGCCGAGGTGGGAGCAACACGACGAACCGGCAGACTGACGTGCTTTTGACAAGGAACAGGAAAAGGACTAGCCGGATTGGATGCAAATCGGACGATGTCGAGTGCGTGCAAAAGGATGGAGGGATTTCGTGCAGCAATCCTTTGGTCAAGTAGATGCATCACGCATTGCTTGGCGTGACCGTGGAGGGTCCTTGCATGTGGGCAGGACGGATTGCGGAAATTCGGGAGCAAAGACGTATAGCCGCGACACATATTGATATGATGCAGGCACTGTCGTTAACAATGAAGAGTGCTTCATTACTATTGCCTTCAAAGTGACATGGGTGACGAGCTCGACGGCGCATAATGTTTCGTGGGGGTTGCTGATGGCCGGCCACGCAGCGGGAGTTTTGCAGTGACCGCACGAGCCAGGATAGCAGAGTGGGATGTGTGGACCAGGCGCTGAAGGACAGAATGGAGCGTTGCTTGGCAAGGCAATGTGTAGGTCTAGTAGTAGGTGCAGACTAACAGTAGCAGAAGATGCCTGCCGGGCGCACAAGTGCCGCCGGCATGTACTAAGCAGAACCAAGGCAGGTTTCTGTGCGTAAAGTATGTAACAAAAGATTGGCCCGGCATGGGTAGCGGCATGGGCGAAAGTTTAGAGATGGCGGAACTGGCATCCAGGATCCACCAAAAGCTTGGCTGTAGTTGACCCCATGCAATCCATCGTTCAGCGGAGTCGGCAAGCCACAGCAGACCGGGGCCTGATTGGGAAGGGGAGGGAGCAGGTGTTGCCGCAAAGGGGTAGCGGGGGCTGGTGATGAGAAGGGCGGGTGATGTGACGCCAGCTTGCGAGCAATTGATCGTCTTTCCCGCCTGAGACCCCCTCGCGTCGGTTGCTGGTAAGCGACAGAGGGCGAGTGTGGAAAGGTGAATTCGCCTATATGTGCAGCTGGGAGAGCTGGCTGCAGATGGCTAGACGAGCACATGTCGGTCGGGCAGAACGAGCACGCTCGGTCGGAAAGACCGGATAGGGATGGCAGCTGGCAATGCCACTGCCGTTATCACGGGCGTCATAGTTGGCGTCATGATGAGAGTGCTCCGCTCAGGTCCAAGGCCAGATGGAGGATGTAGTGTAGTGTACAGTAGTAGAGTAGCTAGTATGTATGCTGATGCAGGCGCAGGCGCAGCACGTGAGGCGGGCGACATGGATGGCATGTACAGCGTCTAGTCGGCCGTGGGGTGTCCAGCTGGGTGCAGGCGGCGCCGGCGACGCCAGGGGGGCCCGAGGTTTGGCGAGGACGAAGGCGGCGTGCAGGTCAAGTCGCCATGGCAAAAGTGGTGTCAGGACGGGGCGCGATAAGCTTTGGGTGAGGTCTAGAAAATTCGTAGTATTTACGAATCGCGTCTGCTGTGCCGCAGTGACCCCGTTGCCGGCTGGGATTGCCACGAGGCCGATTCCGCGCCCAATGGCGGGCGGAGCTGCTGCTGCTGCTAAGGACAGTACGCTGCTGCGCTGCTAGGCGGCTAGGCTGCCAGGCTGCCAGGCCTAAACGTTCGCTTCGCACCTGCCTTGTTCCTGGCGCGCACCTTCGTTCCTTCTCCACAGCCCGGGCTCAGCAACGCTCCTGCTGTCGGAGGCGGCGGCTGCTAGACCCTCAGTGCCCTCAGCACGCTCGACGCTTCTCGACTCTCGACACACGATGCGCGGCAGTCGCCTCGCCGCCACACGCTGCACCACCACAAACTTGCTATACTTGCTTTGCCCGCCATAATGGCACCGCCCGCCGGCGGCCCACGAGAGAGATGGTCGGCATGCTGCCGTCACTGTCAGGGCCGCCCGCTCGGTCGCCAGCTGCCTCAGCTTGTTTCCACCAGGCTGACCGGCTTTCATGCCGCTTTGGTCGACCGCCCCCCCACCTGGCCGCAATCGTCGTCTGCTGTAGGAACACCAGGCTTGCTCGAGTATGAGTAAGTGGCATAACGTTCGCGCGGTGGGCCTGCTGCACGCCCATGTTCGCGCTGCGTTGCCTTGCTGGTAACCCTGCGCCCATTGTGCAGATCCAGTCGTCCATGGCCACCGTGCCCCCCTTCGCAGCAAGCAAAGAAAGAAAGAAAAAAAAAAGACGCACCGCCCGTCACGGCCCATGGGCGGGCAGCCGCTGTGGGTGGTGTCGTGCTGCACATCGTGCAGATCACCCTAGGCATTAATTGCGTGACGATATAGGCTTCCCCACGAATCGCCAGACATGCGAGGTTAGGTGCTCGTTTCACTTCAACGCCCACCAGGCCCACCTGGGACGCGCCGCCGACAGCCTAGACACGGACACTGGCATTGGTACTCTGCACCGTAGCAGGGATGCCGCTCGTTGCTGCACGGCTAGCGTCGAGACCTACCCTTAACCCGCTGCAGTGCCTTTTTTACCACATACATGCAGGGAAGCCCTCATGTTTGACGTGCCCACCTTTCGAGTCTCACCAACCTTGCACTTCAGACAGTGTGCTACGGCAGCCTCAAACGCCCGCCATGACACACATAGCAAACTGCATGCGCTCCGATCCCAACCAGACCTCTGTTTATATAACCGTGGAAACATCCTCCACACCAACGGTACGCCCTCCTGCGCCACTCCTCGTCCCAATGAATTACCACCTGCCCCGACGCTCCCGCTCCCTCAGAGATCTTCAGGCTGCCCCAGATTCTAACCTGTCCATTCTTCTCCAGGCCAAAAGCCCCCCATTGGCTGCTCCCCCTCAGCCCGCTCCCTCAAAGTACCACCAGTGGCTCTCTGCAAAGAGCCCTGGACACTCATCCAAATCAAGCCAATCCTCAGATAGAGGCACTGCCCTTGCCGCTGGCCGCTCCCCTACCTCTCTCAGTGACACTGCCATCCTGTCCGAGAACAGCCTGCCTTTTTGGGCACGAACTGGCTCACTGTCAAGGAGGCGCAAAGTCAGCGTACCTGAGCTAGGAACCACCATGACCACTGTCCAGGAAATGCCATTGGATTCGCGTAAGTCGATGCCACTCCACTGCCTACTCCAACCAACATGTAGCTGACATGGGTTCTCCAGCAACTATCCCGGGAAGACCGCCCCTCCGTAAACCTTCATACGAAGCGTTTGGCCATGAGCGCTCTTGCAGCGCTCCTGGCACCAACTGGCGCTCTGGTCCGTTTGGCGATGCCATGATCGCTTGCATTACCGGTCCTTCTCCCCTCCAGGCTCAGTCCACCACCAACAACCTGCCATCCGCAGATTTGCCCAGCGTTTCGGGCAGGCCACTGTCTCCCATCCTTAGCCCCGGTGCGACGCCCAGGCCTTTGCTCAAGCTCGAGACGACCAACATCGAGGAAGAATGGGAAATTCCCCCCCAAGTGCCTCCCAAGTCTCCCGTTGCTGAGCGCAAGGGCTCACCAGCTCCATTGGTCCTGAACTCAAAGGCGAGCAAGCCACAACTTACTACGCCCGCCTCAACCGGCTCAGGTGGAGGCACTCCGCTGAGCGCTATGGACCTTCGACGGTCGCCAAACGGCAGCATGGGCCTTCCCACTCCACCTTCTACCTTCATCAATCCCTTTCACACGTCTTCGCCCGCATCTGCTCGCAATTCACCACGCACCGAGAAGAAGGACCCCATCACCACACAAGCCTTTCCCCACAACCGCAACATGTCCGAGTCGTCTATCATGGATCGAGGTCGACCCAAATGCCGCAACAGCAAGAAAGATCGCCCCCGAGCCATGTCTGAAACCAGTGGCCCTGAGACTGTTCCCGACTCCTGGAAACTCCCTCAGGGTATGCGAGTATCTGAGGCCTCAAGGCGCATAAGCGACGCCGACAAGAGGCTGCTTCACAAGCAAGCCTATGATCAGGCTGGCAACTTTGAAGTCCTCAACAAGCGTGACGTAGCATCATTATCAAGAGTAAGTTGGCTTGGGTGAACACTTGGAGCTTCGACCACTAACATCATTGCAGGAACTCAGAGCGCTCGATGAGCGTTGCGACTACCTCCGCAAAACTTACAAATCCCTCCGTGCGGGTCGCCAGAAGCTCCATGGCCGCATGATTGCCTACTTGCGGCGTGGAGAGACGGTCATCTTCTCGCGTGAATCTCTCCTGAAACAAGAAGAGGCTCTAGCCGAGCTAGATGTTTCGATAGATGAGTTCATTCAGAAACTGGAGCAGGCTGAGAATCGCCGCCTTCGCCTCCGCCAGAAGCTACTCGAGCATGTTGCTGCTGCTATCGTGCTTGACCCTAGCTCTCACGATCAGGTTGCCGAGACCACTCCTCCGCGGAGTCCCGTCAAGATGGACAGCCCATCTCGATCTCAGCGAAAGGAGACCGAATCCATCAAAATTTACGCCGATGGCCATGTCCTCAATCTTTTCTCAGACATTGAGAAGGCCATCGGCCAAATGTGCGAGCAGACCTGCTAGGACTGACTCGAGGGCAACCCGATCGTTACACTCGACCCGCCTATTGGCACCTTCTACCTCGCCTCGCACGGCAAATTCCTAATTTCCACCTCTAGCGTCACACGATTTCCTATGTTTGTACTATAACGGCCTTTTGGGATGTACCCTCTCACTAATTCTTCTTTTATTTTTTTTTCTTCTTTTCCTGGGCTGGTTTCGACTCATTGTTCAAACGTTCAATGGCAGCATTTTTCACGCCAAACGTTTTACCTTCATTCTTCACGCTACCATCTATACCCAATTTTCTGCACATTACTTCTTCACACTTTGGTGCTTTTCTTTTTCGCACTTGGATATTTTCTTCAACAATCGCCATGTCAAATGTGGCCATGGCCTTGCCAGGGGTTTGTTTCGTGTTTGGGGGTTTTGGAGCTTGGACAGCGGCACGTGGATGTCACTAGGTAGACAATACATGTATTGAGCTACGGCCCGCAGGGTTTCATGAATCAAGCATCGTCTCTTGAGCCAGCCGTTCTTGTCACTCGTCAAACATGCAAACATGCACTTGTGGCGCTCTACTTGCCCGAGGCGAGGCTCGAAACACTGCCGTCCCGAGTGCGCTATCGTCGCTACCAGGTAGGAGCACTTCGCGTCCGCAAGACGATTCGCCGTCACATCCCGCCTTCACACGGTCGATGCGCTTTGCGACAGCAACCGTAGCAATAGTATTGCATTGATTGCCTCCAGATACAGGTGCAGCCAGTCGCGGCATGCACTGCATATACCAGACCCAACGCGGTTTCATTGAGGTTCGTCTCCGAGGGCGGCGACGCTCCGGCCCTTGCTATATGGGCTATAAGATATACACTATAGCCCGTTTCAACGGCGCTGTGACGTTGTGGGAAATGTCGGTAAAACGGAAATATGGTGGGGCGCAAGAAAGATAAAGGGGGCCTTTGCGAAAAGAGAGTCTGTTGAAAATATCGAGTAATTGACACGGGCTGACCCTGACTACTTACGACGCACAGTACTATTGCGTGTTTGCTTCCAGCAACAACGCCGGCGGTGCACGCGTGCTTGCGTCCCGCCCTTGTTGAGAAAGCGGCTGACATCAGACTTGGATGGTTCTTCGGGGAGACAAGCAAGCCCTCGTGCATCAGCAAACAAAGATACTAACGTGTGCCGCTGCCCAAGTTTCAGAACAAGGCCAAAAGCGGGCAACCTCGCCTTGACTCAAGAGAGTATATTCATTAATCATCCGCCAAGACTGTTCAAAGAAATACTTACGACATAAGAATCAGAATTACTAAAACGCACGGCGAAAATCGCCATGGTTGATGGTTTCAAGTCCGCGGGCATCAGATGTGTTGCAGTGGCGGAGATTTTTTTTCTTTTTTTTTTGCTTATTGCGTGCCGTGGTTGACCAGAATCCCAGCTCCTGCTGTTTCTGTCGGCGGCACCTTTCTCCGCATGGTCCGTGCACGTCTTTTTGTGCGAAAAAGTTTGGGGCTTCGGGCGACGACGTGACAATTCTTAGAAGGCAGCAACTTCTTCCCCGTCACCTCCACCATGTCCACTAATAGCATCAAGTTGTTGACTGGCAACAGCTATCCCGAGCTCGCCCGCCTTGTGGCTGACCGGTACGTCCAAGCCTTTGCTTCCCGATGCTCCCCGGGACTACAACTAGGCGTACACATGGCGACGAACATGCCCCTCGTTTGCTGTAAAACTAGTACAGACCAGACTTGTGTTTCAAGATAACTGCACAATACACTTATATGCCGCTTTTGCTTCTTTGCACAAGCAAAAGAAATACAACTCGCCGACATGGATGAAACATCCCCGGGTAGCATTGCTAATGTCGTCACAGACTTGGAATAGAACTCACCAAGATTCTCGTGTTGCAATACTCGAACCAGGAGACATCTGTGACTATTGGCGAGTCCGTCAGAGATGAAGATGGTATGCACATAGCTTCCTCTTCTAGATGTAGCCATGTCTGGTAGGCCTCAGCTTACGGTGCTGCAGTCTTCATTCTACAGTCTACGCCACCAGGCGACATCAACGATGCACTCATGGAGTTGCTCATCATGATCAACGCCTGCAAGACGGCTTCTGCGCGCCGCATTACCGCTGTGATTCCAAACTTTCCGTATGCTCGTCAGGACAAGAAGGATAAATCCCGGGCCCCCATTACGGCTAAACTTATGGCCAACATGCTCCAGACCGCTGGTTGCAACCATGTCATCACCATGGACCTCCATGCCAGCCAGATCCAGGGATTCTTTAATGTTCCTGTTGATAACCTCTACGCTGAGCCCAGCACGCTTAGGTGGATTCGTGAGAATCTCGATGTTAAGGATTGTGTCATAGTCAGTCCAGATGCTGGTGGTGCCAAGAGGTAGGTCTTTCTGATATCACCGCTAGAGGCCTGTTTGAGCAATTTCCTGTACCAAATTATCCCAGTGGCACTGTCTTGTAATGGCGCCATCCGAGTCGTGAAAGCGCTACCGCAGCACGTTGGGCTTGCTGAAAGTTTCTTATATTAATTTCTAGAAAATGCACGTGCTGACCAGATGGTAGGGCAACCTCAATAGCAGACGGTCTGAATCTCGGCTTTGCTCTCATTCACAAGGAACGGACTCGGCCCAACGAGGTTTCACGAATGGTGCTGGTTGGAGATGTTCGTGGCAAGACTGCCATCTTGGTTGACGACATGGCCGATACGTGTGGTACGCTGGTCAAGGCAGCAGACGTCTTGATCTCCGAAGGCGCTAAGGATGCGCTTGCCATTGTCACACACGGCATCCTAAGTGGCAACGCCATCGAAGCTCTCAACGGCAGCAAGCTAAAGAAGATTGTTGTCACCAACACTGTGCCCCACGAAGACAAAAAGGAACTTTGCGACCGCATCGAAACCATTGACATCAGTCCTACTGTAAGTGGTTAATCATGTCACGAATGGTGAAGTCCGAAGCCTGACCATGAATAGCTTGCCGAGGCTTGCAGACGCACCCACAACGGAGAGAGTGTCAGTTTTCTCTTCAAGCATGCTCCTGTCGACTAGAGCGGGGTTGACTACTGAGTCAACGGTGGTTAGTCAACTCTGGAAACTCGGCGTTAAAGGTGGTACAGGCGTTAGGATCAACATCACGGCCCTTCTCAATCATCACGACAAGGCATTTCGGGTATTACGAAGATCTGCAGATCGGATTTGGGGGTTCAGCGGCGATTGGCACAGCCACTGGCGCAGCACGTGGTGTCGCACTACCAATGCATTAGTGAAATTTTATGCGGCTAGATGGTGTATTCACCCGCTAAAACACATGGCAGGTGCTCAAAGCTATTCCGCTGTCAACCAGGTTTGACATGTTGCCTGGAGACGACGCCACATGGAGGCACTTGTTGCGTTCGCTTCGCTGCGTGATGCGAGCTAATCAACTAGTATGTCGTTAGTCCGTACTAGTGCGAACTTTACATGGTCGTCAAACTGTCCCGACCTAGCTCCGCAACTTGCCGCATCTCTCGCAGCATGGCATCTCCGTGATATGTCGTGCATGTGGCCAGGATGGTGATTGTGCGAGTTCGGCCGAAAGCAGTCGTGGCGACAGAGAAACAAGATACTGGCCACGCATGATTTGCTCTCGAAAGATTACACTAAACAGCCTACAGTAAGTACACACATGTACTTTAGGCTGGCAATCAGTGACACCCCGCGGTGTTTGCCTCTCTTGGTCAATGCCTCTCAATGTCCGCCTGCTCTAGGTTCATACAATGCATTGCGATTCTGTAACGATTTGTCGGCATTCTCCATACTCCACGCTCAAGATGTTTCCGACCATCGACACCGGGAAGCCGTGCGAGATCCTGCGAGTCACATCTCTTTTGTCATTTTCCCCTTTTGTGCCCTTTTCCGCGATTATCAGATCACATGCGGATTTTCGAGCCCTGCACAAGCCATGATCGACCGCTCCGTCCCGGTGAGGGATTCACCACCTGATACCTGCATGTTATGCTCGGACATCGTAGGATTCATGGGATGAAGGTGGGTAAGGTCACGAGTTTCCGATGATCACCTCATCTCACGAAATTGTGATCTCATGCTGGTCTGTGATCAGCGTTCCGCAGATGTCAATATCGAAAATCAGCTGGTGCCAGCTGCCTATGTGCGAAATCAGGCTGTATTGAGGCGCACAGCAGTACTGTCGAAGTGCGTGTGGTTGCGTCGGCTAGACAGATGTCGAGCGTTAAAGTTTGCATCCTGGACACAGTTGTGTCCTAGCTACCTTTGGGTGCTTTTGGAAGGTATGGCTGTTTTCTAAGCACAACATACTCGGCCATTCAGGTTATCTCTAAGAATAGAAGCTATGTGCCGTATTTCAAGAAGACAACACACAGTATGGGAGAGGCCGCAGATTCACATGCACTCACGTAAAGCCGAAGACACGCATGGAATAGGCTGCCGACACCTGACCGGACCAACCGGACCAACTGCCATAGCAGGTTCGAGTTGCAACTTCAAGGAAAGCGGTGTGCACTACGTTACTCCGGTCCTACATACTACGGCTAAACAATAACCATTCATCGCAAAGTAAAAAAGGGAGAAGAGTCTAGACCATCAGCTCGTTATCTCCAAATCAGCCGAAGAAAGCAAACGAACAAATACACTAATCATGAATAGGTTGCCGTATCTCCCGCCCTCGTATCGTCGACTACCAAGAATGGTAATACCAATACTTCTCCTCAGCCGACCCAACAGGCGGGGACCCGGCGAAAGCCACTGTAACCAAGTCAACTGTTTTTTTTTACCCAAAACGCCCATCGCCAAGCTAGGTGGCGTAGCTTATCGGGATCTCCTTTAGTGACTGTTAGTCGACATGGAACCCCCCCAAAACAGCCACCCGTTTCACATTTTTGCCCATGGCTAAAAGGGCGGAGAATAGGATAATTTTTTCGTTACCAAGGTCGAAGAATATTTCCAATTTCGGTTATTATTCATGGGCAAAAACAAAAATGGGACAAACAACGGTGCCAAACCCTGAATCATGTACCTGGGGAGCCAAAGTACAAAGCAGGATTTAAATATTAAGGTTGCCCTGGATTTGCGACTCCTAATACTACTGCTTGCTCGATCGCCGATTGCTCTTGCGGTCGGGATGTGGAAGAGCTTGTCTGGGTGAGAGTAGAGAGAGGGAGGGAAAGAAGGAAAGAAGGAAGGAACAGAAAAGGCTTCTGGAGGGTAGAGTAAGTTGTATGCGGTTACTTGCATATAGTACATGCCTGGACCCTGAACGTTGACTTTGAACCCTTTCAGGACCCTTTGAAGACCCTTTTTGGACCCCTTCTTACCCTCTCGCTGTACCCCTCTTTTTCCAATTCCCGCGCGCGTTCCACGCTCATCTAATTCCCGTTCTAGGTTTGCGGGGGTGAACGCCTTGTATTTTTTTTGACTTTGGGATTTGACTTTGGGGCTATGGTAGTGCCGTTGGCGGTTAGCGTCCAAGGCTGGCACAAGCGAGCATCCTGGTACGGGATCGTGGCTTGCATCTTCCTCAGCTTATGGCTGAAGTTCGGGAGAGAGAAAATAAGATTCGGATACAGCAGAACTTAAAAAAGTCAATCCCGAAAACCTTCCTTCATGTCTTTCCCGGACCTAAACTCTGGGCTGCGCAGACGCCTTTTTGCTCTTTCGGCGTCGTTGGCTTCATGTGAGATGCAGGCAAGGTCCTTGGTGAAGAGATTGCGTTATCCCAAGTGTACAGGCAAATGGGTAGGAAAATAATATTCCACTCGGTAGCTAGTTTCCCCCAGTAAACCCGAATGGTGGGACATATACCGTTACCGTGGGGGGAGCCTTTGCACCACACCACGACTTGAGAGGAAAAAAGGGCAAGTTCCTACACACATCCGTATCGATACATGGACCTTTCCGTTTTGGTATGTCGATGATAATGATAACCACATACGTACGTACAGGGAGAACATGGTGGGGGGCCAGAACTTTCTTGGCCATCTTTGCCTCGCATCGAGACACCACCATCACCCCGGTTTGCAAACCATCTACGCTATACTGCACGTGCAAGAGAGATCAATTCCCATTACCACCACTCCACCTCAGCTCATGCGTTCCGCGAGTTAGTGACTTGCATCAAGTGGTCTGTTTTCTCGTCACCTTTCTGTTTGCGCGCGCGCGGGGGGGAATGCAAATGCAAAACACGCTTGCATGCATAACACCCCCCAAAAGCGGCCCGAAAAGCAACTTTATCACATATCGCTCGCCCACACCGGAACGTGAACATCCTTGCATATCTTTTTTGGGGTTACTAACAACTACTGTACATTGCAGCAAGGATTATGAAGAAGATGGCGAAAAAAAATTAGTCGAACCATCCTTACACCTCTGGACGCCCGCCACACAAAATGCAACGCTATACGAACCCTGAAAGTATGATACTTGGGCGTTCCTAGCACCCCTGCTTTCTAGAGTGGATCCCGTTTACCTACCCGGGGGAGCGGGGGAAGTATGATTAATATATAGTATGTATGTAGTATAGTGGAACACAAAAACTACTACTAAGTCGTTTGGGGCAAATATGCCTGGCGCAGTAGTTCGAACGTATTGTATATGGTGGTCTCCACTTGTCCCACCCCCTCTATCTCCACTTTATCTTTTTTTTCCTCAAACGATCTTCGTATACATGCAATGTGACGAGATTGCGTAAAGGCCCGAAAAGGTGGTTGCGCAAAAGCAGGGCTTTTGCGGAAGGTGGCGCGTTCTGCTGCTACTGCTATGTGAACAGGGACAAGGTCTTTTGATAAGGGTATTAGGGAGTGTACTATGCACATCACTAGTTGACTTGCGAGGGTTTGGGGCTGCTTAGTGGGAGAAGGAGGAGCGGGGATGTTGAGGTTGTGGGGGAAGTGGAAAGTGGAGAGGTTCTTGCTGGTGTGACGGTTGAGTAGGAGAGAAGGAGTGGCGAGATGAGGTGGTGGCGTGATTTTCAAATAGATGGCACAATGTTGATCGGGGTTGAGAGGGAACGAGGATTTGGTTGCCACCCTCCATTCGATGAGACGAGGAATTGTGCGATGGTGGGATTTTACGGCAGATGATGAAAGAATCATATAAGCCGTTTCAACTGAACAGTCGGGTTTGCCGCCAGGATTTTAAGAAGACTCGGTAATGACTAAGGTCATGTTGCAGCATTTTCCTCTTGTCATAAGGTCCGAAAAGGGGAAGCGGAACAGGTAATCGTAGGCATCATGAATGATCACTTCTGGATGCATGATCACTGTCGTTCTGCATGTTCGCTCTTCTTTTATATTTGTGCAAAATATGCTGTATGTCATTTTTGCAATTGTGTTCTTACTGTGAGTGATGTAGGGTCAGGTTAAACAAACATGAGTATTTAAATTCGCCCATCGATGATGAATCCAGAACTGTTCCCTGCCCCCTCCTACCCTCTATCAAGCGATTAGAGAATTATATATGTACAAAAACATAACAAGTACGTTGAAATTGAGATCCGAGTGAGCCTTGTCAAATATATTTCTCTGTTGAATCAGATCTTTAAGACATCAATAAACATAGGCTACGCGATCCCATCGCTACTTTACTACATTACGCACTGGTAATTATGTAGACTTGTCGGGTTATAAAGGAAAGGAGAGATGCAGTGATAATATTGACGTTGAAGAAAAATTCGAGAGAAGATAGACCACTGCGAGTCACTGAAGAGCAAGATGCGATTGAGACGTGAGAATCATGGAGGATATGGTGATAGTGTTGATATAATAGAGCACAATATCTGATCTCAAGATATAAACTGCGACCATGGCCCAGGTTTCATATCTCCCTTCTTCTCATTTCCAAACTCTGTCTCGTTCTGTCGCCCACATAGTTCCGTTGCGTGAGCTTCGTTTCCTTCATCTTGCCTAGATAGAGAGGCTCTCTTTATGCTCTTGTCAATCTCTTTCTTGTTGTTCTCTGAACTCTGTGGTTGTCCAGTTGTCTTTGCACCACTTTTCTTCGAATTCTTCTCGGCTTTCTTATTCGCCTGTCTTTTTGCCTTCTCACTAGCCTTCTTCTTCAATTCCTGCTGTGTACGAGCATTGAAGAATAGCTTAAGCTGCGCGTGTCTGACAATGCCTGCAAGTTCTGGCGGGTAGTCACGGGTTGTGAGGTCCGGGTCAGAAAGCAGACGAGTAGTTTGCGAATGCAGCTTTTGGAGAGCGGATGTGAGTGGCGTGTCAGGGTGGTTTGGGAAGGACCTCTTTCGGTGAGGATCAGGAAGTGGTCGGTAGCTTAGGCTGAAGATTTTCCCTTCTCTTTCGTTTTCTACGGTCTGGGCTGGGGCTTGCTCGGTTGCCAATTCTTGCTTGTGCTCAGGTGTTTCTTTTTGTTTCGGTTGTGCATCTTCCTCAAATAGATGAGACGAGCTCTGTCCTCTGCTTTCAAGTACAAATGCTGCCCCGAGCGAGTGTCGACCGTTACTTCCGTAAGCAGCGCCAGCTTCAGGAGTCTCTTTAGTGTTATCTGTCCAGAAGATCTCTCCCTCGAACAGTCTCTTTGCAGTCCGATACACTGTGCCAGTAACTGGAATGAGCTTGTTTTTTTCGTCCATGGTAGCATTGATTTGCAGCCGCCCGCTGGCATGTCCAATGGTAATCGCACCCTCCATCAGAGGCTCAGGGGCCAGCATCTGTTCGACAATGGTTCCCGGGATGCGAGCCGCGACTGCTGTTGTCAATGCTGCAGTCAACGGTATAGCGCGATGGGGCTGCGTGTCTGAAAGGAAGCGGAGGATAATGTCCATCTGCGATGACTGAAGAGTCTTTCCCGACAATACAGGATGAGTAGATGATTGTGATACAAGGCCAATCTTGGGGATGGTACGGGGCACTTCGTCTTCTGTTGCAGCAATGCCCATTGCTACTGCAGCTGTCTTCCGGATGCCCTCAAGCAGTGCGAGCTTGTCTGTAAGCTTGTTGAAGTCGTTGGGAAGAATGGTGCCATCGACGCCAACGTCGTCTGCGCGAATGAAGACTGCCGGGTTCGCTCCATCTACACAGGACACTTTATAGCCCTTGATGGTATCTATTCGTTTACCAGTGGGCAGAACTTTACTAGTCTTGCTGCCGTACGGATGCTTAAAGTCGAGCTTGATCTTTGAACCGTTTCCAGTCACCCCGTCGATACTATAGTCTCCCACGACAGCCGCCTGCGCTCCCAAGACTTGAAAGGTAGAGTCTATCAACTTGCCAGTATTCATGTTTCGAATTTTGACTGTGACCTCTCCATCTCCTTGCGCGTAAAATCGAGGTGGTAAGAGACCTGCATTGTATGCATAGGGGCCGATAGCGCTACTCATGTTGCCACAATTGCCTGCAACATCCACTTCGTCATTCTCGATGCCTAATCCAACGAAAGTGTAGTCGATGTCTAATGCTTGCTCGTCCACGTGATCAGATGCCTCCTCTCGAGCTTGTGCCTCTTGTGCAGTTTCTCGGACTCCATCAATGCCGCCATAACCTGTACGAAAGCGAGTCGCTGTGGCATCGATTGCAATTCTTTTGCCATAGGGTTCGACCAGACATATTTTGCTCAGGCTCGATATGCCGGCACCCATGCCATCAAGCTGCCGTCCATAGGAATCGCCGCTCCCCATAATTTGGCGGAAAATGGTGGGCCATTTGGCGCGTTCTCTGGGAAGATGTTGCGGTTGGATCATGACTGCCCGTGATGTCCCTCCCCGGTAGTAGGCCGCCTTGATCGGCTTCTGCACCGGTGCCGAGGGAGGCGCATCATGTCGGGAGACAAAAGTGCGTATGCGGAGAGAGAATACTGGCGAGGAACGCATTACGCATCATGACACTGAGCCTTGGAGAAGCGTGGCAATCGTCGCCAACTTGAATGGAGGCGAATGCTCGGAAAAGATCCGACCTCGGGGCGGAAGGATTGGACCCTGCTCGGGTGGGTGCGTTGGGCAAAGCCGTCACAAGTCCGAAATTTTCTCGAAGGCACTCGACATCATCGCATCACACATCTTGACTACATTTCTTTGCCGCACAACCATCCCGTTGCATCCACCTGCATTTCATACAACGCCAGATAATATGCTGCAAAGAACCATCCTTCGCGCCTCAAGACAGCAGGCTGCCCGCCAAATACGGGCCTTTGCGCCACTACGTCAGCAATCCCCCATCACACGGGCAGTAGCCGCACCTGCTATCCGATGGTACTCAGATGCTACACCAGCAAAGGAGGGCGAGGCAGCTGAGAAGAAGGAGGATGCGCCTGCAGAGAAGAACGAGGTGACACAATTGAAGGAGCAGATAGAGAAGAAGGACAAGGAGATTGTTGAATTGAAGGTACGGTTCACCACACGATGTGTCTGAGAGGGGCAAATTGCTAACAAGATATGACAGGACAAATACCTCCGTTCCGTTGCCGACTTCCGCAACCTCCAAGAGCGCACCAAGCGCGAAATTCAAGGTGCAAAAGACTTTGCCATCCAGCGCTTCGCCCGCGATCTCGTAGAGTCTGTCGATAACCTCGACCGCGCCCTGGGTACCGTCTCCGAGGAGAAGCTCAAGTCGGACAATGCTGATCTCATTGCTCTCCACGACGGCATCAAAATGACGGACACCATTCTCATCAACACGCTCAAGAAGCACGGATTGGAGCGATTCGATCCCTCGGAAGCTGCAGAGAAGTTCGACCCCAACATCCACGAGGCCGTTTTCCAGGCACCACAGCCAGACAAGGAGGATGGCACTTGCTTCCACACACAGCAAAAGGGCTTCAAGCTCAACGGCAGAGTACTACGACCAGCAAAGGTTGGTGTTGTCAAGAACGCCTAAAGTCGTCCATGTCCTTCCTACATGAACCACGACGATTTGGAATGCTTTTTTCTTTCGCATCTGTATGACTACCTTGGTTCGCGGCTCCAAAGAGCAACGGTACATTTAGGAAAAGGCGTTTTCTTCGTGTGCCATACATGGGCTACACTTGAAATTTCTCTTTGGACATGTGTACATATATCCCCTCTCACGCATCTGGAAAAGTTGAGCAAACAACAAATGACGCAACTCGCGAGTTGCACTGTAATATTAGCTATGACGGACATGAAGAAAAAAAAAAGAGCCCTGAAGGAGAGAAGGAGATGGAGAGAAAGGTCAATTGACATTGCTTTCTACTCCCAACCTGCCCGTCTGAGAAGAATATTTCTGTTCGTGACGCCAGCCATTTTAAACGCCAGCCCATGCAATTGTTATACAGCCAATCGGCCCATCTGGTATTCAACTTCCCCAGGCCCCAAGCCCGCATACATCTACCAGCCCTGGCCGTAAGGTGTAGCACCATACGGCGTTGTGCCTCCCTGTGCCGCGCCGCCCCATGAACTGGCACCACCGTAGCCTCCAGGGCCTCCCACTGGTGTGTAGCCGCCGGCGTCGCCATAGCCACCCCCATTCAGCATAGGACTCTGGGCGCCGCCAAAGTCCTCAGGGTCTCCAATGCCACCAGACAGTTCTTTGAGGATCTCGGCGAGTTTGATTTGCAGCCGTTGAATTCCTTTTGTGACAATCTGGTCAGGTTCAATACCGCCGACTGTCTCGACGTCGAAAAAGAAGCGTGTAGGCACGGCGTTGTAGTTGAAGGGCTCGTCGGGATTGGGTGGACCGCCATCGAGGTTGATACGGGCTTCGTCTTTGGGCCTATGAGCATGTCGTTAGTATAACGCTGTTTTCCTAGCCAGCTGGGACTACACATACCACTCCTTCTCTGCATCTTCCTCGTGCCAGTAGTCCAGATGGTGCAGCTTGTTTGCAGGATCGTACTCGAATCCGATGGCCGCGCTAGGCGCCCACTTTGCGTGTTCCTTTGCGATGCCCTTCTTTGCGATGCACTTCATGTTGATGGCCTGGCCTCTGCGCAGCTTCACAATACAGCTACCCGTCCCCTCTGAATCCGTAATCACTGGTCGTCCTAACTCGTCATTCGGCGGTCTCGACTCGATGACCAGGTCACGCGCATACACTTTCATAATCTCGCTGCCTGTACATTTCGCGTTGAGGGTAAGGACGACGCTGCAGTTGTCACAGTAGCCTTCGCAGTCGCAGTCGCGCGAGTACAACAGGTCGTCTACGCCTTTTGAAGACAAGGGAATGAGACCGAGACGGTGGCAGACGAACTCGTCGGCAAGGACAGATGTGTTGTCGAACACTTCCACGACATCGATGGCAAGCGTCGGGATCTCGGCGAGCATTACACGGCGAAGTGCATTTGCGGTTTCGAGGTTGAAGTTTTGGACGATGAAGTGGGCACGCTGGTTGTCGGCCTACACACGGCTGAGTTAGCTCGACATGTCAACCAAGGTAGACAAAGTGGGCAGTGTACCTGGAGGAAGCGGACGTTGATTTGGCCGCCATCTGGGTCGTAGTCCATCGCGTCGTCGTGTGGGTAAGACGGGGGCTGAGGGTTTGCGAAACGTGTGAGTGAGCCGAGGTATCAAGGCGACCAGAACGGAAGACGGACAGGTACGTGTTGGCGTGTGTGGGGTGGCTGGCTGGGGTTGTCGTGCTATACGGAGATTCTTTGAGGTGAGTCTGGAGCGGAGAGAGGCCTAAGCCGATTGCGGCTGGAGACCCATGCGCCACACCCGCGCCACAGATTGGTAATGGGAGGCTTCGGTTTGCCTCGCATGTCTATGGTACTCTATAACTTTCCACATGGTACAGTCCCATCCAAGAACCGAGGCTGAAGAGCACTTGGAAAGGAAAGGTGGCGTTGTCATATGGCCACAAATGAGTTTACACGAGTCAAACCTGCTACCACAGCGGGCTTGCAATTGCGACAACAGGAGGAAACGTCACAGATCAGCAAGTCTGCTCAGCTTGCGTACCTCGACGCGTTAGCGAGACAGACAATGACTCTGTTCAGCCTTACACACGAGATGCTTGAGACAACTCTTACCAAAACACACGCGGCGAATGAGGCACGGGGAAAGCTGTCGCGTAAGACATCAGAATGCTATGCTATCGGCTGACAAAGTCGGCATGCACCAGGCCGCCTAGGACCACATTGCTCGGCGAATCAATCAGAAAGGCAGATTACCATGTCGTGCCGTGCGGCACAGTACCAGTAATGACAGCTGTTGAGTTTGCTGCCGATTAAAGACTGGTATTCCCCAGCCAGTCGGACAAACGATGGCCGTCACAGCAAGTACGCCGTGCCGTCCAGACAGGGTCAAGCTGGACACTAACATGAGATCTATTGCTGCGGAGGCAATATTGTGTGGAGCAAGGCAGAGACTGGTCCATTTGGGGCTGAGTAGAGGGTGACTGAGCATCAGCGAGGCTGAGGCCTTTCTCCTTTTCTCCATGTCTTGTGCTTTT
Organism: Curvularia eragrostidis; assembly: GCA_020744315.1. Lineage (NCBI taxonomy): Eukaryota > Fungi > Ascomycota > Dothideomycetes > Pleosporales > Pleosporaceae > Curvularia > Curvularia eragrostidis. The sequence continues at coordinate 30,801 of JAIRCK010000141.1, read as the reverse complement.
GTCCGGCGTACTCAGGGACGCGTCCGCCGAGGTCCGTGATCGATTCAAGCGCAGTATGTTGAGGAGGAGAAGACGGGGCAGTGCAGTGATGCCCAGTCCTGGACATGGTTGCGGGCGTAGTGAGGGCCGAGTTCTAGGCTTGGCGGATTGAGGCGGAGCAATGCTTGCTGGTGGCATGCGGAACCTGGAACCACCCGCCGTCAGAAGAACAGCCTTTATTATAAGACTTTGGCCGTCACAACATTGCCCTCAAATTCACCACAGTTATTCATACAACAGACAGACACTCAGAACATTTCTGCGATCAGCGTTCACGATCGCAAACATGGAAGTCACCATACCATCGCCACAGCGCTCTCGCGCATCGTCACGAAGCAAGTCGCCGCTTTCCATCGACCTGTCCGACCTGCCACCACTGGTCGAGCCATCACCGCCCTCAAACACCCTTATCATCACCGTATGTAACATGTCCGGTGACCACAACTGCACTGCTGACAAGATTTAGAATCTTTTGTCCCCGGAAATCTTCCATCTATCTACCCTTACCGAGATCCGCGAAACAATCAACCAACATGCGAGAGTGCACACCTGGGCGCCACTCAAGTCCTTTCGCCGCATAGTAGTCTCCTTCTTCGACACCGAATCTGCGATACAAGTCCGGCAGGCACTTGACGGCGAGCAGCTCATGGGCTATCGCATCCGCGTATACTTTGGCGTAAACACACCGATGAACCCAACGGACCAGCACCTGGCACTACCCAAGTCGGACCGACTCTTCTTCATCTCGCCGCCACCATCGCCGCCTATGGGTTGGGAAATAAGGGAGGAAGATGCACCCAACACCATTGTGCATGCCGAGGACCTGGCAGCAGCGCTGGCAAAGTTGCATGCAAACCCCGAGGCATCGTCACCTACATCTGATCACGGAGCCAACCCAATCACCAGGAGGCGGACAGGTAGTACCACTGTCGTCTACCACCCAGAGGACCATGGCGACTCACCAAACCTTCCAGCTATATCCGTCGAAGACACAACTGAAACACCCGAGCCCTCAACGCCCCTCGATCTTATGGAAGGAGTCGAGGGACCCATTGCTTCGCAAAAGGCACAAGGCATCGCTGTCAGCACTGCTAGGCCGCCGGTCGAGCTGATGCATTAAGGTGCTTTGACACACGCTCTGTTCATGTAATCATTAAGTTTCCTTTCTCTTTCTGTCTTATCAAAAAGCATCGCATGCGTACAACTCAAAGGCACGGCTTCGGCGTTTGTGGTTAAGGGGTTTGGGGATTGCTCAGTTCTGAGCCGGCTAGATGCATCGGACTTGGTATTGGAATGAATCGTAGGGGTATATCCAATGGTATAGAACCCGGTCTTCCTCGGGTTACTATGTGTTAAATGAGAGAATACGTTCAACAAGATACTGCACCGCCATATGCGGTAATGAATTGGAAATTGTCTGCACGTCCTGCAAAACTCGACTCGCCACCTCAGACTGTCGACATGATTCTTGAATTTGATCGGGTGAAAGATAGTTGCAGTGACGATGCTTCGGTCCCGCAATATCGAAATGGAAGCGCTTGCAATCCTGCGCAAAATGCATGCTCAGTTGTAGCACTCGCGCAAGAATAGTGATTTTGTGACCGAGATCTTTGCACGAAACCTTTTTAGCATGTTGGGTTGCAAAACTCACAGTGGATGTTCGCTCGCTATCTTGAAGAAACGGCGCAGGTTATGTTGGCGTTGTTCCCCATGACAGGCACGTGATGCGCCAAGTGCGCTAGCGCGCACCACTGCGTAAGCGAGCTCGTTCGAAAACAACAATTCGGAAATCTTGAATTCAGACTCTCACGACGACCACATACTAACGTTGCAGCTTCCGCACGCCGTCGAGACGCCGCAGTCAAGATGAAGCTCAACATCTCCTACCCCAACAATGGCACCCAGAAGCTGATCGAAGTCGACGATGAGCGCAAGCTCCGTGTCTTCATGGACCGCCGCATGGGTCACGAAGTCCCTGGCGACAGCGTCGGCGACGAGTTCAAGGGATACATCTTCAGGATCACCGGTGGTAACGACAAGCAAGGTTTCCCCATGAAGCAGGGTGTCATGCACCCCACTCGTGTCCGACTCCTGCTCGCTGACGGCCACTCCTGCTACCGCCCCCGCCGCACTGGTGAGCGCAAGAGGAAGTCCGTTCGTGGCTGCATTGTCGGCATGGACCTTTCCGTCCTGGCTCTCAGCATCGTCAAGAAGGGTGACGAGGACATTCCCGGCCTGACCGACATTGTCCACCCCAAGCGCCTCGGTCCCAAGCGCGCGACCAAGATCCGCCGCTTCTTCGGTCTCAGCAAGGAAGATGATGTGAGTTTTCTCATAGCTTCTTCGCCAATCCTGCTTTATTCAGCGGATTGAGTCTCGCTCTATCCTGCTATCAGCAGCGCATTGAGTCTGAGCAAGAAGTGAGCCTAGAAAGTATAAAGGTTTGAGCACTAACAATTACTCTTGTAGGTTCGCAAGTTCGTCATCCGCCGTGAGGTCCAGCCCAAGAAGGAGGGCGCTAGGCCCTACACCAAGGCCCCCAGGATCCAGCGTCTGGTTACTCCTCAGCGTCTGCAGCACAAGCGCCACAGGCTCGCACTCAAGCGCCGCCGGGCGGAGGCTTCCAAGGATGCTGCCGTATGTATACCCTATCCCGCTGTATGGAACTAAAGGTTAACAACATGACAGAACGAGTACGCTCAGATCCTTTCCAAGCGCATCAGCGAGGCCAAGACTGCCCACGACGAGGCCCGCAAGAGGAGGGCGTCTTCCATGAAGCACTAGAGGATCATCACGAGTACATGATTGGGTCGTGAAATGGTTACATTGGCGTCGGCATGAAAATAAGGGAGTGAGCTCCTATATCTGAATGAAAACTTCGGGCATTCTAGGGGATAGGCGCTTCTCATACCACTGACTGTTTCAAGCAGTTGTCTCAATAAACAATTGCATCACTTCACGATCGTCTCGTATGCTCCTTGTATCCAAACCAGTTGGTTTCCGTGTTGTACATTACGGCAGCCGACCATTTTGTGTCTTTGAGAGCAATATGCTGACATAACTATTGAGTCACGAAGGAGCACTATCTACCTCATTCGCAGGGCTATGATTAAACAATAGCCTTCATCGCTTCCAGGCGCCCTCATCTACAATATTGTTGAACCGTCACTCAGTAATCCAGACGTCTCATCTAATCACTGCGCTCCGCTGCTCAATGCCCCTAGCATAAGGTCCTTCTAGGATGTCACTCCCACCTAACAAGCCCATTGCTCCGTCTCCCAACAGATCACCAAATTTTACACTGCCTCGACGATCTGACCATATCTCATGGAAACGAATTGCCATGTCACTAGCCGCAACCACGATGCATCCTTCCTCCACGCCTCTTCTTGACCAAACGCCATCTTCACCTCTTGACCTTCCGTCCTCGCCGTCATTGCTCGCCTGCGCACTACTCGTAGGGCCATTAGGGTATGCGACAGCACACAGAGCGCGATTTTCGTCATACCACGGAACAGCGACAAGCTGCTCGCAGCTCGGCCACGCGAACACAGCAATACGGTACGGATGTTCGGGTTGCGCAAAGCCGAATGTCGCTGCTATCTCTCGTCGTGTCTGCGACCAAATAAGACTGGTAACCTGGGCTGCACAGTCGATGGTTGCAAGACAAGTACCAGAGCGTGTATGGTAAAAGTGAATACATCGGTCGTTTGAGCCGCCGCCAATGGCAATCAGGCCGCGTTGCCAGGGGCAAAAGGCGATTGCTTTGACAGCTGCGTTGAGCATCCAGGTGTGTTTGGCCGCAGATTGAGTGAGGTGCAGTACCGAGTTATTGCGATTAGAGACCGTATAGATGGACTCTCCGCTCGGCCCTTGGCGAACATCGAGAATAGTTGCTGTGTCATTGTCTGATGGGCGCGGATGGAGAACTTTCTTCGTCTCAAAGAGATTGCAGTTGTTGTCGTTCCCACCACTTGCAAACAGCTCGCCGTCTGGAGACCACGTAAGGCCGCAGATCTGTTGGGTGTGAATCGACAGACGCGCGAGAAGCGTCATGGCTCCATGCCAGCCAAACAGCGCGCTCTGAGTCTCCGAGGGCCATTCCACACTGTAGAAATAGATATTTCCCACTTCGTCTCCGACGAGTAATTCTTCAGTTGGTACAGTCATCGCCCTGTCCCGGAGAGAAGGACGCTGCACAACAGTCGGTCTCCAGGACGCACATGACACTGGCCTAGGTTGTGTGACGTCGAAGCGCGGTTCTGAATCGAACGGACTCCAAAGTGAGATGCTTCCGTCTGCCCGCCCTACAGCGAGAATAGCTTGACCACCAGTTTTGGAAGAAAAGCTCAGAGACGTCACATGGCGTTGCTCAGAGGTGCGGTTCGCTGGGCTTGCGTTAAGCGATTCTGGAGTGTCTACGCCACTTTGCTCTGACCAAATGTGCACAAAGTTTCCCAGGCCTACGGCAAGGCACTTCAAGGTGTGAGAGTATGCAAGCAAGGTGCAATAGAAGTCATCACGGAGTTCAGGTGCATCAAGAACTGTGGGTTAAGTTAGCTCCAGCAAACTCTGCCAATGCTCAAAACCTATCTGAAAGGCAAGATTGGCACGGCTCTTCGCTTCTGCTGGAGGTGACGCTGTGCTTCATTCAATCGTCAGCTCAAAATGGATCAGAAAATCTTTGGATGAAGGTAAAGACAAACGTGGACTTGATCCTTCTCTGGTCCACGCACTGTCTCGCCACACATGCTTCACTTGCGATTCAGTGCTGGGCTTTGGAGAGGCTCGAGAAGTTCCCAGAGATGAATGTTGCAGTATGCGATCTGTCTGGTCAATGTCCAGTGCCAATGCCAGTCGTCGTGCATAGGCTTCTAGCTCAGCTTCAGGGTCCGCTCGATTGAGGAAAGCGGACTTATACAGTGGTGCGTTGGTTCCACTGCTCAGCATCCTACCTCTTCCAGTGGATACGGCTACTACTGTGTCACTCACAGCAGAGGGTCCGCCAACATTCCAGACTGCACCAGCACTGATCTGACGAACGGCTATGGGAACAGAGCTTCGCCTGAAGTTGACGTTTCTTCTGTTGGTATTGGCCCTTCCTGACATTAGAGAATATGCCTCTCGAAGCCTACGTAGTTCTTCATTCATTCGATCACTCCTGCGAAGTCTATGACTGAAAGCATCTATGCTTGTGTGAGTACCTTTGCTAATAGCCTGTTCCCTTCTACGACGTTCTGCAGGGCTGTTTAGTTCGAAGTTTTCTCGGGCAACAGTAAGTGGTCGACGGTAGCCGATGAAGCGATCCGGCGTGCCTGTCTGGCTATAGCGAAGCGATGTCAGCAGGCCTTCCCTGGCCACCGAATGACTACGTCTGACGGGAGAACCCGAATGTCGGAAAGACAGTCGGTGCAGTTTATTCTGTGAGACGCTCTTCCCGTCCAAGGGGTCAGTGTAGCCTGGGATGGGTAAGGCTGGGCTTTCCCCTATAGCGCGTTGTTTGCCAGACTTCAAAGGCATATGGGTGACTTTCTCGAGCAGTGTTTCTGAAGTGAGGTTGTCGCTGCAGCTTCGGGTTTTCAGGGGCAATGAACTTTGTACTGGGCTGGAGATAGGGGTTCTGCTTGAATAGAATGGTCCTTCATCGTATACAGATTTTACACTCGATGTGAGCGGAGAATGAGCGTGTGTAAAAACAAAAGAAGGTGGTAGATACGGAGAAGGTGGATCAGTAGCGGAAAGTCGTTGTGGTTTAACAAGTGAATCGTCATGTGGCTGCACTAGTAAAGAATCGCGATCATTTGCATTGCGCACTGGGACCGAGAGCGCTTCGAGACTGGAGTTGTATTCAAGTTTCCTAAGAGAAGTTTTCGGAGTCAGGTTAAGGTTGCGGATAGCATTGTCAATGTCCCGAAAGAAGAAGCAGCTGCGACTTTTGCGTGGTGATCCAGGTGTTCTTGGTGACAACCACCCCTCTGTGCTGACGGTCTTCGTAGGAGAAAGCGGCGGTGTAAGGTCTCCGGAGTACAGAAAAGACACTTCATCATCAATGCCGTTCATGTTGGACAGTTGGGTTCAAGACAAGTGAACTAAAGCGCTTGCTTGACCCGCCTCAGTACATGTGAGGCCGCGTAAAGGAGGGCAGCCGATACTTGGATCGAACCAGTAGTTTTGCTGTTGGATTAGTGATAACAATGGTGACTAGAGTGTCAGGGTTGTAAGTCGTGTAGGTGTGATAGTGTGTTGAGGTGTTGACAGCGGCAACCTCTGTGAGTGGTAACGCGGGGAAGAGGTCCACGCGCGTAGTGGGGCAACATCACACCGCGGCTTCCATCTGCAGCAACCGCAAACCTGCATGTTACTCAAGTAATTACCATGGCAAGCGTAAGCAGATAGTCTTTCTACACATGGCACGAAGCTGACGATTATAGCACGGAGTTTCACGCGGTACGGGCCCTGTCGTGCGTTCCGAGGAGGCTAGGCAGAAGGAGCTTGAGCAGATTACCCAATACAAAGAGCTGGCAGATGTGGTGAATACAAAGGTACCTAGCTAGTCCCTGGTGAAGCCCAGGGAGAGCTAACATCGAGTGCCATAGGTCGCTGAGAAGCAGTACACAATCGATACCCTCGGCCTGGTCACGAAGCTGTTGAACGAGAATCCCGAATATTACACAGTATGGAACCACCGCAGACGCGTCCTTATGTATCTGGTAGGAGCAGATTCGCTTGGACAATCACCACAAGAACTGTTGCAGGATGACTTGCAACTCACATTTACACTACTACGAAAGTTTCCCAAGTGCTATTGGATATGGAATCACCGCAACTGGCTCTTGCGCCAGGGAGAGACTTTGATGGGTGCAGAAGCGGCACACAAGCTGTGGTCGGGAGAACTACAACTCATAAACAAGATGCTGCATGCGGACAGCAGGAACTTCCACGCTTGGAGTTATAGACGCATTGTGGTGTCAGAAATTGAACGCTTAACTGAGGATTCAAATGTCTCAACAGAAAACACTCCAAAGAGTCTCGCAGAATCTGAGTTCGAATATACCACCAAGATGATCAAGACCAACCTCTCCAACTTCTCTGCTTGGCATAATCGCAGTCAGCTTATTCCCAAGATCCTCCTCCAGCGCAATGCAGACTCCAAGGCGCGCCGCGCCTTTCTCAATTCAGAACTATCCTTGATATGCGAGGCCGTCAACACTGACCCCTTCGACCAGTCCATATGGTTCTACCACCAATACCTCCTCTCTATTTTGTCTCCTTCGTGTCCACCAAACCGCTTAGTCGTTGAGGATCTAACCAACGGCGAGCGGCAAAAGTACTACGAGAATGAGATGGAGTATATACGAGAGATCTTGGAGGACGAAGCGGACTGTAAATGGATATACGAGGCGCTCCTGGGGCTCGCGGAGGCCTACCTGGAGGTTGATTCCGGCACGGGTTCGTTCACGACGAAAGACATGAAGTCATGGCTGGACGAACTGAAGCGGTTGGATCCGTTGCGGCGAGGAAGGTGGGATGATTTAGAGAGAAGGTTGAATCTCTGAATGCCAATGAATGAAAACAATAAACATCACGGCTTTCCCTTTACTTCTTCATTGCTGTTCTTCACAGATGCTGTTTCCCTAGTTGGCTCTTTTTTCCAAGCCCATAAACCCAGCATGTTTGACCACGAATTGGAAGGTGATGCGGCAGTAACGGCTTCTTCCTGTTTGACTGGGAGTTGGCGAGCCGGGGGAGGGGTAGGGCTGACACCTTTCGAAGCGGCGGCGGCAGCAGCAGCAGCAGCAGCTAATTCTCTACCAGACGTGTGAGTTGAAGTGAATGAGCATGCGCTCGGAGGGTCTGCATACCGTTGGTACTCTTCTTCCATCCGTGCCAGTCGTTGTTTCTTGAATTCTCCATCAAAAGTCGCCACTCCAATTGATACGCCGATTATTGCTGCCAATGCAACAGGAAGAATACGTCCCGTCATATTGACCCGCTTGTTGCGCGAACGAATTGCTAAGGTTTTTGAAAAACAGGTTGTATGACGGAAGCACTCCCGCGGGGAAAAGTTCGGCGTGCTTCCGCCCGCCAACACTTAGGTACCTACTTTACGCGCTAGGCGAAGCACGGGACGACGCGCCATGCCTGCCATCTACGCCCAGAAGCCCATTCCACCAGCATCGAACTCCAATACGATATGCAGGCACGCCCAAATGTCCAAATGGCGACAGAAAGGATTTGTTCAGGACTCGGATGAAGAGGAAGACGAGTCTCAACTTGAGAGTCAGGGTTCTAGGCTGAATGGTGGCTTAAGTGGACGCGTCGAGCACGTCAAAGATGACATCAATCCGGCCGAACAAGCTGAAGAAACAAGGGGGCAGGTCAACAAAGTCGATGAATACTTTGGAGGGGACGTTGATAGCGCTGGACGTGTTAAAACTGTAAACACACAAGACACAGGTATAACAACGCCCACGAAACGCCGCTCGCCAAAACGCCCCACGCCTTCTCCATTTACGCCCAGATCAGCACACAACCGCAGGCCACAGCCGTCAGAGAGTCCGGACCCGCTCCAAGTCACCCCAATCCCGAAATCTCCACACGCCATCCGACCTCTATCATCTCAGCAGCGCCTTGAATCACCAACTTATCCACGCAGTTCAACGGTGTCTGTTCCTCAACTTAATGATGGGGTCGGACTGCCGTCCCAGACTGCTCGAAGCTCAGATACACCGTTACGAGCGACTCCCGCAAAAAACAGCAAAGAGTCTACAAATGCCTCGAACATATTGAATGAGTTCGGCATTGTGCCCTTGTCAGATAATTCTGACGATGATGAGCTTTCAGACCCGCCCACAGACTTGGAGTCACCCCCGCCCGCTTTTGTCGAACCTCACAGACGAACGGCCGTAAAAGTTGTTATTCCTTCCTCAACAGCTTTGCAACAACATCTTATTGAACAAAGGGCAATACGAGATTTTCGCCAGCGGAAACCGATCCAATTGCATCCCTATGCGTTGGAAAACGAATACTATAGGAGAGAAGTTCAAAGCAGAGGTCTCAAACCAGTGGGGAGAGAAAGGTCGCGTTCGCCTCAAGGTCATCCAAGGCAAAAGAATAACGAAACGCAAGAACAAGAGTTCAATCCTGAGGATGACCCTACGAGCAGTCCCCCAGACGTCGAGATACCAGTCTCTAGTCCCATTGGTTTGCAGCCAGGGAAGGATGCGCATCCCGTAGACTCAGCACATCGGCCTGTTTCCAAACCTACCAGACGGCTTCCTTCTACTCAGCTCCGCCATCCTCATACAGCAAAACGGAGAAAGCTCAATATCTCATCTACGCAAGCTATTGTGCCACCGACCAGCATATTCGAAAACCCTAGCATGCGGCGCGACATTTGGTCGATACCTCCAAATTCCCCTCCTTATTCGAGCAGTCCACCGCGGCATGGGAATACTTCAGCCCGCCGGCCAGGCATCCTGCGTAGAACGACGCCAGCTCCGAATTTGCCAACCCCTTCGACTTCATCAGTTATGCAAGATGACCCTCATCCATTGTTGGATTCTGATTCTGATCCTGCGCCACGCAGCACTCAAAGACCTTACAGCGGGCTCCGTCGGCCGACAAGAAGGGTATCAACAGATAGCTCATCTTCGGCGGCAGGTTCTGTCAGTGAAGCGGAGCAAAGCGACAGTGAGTTAAGGAGTGTGAGCAGAAAGATCAAGGGGGTTTTGCCTGCTTCCTGGTTACGATTCGACCGGCAGACTCAGGAGCAGCGCAAAGCCCAGCAACGTGAGCGAGAGAGGACGCGTGCCAATGCAATCCTGTCCCCTGGACGTGCTGCACCTGTACGTGGAGTTGCTCAAAAGATCATAAAACCATTGGTTGTGCCTCCCCTGCCTTCAGTTCCCAATGTTGACTCTAGAGATCCCGTCGTCATATCTGATGACTCAGCAGACGAAAGAAGGGGGCCTACCTCGCCCACGATTCAGAGCGCACAAGATTCTGTAGCGAATGCCCTGGCATTAGCTCAGGTCTTTGATAATCGTTACGCTGATGATGACAACTTGTCAGATATGGAACATGATCCTTTGCACCTACCTACACTTGGAGGGACTGGCGCCAAACGGAAGAGACCGAGTAAACTTACTGATGCATTTGGCAAACCAAAGCAGGCTAAATCTTCTGATGGCATGGAAAGGCCTTCGGCCTACAAAAAGCAACTCTCCAATGGCCCGTCTGGGAAAAGGAAGCACAGCCACCTTGGGAGAACGCGCCGTGTTTCTCCACCAGCGATGAGTGTCGTTGACGTAACTTTCTCCCCATCTGAGCAAACCACCAGTGTGCCCCAGTTTCTCCGAGTGGCCAGAAGACAAGCACTTCGAAGGCCGGATCTTGCCCGTCAAAGCCCACGTAACAAACAAATAAGACTCCGTAATGCCGAGGACACGGAGGAAGCCAACAAAACTCTCCAGCAATGGGAACAAGGCTTCTTAAAGCCAAAATCGGGCATTGCTTTACAAGAACCGAGGCCTCGACTCCCAGTGATCGACAGAACCAACAATCAGCAGCACACGCAGCGACAGTCGATTACTAATGCAGTATCTGTGGAGGATCTTGATAGGCAATCAGAAGATGCAGCGGAGGTTTCCCGTTCACGTGTAAGGAGAAATATTGCTCCTGGTCTCCAAGTTTTCCAACGCCTGTTACCCAAAGAGGTCGGGTCCATGCGACAAGGAAAGAAAATCTCGCAGACCACCAAGCACCGCAAACGTCCAGGTTTCACAGAATCCTTGCCTTTCAGAACTGCACAATTGGAGGGTGATGAGAATGACTTTGGTCGTGACCACAGAAAAATCGCATTCGAGAACGGTTTATTACTTGTCGACCAACAGTTCCGAAAACAGTTACCTAATGAGCACCATGTTATCAACCCGCAGCTGGCACGTTATCTTGCAGATGATTGTGCTGAGCCATCACTGCCGCCCGCGAGTGATTTTGTACAGTGCGCGACAGAAGCTCCAAGCAAAATAGGGCCTACAACCAAGAGGCGTCTCAAACGCAAGGCTCAAGCACGAAGAATCGATGTGGATGCACGAGAATTTCGCCAACCAAGTGAGCCAGCAGTCCAGGAGATACTCGGAGCAGTCATTCCTACTCAAGGAGAAGAACTGGACGTAGAGCAAAGTCTTCCTATTCTCCACGGTTTGGGGCCTTATGGCACTCGATATCCTATCACCTTCGACGTGTATTCACTGGCATCCGAGACATACTTTCACTCATCCACACTGGTCGGATCCGATGAATTGCATCGAGCTCTCAACGTTGGAAAACCAGAGGGTCGCGATCTTGACGAGACCGCAGGGTTTTCTACCATCACCTTCGGAACAATGTCTGCCAGATGCGGTCCATGGAATGATGAGACTTCCTCAACACTACATGATTTGGTGAGAAATTTGTCGACATTGGCGGTAACCCAAGCATCCGATCCCAAAACATCAGCAGGAATGCCGACAGGTCAGGTGCATTCAGCTCGATTAGCGCGATCACTCATTGCCTACATATCTGACCATCTCAGCTTTCTGGATCCGATTGATCGGAAGGACTGTGTAAACAAGGCGATTCGATTGTGTCAAACGCTCTTTGGCGGTGCATTGGCTGCTTATGATACTACCGGCGGCCATGGGACAGGCCACGATTGGAGTGGCATGCGAACAATGACCTACTTGCTTGTTATAAGCCTCCAACTACATCGCATTGCTCAGCATCCAAGTGTTGACGAAGACCTCCGTATCGAGATCCTGATGTTCACAAAGGATGCCGCAAAAACTGTTGTTACTCACTTGGTACAACAAGCTGTTCCAGAGTTAGGCAACTTTCTTGAGCTAAACAAGCGACACTCCGTACGTGAGAAAGGCGTTCAAGACAATGAGATTGTCATTGAGAGTACAGTTGCCTGCATGCACGTATTGGAAGAGCTACATATCCCGGGATGGGGATTTTGGGACCTTGTCAGTCAAGAGCTCAGCCCTAAAGTCTCTAGTGCCACTCACCTTTCTGCTTTTGAGACAACGTGGGCTACACTTTTTACTTTCCTTCCGTTTGGCGAGATTGACGTTTCTGGGATTCCTCTAAGAAGTCGGAGGGAAACTTTCCAGAACGATAACTGGACTTGCATTCGAGACATCCTGCGACAAATATTCAATTTGTACCCGAGCACGTACAAGAAGCACAGTGCATCGCTTAACGACTACGTCCGGGCCAATCTCGCGCGATGCCATCGGCTTATAACGCACTGGCATTGGAGACGTCCTGAGTTGATGCTCAATGCAGTGATTGACTTCTTTAGAAAGAATGGTCTCAAAGGTCTTGAGCGCGAGGCAAGTGTTGGATCCATCAGTCTTCTGGATAATCTTGCTACTGATCCTTCCTTGACTGTCGAGCCGAATGAATACTCCTTCCATATCGCACTCAAGTGCCTTACTCTAGGCCTTCGAGGTATGAAAACTGTTTACCCCGAGAAAAAGATCCGCAGCTTTGTCTTTCGATCTGTGCCCAACCATGGTCGGGCGTATCCAAAAGATCAACCTCTCGATGAAGAAAACCTCGCAGCACTGCGCAATCATCATGACTTAGTATCCACTCTCTACTGGAATGCCCCGCCAGGCTGCCGACCAAAGCTAGAACAAATTAGCAGCCTTGTAAATCACGAAAGTTCTCATCGCGAGGCGTGCAGATTAAGCGTTCGTGCCTGGACCAATCTTGCTACTTTCCAGCTCTCTACCGAGGAGCCGTATGCGTCTGCAGAACCATTTGCACTTTGGCATAAGGACATCATGCATCAGACTTTGAGGCAGTACAAGCTTGCAAAAGTGGAAGCTGAGGATTTCCTAAAATCGGTTGCTGGTAATGGTGCCACAGAGATATCAGCAATCATGGTCCGTCAAACAATGGAGAAGAACCAAGAACAGGTGATTGCGACCCTACGAGACTGTATTGCAGGCATGAGCAAAGTAATCAGACATGCAAGGGACCAAACATCCTTGAGGAAGTTCCTTGTCACATCGGATATCATGCATCTACTTGAGCTCCCTCATCTGGAAGATCGCCGTCTGATCAATGTTATTCATGACACACTCAAAGTCCTGCAAGATTATTCAAAGTTACAGAAAATGCAGCCCAAGAAGGAAGTGAGCCAGCAGACCAGCGAGGAGAGCCAGGACTACGGCGATTTCCCAGATATGGATGATCTAGATAATTTAGAAGATCTCGATCCGGCTATTCCGGCTCAACAGGCTCAACAGTCAGGCCTCGACTTTATTCAAACCCCACTCTGGCACCTGCTCTCAAATGCATTTGGCGCAGAAAATGCACCAGATGACATCCTCCTGAAGGACTGCGTCGATACTTGGGTCTGTGTCGCTGGAGGTCAGGTGGCATCGGGCAAACGATCTTGGTCTTACTACCTCGACTCGTTTAGCCATATGTCATGGAAGCAACTACGGCAAACCGAGCAGACACGTAAATTCAGTCCGTACTTCATGGCTGCACTCATTGACAGCGACCCCACCGTCTACGAAGAACATCGAAACGATTACCTCCAGACTCTAATGGTATGTCTGGTAGAACGAGAGTCCTTGCTCAGATTCCAGCATCAACTACTTCACGCGATCAAGAGAACAGACGATCGTCATCCGCTCATGCAGAACCTACCCTTCTTTCGCGATCTCAAGACCGGCGCATGGGACATCAACCCAGACTCCCTTCGTACACGCCGTCTAGCACTCATATCAAGTATCTTGTCCAACATGCGAGACGATTTCTACGCCATCAGCCGTTATGAGCCTGCGCGTGCTGCCGAAGCGAAGAGAGCCTACGAATGCATACTGAAAGACTTCATGGAATCTATGAAGCATAACTATCAGCAGCTAAGCAAAGGAACGGCTATCACGGGTGCATATGTTGAGTTTGTCCAAAGGATAGTTCAGTTTTTGAAGCAGTATACAAACGACATACTCCCCGTGTTACCTTTCTTTACAGACTCAGCCGCTTTCCCGTTACCTGCGGAAGACCCGACTTACGTAGTCGCTCGTCTGTGTGGATATGCACCGAAACTATCGGATTCCGGGACAGCTAAACAGTTGTCCGTCTTTGTGCAAACGGTAGCGCAGCAAGCCGCTGCAGATAACCAACAAGCATACTTGGTGCATCAGCTTACCACTGCCCTTTGCATGGATGCATCTCCGGCGGCTGATAGGGTGGCGCTGCGATCAGTACTGTTGCAAGCTATCTTCCCAGCATATATTGAGGATGTGTTTTCGTCCACCACCGCCTTCATCATTGGCCGACCAATCTTACAAACGCTGCCATCCATTCTCGACACCATGATCTTCGATCTACGTATCCCGCAGCCAGACAGCCTTTCCTCGATCGCCAGCTGCGTCATGTCCATCTCACATGCCTTCATTCGAGGCACAGAACAGCTGAAAGACAATCATCACCATCTTCTCCAGCGTCCATATGTACTTTGCGCATTGGTACACATGCTTGACGCCATGACGTCTATCCTAGTGTTGCTCGAGTACATATGCAGTCGTACCCTACCCACCGCTGACGCTCCTCCACTTGCCACATATATCAACCAATTCATTGCCCACATCACCGCACTTCTCCACAACACCACGCCAGACACGATACCCTCCTACCTCGCTGACTCACACGCTCCGCCTCCAGACGCACAATATGCCAACCTTCTTGCATTCTGCCGTCGCAGTCTAGGAGAAAGTCTCAGCACGAACTGGAGTGAGAGCGCAGGGGCAATATGGTTTGGAGTCGGACATGCCCGGCGCGAAGTTTTGCTCGATATAGGCACTGTGGAGGAAGAGAGGCTTAGATTCGAAGCTGGCGTGAGACGTTTTCAGTGCGCTCTCAATGATCTGTATGGGTGTGAGCAATATCACGGTGCGCATGAGATGAATGTGGGGTATGATGATGTTGTTTAGCTGGGCGTTAGCAGCACGTATGAATGTTTCTTTTTCTCCTCTGAATTTGGAGGACTCCTAATATGCCATTGGTAGAAAAACAAATGAATGTGTAATGACAACGTGTATAGTCTTCTTTGTAGAGAATGACTGTGTGATGATCTTTCGTGTACACGTTCTCATGGGCATAGTTTACGGATGAGGCAATAACAGATAACCGTGGTACCATACTGCTCATAGCGATGCAGTACACATTTACATTGTCGTCTTCAGCAAGCTCGGTTTTCTTAACCCTGTTTCGCTTTTCGAGTCACCTCCATACTATCAAGTATAGACTGTCTGCTGTCCTACCAAGGCTTTTTCAAACTCTTATCGCTTGCGCAAGTCCAGTATCCGCATCTTGAGCTACCGCCAACAGTTCCCCTCTCATGTGCACCGAAATTTTGACCTTCTGCTACAAACCCCCATCGTCCGATGAACAAAGTGGTTCGATCTACCTTGGGAGCTTTCACAAAGGCATCAACCAGTTCATGAAGCTTCAAGTTGAGCTGCTACCTATTTCTTCTTTACCTCCATACATGCGTTAGTCACATTCTCCCTCGGGCCAGAACAGAACTTACAGGATTGGGACGACACGTCGCTGGTCTCACCCCTCTACGCCTCGCGCTCCTTTGCCCCACGCTTCTGTCTTTCTTGTTCCATTCTTGCATTAGTGCGTGCAAAATAAGAAGTAGTATCGTGTTTAATGTTGTATCGGATAGCATCAATATGGCTTATATGCGAGGTATAGGGGTCGTAGTTATGAGTGTCCTTGATAGCCGACTCAGGAAAAGGCCCGGAGGTATTTCCACCCAAACCAGGCTTACCAACGGTGCTAGTTTCAGCAACAGGCGTTTTCTTCTTCTTGTTTTTCCTCTTGTTCTTCTTCTTTTTAGGAGTTTCAGCTGAAGCATTGTCAGACTGAGTGACAGTTGCTCCTGCAGAAGTATCTTGAGGAGGACCAGAAGCCTCAACGGTATTGGGAGGCGCAAAAGAGGTATCGGTCAATTCACATGGACCGTCTCCGGTGATCGTCGAAATTGATGAACGGCGCGAGAGAGATGGACCGTGAGTGATGGGGTCTTCAAAAGTCATTGTGTGCTCCAATGTGATTGAAGGGGTCTCGGAACTTACTGGGCTGAGCATGATCAGAATGGCTTGCAGATGGTGTTGGTACCCCTGGTGATGAAACGGTTGAAAGAACAGACCCCAATTGTGCCTCAACTCTAACTGATAAGTCTTGTGTGACTGCTGGGGTCTTCACAGCCTCAAACTTATCCGCCTTTTGAGGTACCGAGGTTGTCACTCTGGAGGTGCCCACAGATCGTTCATCAATTTTTTCTTTCTCACTTCCGCTCTTTTGTTTATATTCGTCATTAGCACTGTCAATGGTTACCTTGGACTGACTCTTCGACTTCTTGATCCCTTCAAGAGCATCTTTCTCAGCGTTTGGACTAGCTGCCTCTGAGTCGGAGTGTATACTGGAAGTGACGGATGGAGGGCCCGGATTCGTAGACGTCTCAGTCTTTGGCTGCGGATCAGTGCCGCTCTTCGCTTTCTTGGATGACGCAATCTTATCGGCCTTTTCAGCCTTGCATTTAGCAATTCGATCAGCCTCCTCCTTCCGCTGTTGCTTTTTCTTGATTTCCTTCTCCTTCTTTGCTTGAGCCTTGTTTTTCGTTGCGAACGGATGGAGGGATTGGACCTGTTGTACTCCACATTTCTTGATAATGTCGGTGGAAGTTTCTTTGTTGGCAGTCGACATTGCTTTACTCTGTCTCACAGTATTGACTCTTGTGTATGATGTTTCTGCACCTATCGCTTTATCTTGACCAGAGTTCTCTCCCGATTCACAGTCTTCCTGATTACCTTCCGTGTTTGAGGATACGGGCGTCGGTTGTTCAGTATTTGAATGGGATTCTCGATTAGTATCGGGGGTCGGTTTTTCGGCTGATATCAATGGTTTTGCGCTGTCCTGTAGTGGGCTGCCATGTATTACTTCAGAAGTTGGAGTGGCCGTACCACGGTTCACATAAATTGCCTGGTCCTGGACATCTAGCTCTAGCTCCTTCTGAATAGCCTCGGGCTGTTCTTCTGGCGCAGAGTGAAAACTGTTATCGTTCTTTGCCCCATCATCAGAGACATCGTCTTCAGTTTTTCTGCTTGTTTCGGGAGCCGGCATTGTCGTATCGTCATGCTGCGGAGTTTGGAATGACTTAGTCTCGAAACTAGCCTCCATGTGAGTGAATGGAGATTTAGAGCGAGTCACATTGTCTTTGCTTTGCAGGCTGTCCGATTGGGCGGACTGCTCGGGCGATTGCTTAATCGAGTCCTGCCTCTCATTTGCCACATGACACGTATCCTGGACTACATTCGACTTGGATTCAACATGGACTTCTGTTGAATGAGTGCCTTCCACATCTTTGTGGGCTGCTCTGCTAGATAATCTGTCCTCGATGGTGACTGGTGGTAAGACGTCGACTTCCGGCTTCTCGTTGGGATTTGACACGTCATCTACATAAAGATCTTTCTTCATCGGCAAATCGCGTTTGTTTTTTCCTTTGGCTTTCTTTGGAGGAGACTTACTTTGGCGCTTCGGTTTCTCCAGTTCAGAAGTTTTAGGCTCTGCGGGGTTGGTAGCCTCCAGTTCTACCATAGGCGGCTTCTTCGGCAGGCCGCTTCTAGCATCCTGAGGAGAGTACACCACTGTGTCTCTTGTTGTAGCTGCTTTACTATCGGTATTGGTAGCAGTGTTCTTATCGCCATGGGGTGCATTGGCTGCACCACGGATATGACTGCTAGGCGCATGAACAATGCGTGAATAATCAGAGCATGCTATAGGAGGTGATTCTTTCTGATAGAACCGTCTTGGTACTGAAATTGCTGGCCGAACTTCGCCATTTCGTAATTTCGGATCAAATTGATTGATGGTCAGGGCCGTTCGAGCAGCAGCAGATGATGCGAATCTACAAACGTCAGCTAGCGCAGAAGACTTGAGAGCGTTGCACTTACGTGACAAAGGCATGTACATGTCCTGTTGATCCAGTGCTTCTCAAAGAAATTGCAACAGGTGTAATTCCGACTGTCTGTTCAAATAGCTGTATCAACTCACCTTCGCTGATGTTATGCGGCAATTCTCCAATCCATAGTTCGTTGACGGTTGTATTGTGTGGGCCAATCCAAGTATCACCGCAGCCGGAAACAGAGTCGCTAGTGACGCTTGTATCAACCTCTGATTGGCGACGTCTATTACTGGTTTCAGTGAACCGTGAGCTTATTGGAACCATATGGTTTTGACTGCTGTACGCTAGACGGCCACTGGAGGTAGACATTTTTCGGCCCCGAGTTTGTGGCGCTACGAAATTACTAGGTCCACCCTTCTTTCCCATATCGTTGTATACTTGTCCACCGCTAAATTTGCGGCTGTTGCCATTGTATGGGTCGAAGAGTTGGCCGGTGCTTTGATGGTTGAGGCGGCGCGGCATCGGTGCCCGAGGATCTACAACTTGTGAGCCTATGAAGCCTGGGAGGTGCATATTCGTCGTATCGCCCATCAAGATTGGTTGTGATCCTTTCGGTTGATTGACATAAGCCGGAGGCATATGCAAACCTCGATTGATACCTGATTGGTAGTTGATATGCCCTCGGAGCACCATTGCAGGCTCCACCGGTTGGACGGGATATCCTGGATGAGGCAACACGGGCGGCCCCATGGCATGAGGGCTCATCGCTGAACCTGGTATCATCTGCGTATTCATGTGCGGGCTCACAGCGATCGGGGGTGTGGCATATTGAGGTAGCTGTACACCAGACATTGGACCGGGCTGCTGGCCCGGACATGGTCCAGAGAAAGTGCGACTTTCGTTCTCAATCCATCCTTGTGGCTGGTTGTATTGTGGAGGACCCGGGTTGCGATTACCTTTTTGTGCTTTCAAAGCCTGTGCATGCATGCTTGAAGACGCCGTAGATAGCCCCGTCATTCGCTCCGCGCCTGTGTACCTTGAATGGACAGGATGATCACTTGGTAGCTGTGATGAATGTGCTGTGCTGTGCTGGGGCGGAATCTGCAATTTCGACTGATCTGTCGTTAAAAAGGCTATGCTATCCGTACGATCTGCGTCGTCTGGTGAGGATACTATCAGCTTTGTGAGCGTTGCTAATCTCAGAGGCCAGTTTCTGCTGGGTTTCTTACCAGTCTTCTTCACTTCAGATGCAGAGGCCCTGACGGAAGATCCCATTGCCTCACCTGTGCTTTGCGGAGTCATAACAGAACGGTATTGATCTTGACACGCATTCAGTGCCGGAGCGTTGGCTAAATTAGCAGTGCTCCAGTTACTGATCAGCATAAAAGCGACGTGCCAGAGGAACACTCGAGGAAAGGAAATGAGTTCGCCGAAGACAAAGATCCGATCGAGGGCCGAGAGTTTATCTTCGAGATCATACACATCGCCGATGTTGATACCTGTGAAGTCGACTAGTTCGAAATGTTCTTGTGCCCAATCCTTGGCGAATCTATCAGCAGCATAATAGGTATCCCGGGAGATGAAGTTAAGCATCTCCTGACAGAACTCTCTACCCTCGACGTGGATGTCTGCAGCGTCCCAGAGATCCTCGACAACCCAACCTTGATTGGGAAATATGCATAGGCATTGATCTTAGCAGTAGTCAGCAGTTGATTCACAGGTTTCCATCAAAGCGCGAAGCTCACTCTTGTATTTGATTTGCCAATACCTCGCCGCTTGTACTACAGCCACAGGGTCAATGCAGCTACGTGCAACGGCGGGCACAAAGGCCAAGTCTAGCGGACGGGGGGACTGGGTGCCAAGTTCAGTGGAAAAGAAGGCCTTTCGGGCGCGCGGCGCAAATCTGGGGTCTCTAGTCGCATGTTGGAAAGGATCAACGGTCGTCTCGCCCATGTTGGTAGCAATTCTGATGTGTGATTGCTCTGCACCCGTGGTAGTCGGCTCGTCGAGAGCAGATGAAGTGGTGGAATCAGGAGGGGGCTCTTTCATCGTCAGACGATGTCGCAAACGATGCTGGTTTACGACAGAAAGATCTTGCTTGGCTAAGAGCCTGTGGGGAAAGAGCGGTTCTAGCTAAGGGAAGAGCGACTGTAGGGAAGGCACAATCTGAGGTTAGAACAGAAGCAGATGCTTGAGAGACAAACAGTAGCTCATCATTGCTTCAGAAGTAGCGGGTCCTAGACACGACAAAGAGAGTGAGAGGTGAATGTGAGAGTGACTGGTGCATGATTCCTGCACCTCACCAGCTACCCATCCTTGACGACATGACCTCTTTCCACAATTGAGACGCTAAGGATAGGAGACGAGAGAACGACTAGTGAAAGAGATCACCGCGCACGTAGAAGTAAAGCTACACGGGGTCTAGGAGAAAAAACTGAAACCACTGCACTCACTCTCTGCAAGGCTTGATACAAGTTCCCAGGGGACATGTTCTACATATGCATATGTACAAATTAAGCTCTCATCCCTAATGCACTCCCCCATCATTTGGGGAGTTTCGCATTGGTCCTCGAGCGGTATAGCAAAGTCAGAGGTGCATGATTACCTTCCGAACGTCACTCTTTTAATCGATTGAACGTGTGACAAAGTCTCCAATGTTCTAGCTGGAAGGCAGTAGGTATGTGCAAGCCAATCTATCCTCATCTGCCTACGCACTGCCCGTCTCCTTTGGCACTGCGCGTACCAATTTCATGATCTCACTCTCGTTGTCTCCCACGACTGCAAAGTATTAGTGGCCTAGTCTCTCGAGGTAGCTTCTCACGCTACGGGGTGCAAACTTACCAGCCTTGCCTTGGTTCCAATCCACGACAAGAGGTCTTTTGAATGTCGCTGCGTCAGCCTTCAGCCTTCGCATAGCATCGTTCTCGTTCTCTGCTCCACTGATGACTTTTCCTGCTGCACTTGGTCCGCCCAAGTAATCCAAGATGTTCTTGAGCTGGTCGGTGGTAGGCGGGGCTTCTGTGACGTCGAGCTCGAATTCTGTTCGCTCAGCCTTATTTTGAGCCTGATGAGATGAGGCCTGGTCTTCGGTAGCATGAGCAGTAGATTGTGCATTGGCTTGTTTGAGCAGGGTGAGGACACGAGTCGAGGCTTGGTTTGAAGGCGCGTGGAAGAGCGTTACCACGTTCTTTGCGCCGTGCTAGAGAAATGGTCAGCAACAAGCAGTTACCAATGCGCTACAGCCGTTGATCTACCTCTCCGAATAGTCGCTTGAACATGTTTGCGGTGGTGCGTTGAGTTGGTGAGCTGGTAGGTTGTCAAACGAAGTCGAGGTGGTGCCTAGACAGCTTAGGTTGAGGTTCGCGTGTGACGTAGATCGTCCCGCTTGCACCTGCCCCGTCTGCCGGAGCTCCTGCGGAGACGTTATCGACAAGGGGATCTACGGCGCAGCTGCCCAGACGCTCACTCACTCAGTCGCAGCATCTATGGCTACATCGAATCAGGGGCTAGAGCGGGTGTGTAGGCATACTTGTAGGTTCTGAGGAACCAAATGGAAGCGAAATGTTGGTTGGCAAGAAGGTGCAGGCACAAATTGATAGCGTAGGATATTTCACATGTACTGTGGCAAAGTCTCCTTGCCATCAGGTAAAGAATATGATTGCAATCAAGTGGCACGGAAACGAACATTACTGGCACTGGGAAGATAGACGTGGGATCACAAGCAGCTGGATTTCGTGATGCAGCCGTGCAAAAGCAGAATATACATTTACGCCATGAATATGCCCCCATCATCCCAAAGTGTGGGATCATGCTGCTGCGAAGGAACGTGCCGTGGCAACGTCCGTGATTCCCACTCCCTCTGATCCAGAGTCATAGCCGTACTGAGGAAACCGAATTCATGACCATATTCTCTAGCTCATCGTGCTCGTTTCGTGCGCCCTTCCTCTCATACTTGGCTTATGAGGTTGGGTTAGGGTTCATCTGCTATCCGTCAGCGCCTATTTATCTCACAAAATCCCTTCTCTACGGACCTTGCGCTTGCCACCGGTCATGGTGACGTTGACGAAACGGCGGGTGTATGTGAGCCTCTTCTTCGCGCGGCCCTTGGGGGTCTTCTTCTTCTCTTGGGGCTCAACCTGGTACGGTGTTAGATCGATTCTCGTCATCGTATTCATCCCTCTAAGGTCCTATCGTCGTTGCGGGGTCGTCGTTCGACGTAGTGCGCTCGATCGGGACAGCGGGTTCACTTGGACGTGCTTACCTTAGGGGCTGGATGCTGTTAGCAGGCGCTCATCTTCATTCTGATACGGACCAAGACTTACTCTGAGACTTGACCTTTCCGGCACGAGCGAGGGATCCGTGAACCTTTCCCATGTTTGCGGTTGTTGATGAGTCGAGTTGTTCTGTAGGGTGGCGAACTCCTGTTAGCAAGTGTTCTTGTATCCAGGCGTCAGGTGCGAGGGTGAGGAGGCTTGTTGTCGCAAGGCCTCGGGGTGATGCGGTTGCAGTCGTTGGTGTTGACGGGATACGTACAGTTTGCGGGTGCGGTCGCTGGGTGTTCGATGGCTGGGCCGCGACGATGGTGTTCAAAATGCCTGTGTACGAGCGGACCAGCGGATTAGCCGAGGTCACGTGTGCTGCTAGCGTCTGACTCGATCCTCAACACATAGGTACAAGTGCTTTGTTGCGGAACATCAATAGAGCAATGCACAAATTAATTCAATTTGTCAGATGTTTTCTCAACAGGAAATTCTCTGGGTATAAGTCTTGCGGTGTTCAGCTGCAGATCGTGCTATACAATCAAACCTCGCCTCTCTACGGTATCCGATGATCAGATAAGATAACCCATCATCACGATGAACTGATCATATACTGAGCGCACAACTCTGTATGTTTACTTGCTATTCCGCTCGAGCTCAGTGCCCAAGAATATGAAGCTCTTTGCTCTCTAAACATGGATAGAACACTCTATTTATGTTAAATCACCCTGCTACAGCTCTACTACTGCACCTGCGCGAGGATCGGCTCTCCCTGTAAGCAGAACCGGTCTGTGCGCACAGCGTTGAACTAGTCAGATGAACTCAATACGCATTGCCAAACGAACATGCTCTGATTACGCTGACATAGCACTAACGCCTGGATGACTTGCTTTGAAGGCTCGCGGTTCTGATCCATCCTGCTTCTGCTGTACTGCATACCACTACGTTTCAGCACTACCCAAGCGAGGCAACTCCGCAACCGCCGATCGCATGATGCGCATGATGCGTTCGGTACCTAGCTTCGCTCAGACGCGTCGCTGTTTGCCATCAACCACCACTTGACTGACTGACAGCCTGCCACCTCCGTCTAGCACTTGCTTCCTCTTATTCTCACTCTCCAGCTAGTCAGTCACACAAAAAAGCCAACATGTACCTCCAAAATGCTCTTCTGGGTCTCATCGGCCTAACCACAGCTACCAACCTCCCACCACCACAGCACCTCTTCGCGAACCCCTCAGCGGCCGAGCAGTCCAACTACAAGATCCCTACGGTCCATGAATCTGCCGTCCAAGCCCGTAGAATTATGCGCCTGGAGAACATTGGCACCCTCTCCACTGTCTTCCCTGACGCGCCACACAGCACCGAGCAACGGCCCTCGGACGTTGGAGGTGCGCCCATAGGCCTCATGGACTACTTTGGTGACTGCGAGCCCGAGACCGGCAACCCGACCATCCTTGCCATCACCATAGCCACATCCTTCAAGAACGTTGCCGCCGGGTCCAACATTTCGCTGAGCATGCGCTGGCACCCTCAAGATAATAAGTGGCGCAGCCCCGCCTCGCTTCCTCGCTTCTCGCTCGTAGGCCATCTGGAGGATATTGATATGGATGCTATAGAGAAACTAGGTGTAACGGCTTGCTTTGTCAAGAAGCATCCTGATGCTGCATGGTGGTTGCCAGGAAACAGGATCCATGAGAGCAAGTGGGTAAGACTAGTCGTTGACGAGATTTACTGGATTGGAGGCTTCGGGGACCGCGCATATATCGGTTGGATTCCTAAGGAAGAGTGGTTCAGCGTCACCCAAGAAGAAATTGATGCTATTCAGCTGCCAGGTGAGAAGAGCAGTGCCTGGGGTTCCTGGGGCAGTTGGTTTGGATATGGTCAGCAGCAGGGGGTATTTGAATTGTAGGGTAAGTACCAATGAGGTGGAGACAAATCATGAATTTGAACATAGGGCATGAGTCGAAATTGGACATCTTTGTTATGATGCTTGTTATGGATGACAATGTTTAGGGGCTTGACGGTACATTATTGGCATTCACATATATGGAGACAGTACCTATCTTTTATTTCACGTCTGTGCATGTGTAGTCTTTCTCTGTATACAGTTCAACTGCATCGGACTAGTTCATCAAGTCTCCTCTAGCCATAGTCGTCTGGCTAACAGTGCTCTTGTTGGTATCTCTTCTAACTACGCAAACACATGCGCCAACGTGCACAACATCACTGCACGAACTTCTAGCAGCAGATCCGTTTTCCGTACTTTCAATGCCTATCCTCTATTCTTCTTCAATCATTCTCACTGACGACGCTTTCAATCCATGCTTAAACCCAGCGGACCAAATACCAGCGATGCACTTCCTTTCTGTTCTGTGTCGACTCTCGCACTCAAGCTTACTATGAATCATAGAAAGGTGGATTTTGAGTAACAGGTGAGTCAGGACATCAACGCGCGATGGAACAGGAGATCTACACAATAAGCTTGTCAAGAGCAACCTCTCCAATAACAGCTCCAAAAAGACAAATCCATTTCTATTTTCCGTAGTTCTATTGCCTTAACATCATCCATACCTAATCACATACCATCTCCTTCCGCCATATCACACACATGCGTTAACTCCCTGGTCAAAAATGCCAGTGACCCGAGAAACCCGATACCCAAGCTACAATTCCCCATTCTCTTGCTACACCTCTACTCGGTACATCCATTTCCAACCCACTATCTCTTTGTTCCTTTTCCATCTAGGAGCTAATATCTACGCTTCTCCTCTCCTTCCATCACCACATGCAACAGGTACAGCTTCGCCCACCCTACCCTGCACACACCAACGCAAAAGTACGATATGCCACTCACACGCATGTGCGCGCCCAAAAAAGGGGAAGTATTGCAATGCACACCCATGACCTAAAAGCAAGCTTCCTTCAAAAGAACCTATTCAAGCGCCATACAGCAAGACGCGCCACTGCGAAAGAAAAGCATCATACAGAGACCTTACACAGGTTTTATTCGCGCAAGACGCTTGTAGCTGGCCGATAGTTTCCTGGGCAAACTTTTTGGTCTTAGTACTATATGCTATCTTTTCTCCTCCCAAGCCACGTCCTATGGACCCCAAAATGGTGCAAAGTACAAGAAGAAAAAGAAGAAGAAAAGCCCAAGCATCACCCCGTCCAATTCCTCAACACTTCTCAAGATACATATCATATCTGTATTTCCTACCCACCACTCCACGATGCAATTTTTCTTCTTCTCTCTTCTTCTCACCTAGCAGCAGACCCGTCCGCGACACGTTCACAAGACCCCGCTTCCGCCCAAGTTTCCCTCTCTTTTGTCCTCTTCTTCTTTCCTCTTATGGAACACGCGCTCCATCACACGGCGCGTAAAAAGGTGCTCCTTGCAATAACATGCGCACTTTGCGTCGAGGGCTCTCCCAATAGCAAGTCTGTATTTTTCTGTCCCTTACCTTCCTTGAAACGTGTCTTTTCCTCTTACTTACTCGAGTCACACACATGACTTTTGGGGGAGAGCTAAAGCGAGGCTAAAACGGTCTCGTTTGACTTGCCCCCTTTTTACCTTGAGCTCCTGTAGTTACTGTGCGCGAGTAAAGCCGTCCGGATTGTCTAGCTCTAGTCTTAGCAAAGGAATTTTCTGTCTCTCCTGAGATGAGTTATTCATCGACTGCATGGTTGCTATCTCGGTCCTTTCTTTTTCCCTTTTAGTTACATACACCCAGGTCCTTGTAGCGTAAAAGATAAGAAAGAGAGACGACATATATTTTTTCAAACACTCGTACTAGGCTCAAATCGAAAAAAATCTCGTTTGATAGATATGCGTGGTATAATGTCTACATAGTATGGCATAACTTGTTTTCCCTCTGCTTAAGCAAGATGAGCATATGAGTGCTAAGACTGACAAGTGTAAAGTGAGAGTCAAAAGATGGATTGAGTAAGAATGTACTGTACATATTAGGCAAGAATAAAGACATGTCTGACACAGCTTTTAGTATAGTCTCTCGGCTTCAGACCGACTCTCAAAGGAAAGCGCCGTCAACAGGGCATTTTTGTTTCGTTGTTCAGTTGAGCAATGTCGTGAGAAAACGCCGAGACTGGTGGTACATTCTTGGCTCTTCGCCGACCAAAAGGCATTTCCCGGCTTACAGTGAGAAACCAAATGCGACAAGAGATACTAGTAGAGTGAGATCACCTAGGGGAAAATTTTACCGCATTTGGACGATAGCACAAAAGGCGATTTTGGCCAAGCAGAGATCGGCGTGGATACACACAAGCGCGTTTCCCTACTTACCAGCGTCGTCTGTGAATCATCCGAATTTCGGGATTCCCAACGGCGGAAGGCGAAAACACCGCCGCGATGTATCCGCGGATTGTGCCGACGGAAGGTGGGTCGCAATGAAATGATGCTCACCGGGCTATCCGCCTTTCGCGGCTACACACGTGTTGAGGTCGCGTTGCGCAGATATCGGCGTCCGATGGCCATGTGACAGGAATAGTACTTTGACTGGCTTGAAAGATGCCCGCTTACCGTACTTTCCCGGCCTATCCATAGTATGATAGATTGCATTCCTCTCCTCGCTTTGCGACGAGCTTCATCCTTACGCGCGTAGTGGCCGTAATGTACCCATTTAGTCCATGGATAACTCGGTAATTGTAAAACGAGGCCTCTAGCTCTGTTTGTTTGTTTGTATTTTTCTTTTCTCTACTATCTCTTCTAGGGCTACAAAGAGCACGTGCCAGGTTACGCTCGCTCGTTGGACTTCGACACGAGGATAGTAGAATTCGCTGGGTGAGACCAATCAAAGGTTAGCACGATAGGTATAGGAAAGGATAGCGAATGGAAAAATCTCCACCATCGTACCCATTAATGATGCCGAGGCATTTTTCTTGACGCAGGTTGAAGCCTAACTCGTCATTTCTCCTATCATGCTTGCGACCAGCGTCATTGCTGAACAATGCATTATTAATCTAGGGCTGTTCCAGCAACGGCTATAGCTTAATGCGAAGCAAACCAGGTCTTACCCGGTACCAGAATAGCGGTGACAAGCGTCAAGTTTTGTTTGGCAAGGAGTCTCCTAGTCGCAACACCATGGCTCTGATCACGGCGAAGGCCTGGGATAGACCGGGTACTTCCTGGCGGCAGCCCTCTCTATGAATTCATTCGGCCGTAAGAAAGCATTTTCCAGGGTAAAGAACCTTGGCGTGGCGCCCCAAAAACGAGATGAGGGGAACGGCATGGCACGCCGTCATCTGATCATCACCCGGTCGTGGACAGGCATGATGCTGGGAGATTTTTTTTACGCGAGATTCTTGGGAAAGACGTGAGACGAAACAGTTGCGCGATATGCGCGATGTTAGTTCCCGCAGGATAGCCAAACTTTATCGCCCAAATCCTCAGCTCTATTCTCTGCCTTACGAGTACTTGGTAGCGAGAATTTAGTAAGGCGATCCCATCGATGCCCAAAAGTCGCCCGCAGGCATCCTCTGCCAGGGCGCCTCACGATGCAAAATGTCCGGCATGGCGCAATGACGCTCTGATGCGTCCCATGAGTCGGCCCTTAGGCCTGCGTCTCCATATGCTGACTCGAAGTTTTCCCGGAGAGAAATGTGAGATGGTTAGTTCTGAGGATGCGGATGTGCAGGGACAAGCCTGGGAGCTTTGATCAACTGGGATCATCCCACCCGCTGTCTGCAGCACGGCCTTAATATCCATTCCGCATAAAGACCTAGTTTCGGGGTATTTGCCCGCTTTGCGCTAGAATACGGTTTGTATGCATCGTGGTGCGAACGGACGAAGGGTAGGCATGAGCGTTCGTGCGGCGGTAAGAGGGCGATCACAGCTGTCACGCCGGCGTGAGTGGGATGCTGGCGTGTGGGACATGCTAATACTTAGTGGATGCTCCGACGTGGACGCGTCGCCGCCTAGAGCCCTCAAGAGTGAGGTGTGTTAATGACCGAGGTACCTGGTGTTAGAGCGGGGTGGTTGCTCGAGGCAATACAGTAGAGGATGATACTCACCGCTACTGTATTGCTGCCAGTACGAATGCGAACGACCAACTCCACAATACACCCGCCCATGAATGGGACCCATGCCGGCAATTGCGCATTCAGAAGCATAGCTGTCGATCGCGGTTCTTGAGGGAAAAAAATAATATCCCTTGTTCATCCCTACTGGAACTGGACCTCCGTTGAGCTTGTTTTGGAAGTGCCTGAGCTGATGCGAAAGGGACACGCGGCTAACGGCTGCCGTGAGTGGTGGGGGAGAGAGCAGTTGAGGGGCAACGGCCGCACGTCGGTGTGGGTAATTCCGAACAAACTCCCTTCTCGAAGGTTGGTGTCCAGGGATCATGGCTGGATGTCATTAATGCCAGCACGTAGCAATGGCCGCACAGCCGTGGTGCCAACAGCGTTGCTGCGGAGTGGCCCAGCCAAGGCAATCTCAGACTACAATTCCCTGTGGACAAATGGCGCGCATGGAGAAATGAGGACCACAGGCCTTGGCTGCAATGCAAGGCTGGCAGATTTGGTACTGGTGGCAGAAGGCACGGAAGCTAGGTGATCATGGCGCAGGTGATGTTATTTCGAGCGCGCATCATCGCCCACCGCTAGGGACAATCACGGGTCGGTTCCGAAGGAAAAAAGGGTGCAATTGCTGACGGTGTTGGCTGGTAAGAAGCGCTAAGTGAGTGGTTATTGGCAGGGGGTGGCCTCTCCCACGCCGTCTTCAATACTTGGGTGCAGCGCTTGTGACGGCAATATGGTACGATGTGTTCTTTACATCGCCGTCCATGTGTAAGCCTCTGGTGCTTGGACACTAGGGGAGGCGCCCCGTAGACGCACAGTGACGGCATGCATTCAAGCCGTGTGCCCATGACAACGCTGCCGCCATGGGGACGGGCCTGTAGGCCATGATGGAGAGATAACAGAAAGCTGCGCGTGGTGCTCCGTGTCGTGATTAGCCTGCATGTGTGCGGCAGAGGTGCAAGCGAAGCGGAAATTGGGGAGGAGAGCGAGTGAAGGCAGATGAAACACTTCCACGAGACTGGGAATGGGCCCAGAGCCCGAACAGATGATGCGCAGATCTCTCGAGAGCACGATCCACGGGCTTGAACGGATGCACCGATCCACCTCACACCAACAAAGCCGATTGGCAGACTCGGCCAATCAAAGGCGCTTTTGACGACGTGGCGCGCTTCTTTCATCTACAGTAGTACATACAGTAGTACACCATACATGCCGCGATTGCTTTTGGTGCCCGTCTGGCCTCGCTTAAAGAGCGTCGCGTACATACATACATTGATGCATGCGACATGGCGGGTGTCGTGGCAGCGACAGAATTGCTTGTTGCTCCCTCGGGGTGCCCTCGCACCGTGTTTCTTTTGCGCCGTTCTGCATGGGCTGGGTGCGGCATCAAGTCCGTTCCAAAGGAATTTGCAAGGGCATCTCGCTTCCGCCAAACGGTTTGAAGGATCCAACCCTTGCCGGGTAGGGTTCGCCATCAGACGATTGATGTTTTGCTTTTTTTTGACGGCCGCCGAACCAACTCTAGCCGAGCTCGCGCTGAGGCTGTCATCGGGCCATGTGGAGCCCGCCTCCCGAGGACTCGAAAGTCAAAGCTGCTACTCCTGCCATGGCCAAGCAGACTTGGTTTCAGACTGATTGGAAAAGCACCAGTTCAATGTTTAGCAGACCTGGGGCTTTGACTGTTGTGAGAAGGCCGTCGCCCGTGTTCGGAGAAATGTTATGTGATCATGGCCCGTTTGGGCTCTCGTGCCTTGATCGTTAGATGGTGCTGATGAGATTGAGGCTCCTACCAAGCAAGCCACATGCGCCCTTGTCACATCATGGTACGGCGGCGGTGTTGAGATGGGTCGAGACGAGGGAAGCTCGCAGTTTGGCCAAATGGCGCCGAACATGGCCTGGAGATTTGTCGGGTCGTGTGCAGATGCATGTACAGTACATACAGTAGTAAATGCGAGGGCAGCATGGATGACGACAGTGGAAGCAACAAAGGCAGCAGGCACGTGGGCCATGCGCTAAGCGTGCTCATGAGACCCGTACTGCTGACGGACGAGCAATGATTCAACCCTCTATCGCTGCAAGCCTGTGTGGCAGGCGTGGCGATGAGTGAGCCACATGGACCGGCTCTGGCTTGCCGCAGTCTCCTTTGGCATCCCCATCCATAGTCGTTGTTTGCAGCACAATGTTGGTTGGCGGCCCGGAAAGAGTGGGCGGCGGGCAAAATGGGGGGGGGGGGGGGGGGAAGGAACCCTTAACTCCCACCCCTGACAAAACAGGGGTGCATTTGGGCCCCCCCGACACCTTGGACCCCGTCCCCCCTCCGAAGTCATTCCTTCCTCCTTTTGGAAGGGGTTGGGGGGGGGGGGGGGGGAGGGGGGGGGGGGGGGGGGCTTTCCTTTGGCTGGGCGCCAAAGAAAGGTAACCTGTCTTGATGAAGAGAAGCTGTCATGCTCTTTTCCTTTGTATTTCGACAATTATGATACCCCGTTT
>JAIRCK010000140.1:0-52918 GCA_020744315.1 Curvularia eragrostidis | reverse complement strand
GAGCAATTGGTATCGCAACCTCCCACTAGACTGGACTGTCGGCGTCTCAGACAACGGCTGGACGACTGATCAGCTAGGCGTAGAGTGGGTAAAGCATTTCAACCAGCATACAGCCGCTCGTACAGCTAGAGTCTATCGACTTGTTATTCTAGACGGCCATGGCAGCCATGCCACGCCAGAGTTCGACCAATACTGCGCCGAGAACAAGATTATCACTCTCTGCATGCCGCCCCATACCTCTCATCTCCTCCAGCCGCTTGATGTAAGCTGCTTCTCTCCACTTAAGCGCGCGTATGGGCGTGAGATTGAGGAGCTCGCCCGCCAAGGCGTCCACCATGTCGATAAAGTAGACTTTCTTACAGTCTATACACGGATCCGACCGACAGTATTCACGCAGCAGAATATCCAGGCAGGCTTTCGGGCGACAGGCCTTATCCCTCTATGTCCAGACCGTGTTTTATCGTCGCTAAATATTATTCAGACGCCGTCTCCACCACGGACAACTACAGACAATAACGATATATGGCAAGCAGAGACACCACGTACCATAGCTCAGCTTCAGCAGAAGGCAAAATGTCTTCAAGATCGGCTCCATCGGGGATCTCAAAGCCCAACAAGCCAGCTTCTCCGCCAAGTTATTAAAGGCTGTCAAATTGCGATGTAATCAGCGACTATACTTGCTGAAGAAAATAAGAAGCTTCGTCAAGGTAGTGAGCTTCGGCGACAGAAAAAAGATCAGCGGCGCTAATATATTGCTTCTGGTGGAGTGCTCCAGGTACAGCAGGCTCATCAGCTTACTGCAGAGGCAGAAAGGGTAGCAATAGAGGTTGAGCAGGGTGAGGGCAGTCAGCGACGTCAACGCGCATCGCCGACGTGCACGAAGTGCCATATTCAAGGACATAATCGGACTTCATGCAAAGCTAGATAATAAATCTTATCTCTTAATTTTATCTAATTTTATCTCGTTGTCGTGGATATACTATGCGTCGCGTCGGGTCAGGTTTGGTGGGGTGGCCGGATGACTGATCTGGCCGGATGACTGATCCTTGACGTTAGTTGATGCAACTGAAACAACTATAATAATTAAGCATTAGAATAGTATCCGTCTAACGCGACACTATGCCCACAGACTAGCCAAACCATCATGCTATTGACTATAGCTCAAGTGCGTTTTTCAAATGAATTAGAGATGCAATTTTCACAAGCCTTCCTCGTATGAATCTTTCGGACTAATAAAACTTTGTTTCTCATTGTTAAAGTACATAACAAACCACAAGTGATCACACTAAGCTCACGTGTCCGCACCGACCGTCTCTTAGGTGATCTAGTGTAGAACTTTATCCTTCTTCTCAGCACTAGGAGGAATTTCATTCCGATACTGACCGAAATTTAGCCGCTGACGTAGTTGTCTAGTATTAGATATAAGTAATCGCTAATGCTAGCGCAAAAAGAAAATTAAGACTCGTGTCTCGTATTACATGAGCTGATCAAAGACTCCATTCCTGAGTTTAAAGAATAATACTCAAGGCCCGAGATTCTAAGATACTTAAAGCGCAATTCCACTCGTACCCTCTACCTAGCTATATTGTCTTTTAATATCAGAAACAACTTTACCACGCATTCAGAGCTTGTATCTTACATAACCAGCCTGCTTCTTCCAGTTTAATACCGCTACGCCCCTTCCAAACTGCACATCAACATGCTGCTCTCTAACATCGCTCTTGTTGCTATCCTGTAAGCCAAAGTCATCTCAACTACACTTCATACTATAGCTAACATGATTGCGCAATAGCCCACTAGCTCTCGCTATCCCAACCAAGGGAGGCGTCCAACCCCCTACTGATCCCGTATCTTCAGGCACTTTCTGCCAATGCTTCAGTAAGCTCGAATAACAAGATAGTTATCCAGCCATTCAACTAATTTGCGAACGTAACTGCAGACAAGGATAATATGTCCAACGAGAACATCACTCGCCAAGTGTGCAAAGTATACGATGGAAAATTCAAGATGTTCGAGAACATCTCCCCAAACGTAAGTCGTTACTCGTTCACATTTGACTCACAGCATCATCTAGTCTCTTTTTTAGTAGAGTAACATGTACTAATCACAATTGCAGTGCTACAATGTCGGAACCAAAGACCTCGATTCATTTGGCAACTACTGTATTTTGAAGGGAGCATTCGGAGCTACGTGCTGTGATAAGGGAATGAAGCTAAAAGACTGCCCAAGTGTAGCAGACACTGCATAAGCTCATTCTTATATATTGTGGTGTAGTAGCACGTGACCAAATTATGGGTATATAGTAGATTTTTATTTCGACTAGACAGGTACCTCCTTCACTTAATTTGCTACTAGCGCTTGCCTTTCAGTTCAGTTTTCGACTACTTTGCTGCGGGTCGCCTCTTGATCTTTTAAGCTCAATATTGTAATTTGTCACAATATGTCTCTCTATGGTATGGTTGTCCGCCCTGTGAACGATGTGGGTTAGGAGACGTGTCATGCATTATTACAGTATCGGAGCAAAAGTTTGTTCGAGCGAATACGGGCCAGCTCCAAGCGTCTTGCGCAAATAAACTTCTGCTAGGCGAATGTGCATATGGAAAGCTCGCTTCCGATAATATGTTTACTCAAGCGGAGAACAGTGCTAGATGTATTGCCATCAGATTCCTCGCGAAGGGAAAAGGATTTCAGCAAGTCCCTGATGCTTAGCTTTACTATGGTTTCCACTCCTAGCAAGATAAATGTCTTAGAATCCAATCGATTCCCGCGGCGACCTTCAAACTATGCAACGCGCCCATCCCTCATGAGAAACTCCTCTGCCAAGGACATCAGCACATCATAGTGGTGATGATGATTTTGCTCGAGATAGGCAGAGATTGAAGGACATTCCACGCTTGCTCTTGACCGAATCCACCATATATTGCGAGAAGCCTTTTTGTACCATAGACATAGAAGTAGTAAAGCCGTTGGATCCTTTTGCCCAAGAAGAGTTTTAAATATTCCATGTATGCTTCGCGTAAAACGTTCCGTGTGGCCTACTGTGATCTCGCAATCGGGTAGGGCTAATACTTGAGACACTGCATGGGCAGGAATGAAGTACGGACTGGACTCGGGATCTGAGTTGACAGTGAGGCAGCAAATCGATGCTAAAGGCGTCGGTATGCCATCAAACCCTTTCGCGGGCACGGGCAACTTCATCAACTCATACGTGTTGATCATAACGCTGAAAATGCTGTCTGGTCTCAGTGGATTGGCGACATCCCATAGCGCCATTTTGCCTTGGCTCATATTCAGCCATTGCAAGTCAACTTTGCTCGAAGGACGAAGCGGCCATGACTCTTCGGGCGCATATGTGTCGGGAGATGCAAACGTTAAAACGGCCAATGCGGCAGCAGTACCCCAAAGCGCGTCCTTGTTTATCGTTGCGACGGGTTCATTCAAGTGTTCGTTGAATAAAGATAGACTGTGCGACCAGTGATAGTAGATATCGGATGTGGGCCGTGAGTAGTAGTGACTTCCTATGCATTGGTCGTATGCAAGCGCTACTGCCAGAGAGGCGTGCATAAGGAATGGATTGGAAAACGTGAGTTTGAGAAGTCCACGATTCATCTGCGCCGTGCTGGGATCATGAGGAGCGATGAGATTCAGGCCGAGATATCTATGTAAAAGGCACTGTTCTCTGCTAGTAAGCTGGTAGGAAGATGAAGCATCGAACGTCCATACAGGATTCATCGCGCAACACACTGTCCTTGTCTTTCTTGCTCTTACTCGTGCAGGCATTTCTTTTAAACAGTCTGCGTTGGGACTGATATTCTGCAGCTCTACTGTTCCAGGTACGAAAGTGCATATCAGACCGAATGAAACACAGCTCTTGCATTGTGGTTTGCTCTCATCGCACTGAATCGAGGCGTTACTGATGAACTCATTATGTTCTTTAGGTGCGAAAATCACCCTACCTTGACTTTTCGGAGTTTGCAATTTCGGCAGCCAAACCTCGATCTGCGTAAGATCTGGCGACGCTGCTTTTGCTGCGTAGAACATGAAGACATTGTCGATGTTCACTGATGTAACGGCCGAGAATGGGAGCTGTTGCGATTGCGCCCCAGCGCGGTGCCCCAGGGTCTTGGGACGCTACTAACCTTCATTCGGCTATAGGCTTTCATGATTGGTTGATGTTTTGGTCTGTAACCAGGTCCCAATCCGTCTTACCATTTACAAGAGTATGAAAAAAAACTGATATAAAGCATGCTAATCGCTTCAGTCTCGTGTGTCAAAATCGTTATTCCAATTTTCAACATCCTTCCTCGGAATGCAACATGCCTACTCATCATGCGGCCGTACTGCACACAAAGGGTCAACCCTTCCAAGTCCAAACCAGGCCAACTCCTAAGCCAGGCCCAGGCGAGCTTCTGATTGCAGCCAAAGCAGTTGCGCTCAACCCCGCTGACCATTTGATACGAGACCTTGGTCTCTTTATACAAGAGTACCCCACGGTCATTGGTTTCGATGTGGCCGGGCTCGTTGTGGACGTTGGCGAAGACGTTCCTTCTAAAACCTTTCAGCCAGGTCTTACACGTGTAGCAGGCTTTGCGGCATTTGCTTGGCAGTCCCGGCAAGCAGACTATGGTGCTTTCCAAGAACGTTTTGTCATACCATGGCAACACGCTGTGCCACTTCATGGCCATGATATATCTTGGATCCATGCTGCAACCTTATCTGTTGCTGTTCAGGTACCGCTGATGGCGTGGGAGGCGCTGGGAATGCCTTTGACAGGAGCATCAGCTATGGGGACTGACAAAAAATCACTCGAAAATAGCACCACCAGGGCCAATCAGGGTTCTGCTCAACAACAAGTACCGAAAGAAGCGCTTTTGATATGGGGAGCCTCCTCAAGCGTTGGCACCATGGGTGTACAAACAGCCTGTTTACTGAGAGACGACCCAACCTCGCCTGTTGATAAGGTATATGCGACAGCCGGTCCTTCAAATTACATGTACATAAAATCGTTGGGCGCGGATTCCGTATTCGATCATTATGATCCAGGAGCGGTCGCTGCGGTTCTTTCAGCGGCGAGAGCAGACGGCCTTGTCATCCGACATTGTTTTCTTGCGATGGGAGATATCTCGCTGTGCCAAAAGGTTTTACAGAGCTTCATCCAGGAATCAGATGGGGATGAGAAAGAGAAGGGGGTGATTGCGTCGGCGCCCCCGATACCTGCAGATACTGTTGCCATTGGGGGAATTACGGCAATCTTCCTCCAACCCTCAACTACCGAGACTGAACGACTCGCTCAGTTCCAACTCTGGATGGATTGGCTAGGAAAGAGCCTCCTCCAAGGTTCCATCAGACCGAGTCCTGAGCCACAAGTTGTGGGGAAAGGGCTACTGGCCATCAATGATGGTCTGGAGATGCTCATGCGCGGCGTCAGCTGTACCAAGCTGGTCGTCGACCTTGATTGTTAGACATTGATAGCCAGAGAACTTGTATGAGCTGCAAGTAGAAAGCTGTGGATAATCGTTGGTAATTGACAGGGGAGACAAGGTGTTGTGGATGAGAAATATAACACTGGGTGAAGGATGAGCGTATCGTAATCATTGTGAGTTAGCATACAATATACCTTGAACGAATTTGGTTCCTTCTTTCTTTGTCAAAAATAACTTATCTAGTGATGAAGTAACCTGCAACACCGTTTCAGATAGCCCCAGTCCACTAAACGAGTAATAGTACATTCGACACCAACTCGATTGATGATCGGTGTGGTCGAAGAACGGGTAAAGATGACGGAAGCGTTGCATTCCATGGGCAGTTTCATAATTGAAGCCGCTTTGACTGGTTGGATAGAGAAAGAAAACGGTCGAGCCACAAACGGCACCTCCTCCGCGTCCTTTGGTGCCATCCATTATGCGGTGAATGAGTACCCTTGAATGGTCATTAGAATCCTTGAATCATCGATTTGGCTGTCCGGCCCTGCGCATCTTTCGCATGCTCGTCTGCCCCAGCAACGACCAGCCACTTATAGAATACTCGATTTCCATTCATTGCAGCAACATGCAACGCCGTGAGGCCTTCTGGGCTCGTGCCTGTAATAGTGGCGCCTTTGCTTGCGAGCACCTTGCCAACTTCGTGATCGCCTTGTTTTGCTGCAAGCATGATTGGCGTCCATCCGTCCTTGAAGGTAACATCAATCTTGGCGCCCCCGTCAAGAAGTGCAATGACGCATTCACTGCTGCCAAGCTCAATGGCATGGTAAAGCGGTGAATCTGCTCCTTCGGCTGGCGGATCGGGAAGTGCGCCTCGAGAAAGGAGTTTACGGATACTGGTTACATCGCCTTGTCGCGCAGCTACGTCAATTGGGTATAGCAGCTTTTGACTCGGAATATTGACATCGGCGCGGGCCTCTAAAAGAGTATCTAGAAGGGCGCCTTCGCTCGCTGTGTCTTGAAGAGCAAAGTGCAATGCGTACCAGTTTCCTGCGTCGACTTTGCTCGGGTCCGCTCCTAGTGCTAACACAAGACGGACCATCTCCAGATCTCCCTTCAAAACTGCAGAGCTCAATGGAGAAAGGCCTAATCCGCTCGTGCTTTGAGAGGCGTTGATGTCTGCTCCCGCGTCCCACAACGCCAAAACGGCCTCTCGGTGCTGATTGTCGACGGCGAGGATCAACGGGCTGTTATCGTCGTTATCAAAGCACTCCAGTGTTGCGCCGTGCTCAATTAAGGTGGGTATGAGTTGGTGCTGACCTGTTGCTGCTGCAACATGGAGAGGTGTCCAGCCCCTGTTGTCCATTGTATTGATGTCAATAACTTGAAGGAGCCTACGAACCTGCTCCGCGTCTCCTTCGCGAACAGCTTCATGTAAAGGATGCCCTTCGAGATCGGCGCTTGCGCTTGGTTTCGTACTGTTTGTGATCTCCATGCCTAATTCCGTATAACCTCTACCGCTGAACATCTCTTCAGAAGCAGGGTTCTCATGCAAGAGCAGCCAATCTTGCTTTTCTGCCTTATATGTGTCTTCTGTTTCACCAACTGCGAGTGTGAATAGCACCCAAGCCTGGCGGTCTTGGGCTTTGGTGAATCGCTCGACCAGCAATCCAACACGCGACATTGCTTGCTTTGGCACAAGCGGCTCGTCTGCTAAGAGATAAGCGTTGCCATCGCCGACTGCCTTTTCAAACATCTCGATACTTCTAGGACTTTCGTCTTTGGTTTGTTGACTAATGAAGCCAACAGAGAGCGCTTGTGTTGCGGAATCACTCTCCAGGGCCAATACCAATGCTCCAGGTTTGCTTGGCACGATAGACTTGACCTTTGTCGCCATCCATGACCGCCTCATGCCTCGTGCCTCCCAAGTGCCTGGTTCGATGACTTTACCATCAACAAGCCCATTGAATGTGGCAGGAGCCCAGCCTGGCAATGAGGCTCTTGCAGGCCCATGGTATAACGCAAGGCGAGTTGCATCTCTCTTTCGATTGCGATACACTACATGCATAGCCTCAGAGAGTGCATACTTTGTCTTCCATTCAATCCCCAGTGTTGGGAATAAGGCTCGCGCGTAATCGAGTTTGACCCCTGCTTGGCGATGTCCGCATCCAAAAGCAACATCCGGTAGACTGACGCCAATTTGATCGTCGCGCTGTAATCGGCGAAAGGTCCGATATAGATGAGGGTGCTTTCCCGTACCAGTGCTGTCATAATCATCGCCTGTTTCCTCCATTGCCAAGGCTTTCAGGCTATCAGTAATGTTGGCAAATGTCACAAAGCCACAGGCCGTTGCGACGATGGGGTTGTTGGCTAGTTTGATCTCTTGATAGGTCCACATTCTGGTCATCCAGACTTCAATCGTCAGTTGAGGCATTCACATGATGTTCAGGCACTCACCACCGAGAGACATCACAGCTGCCACCTTAACAGGGTCCGTAGAATTCAATCGTAGGCACAAGGCATCAAGAACCACCACGAATTTCGCTTGTCGGTAGATGTCTGCCATAGCATTGATCAGAGTGCCTTTCAGCTCTTCCTCAAGTAGAGTCAGTGCTTTCATCCCGCCAGGTATGGCGAGACTATCGGTCCAAATCCACTGCACACCGAGCGGTTCAACTTTGTCAAACACTTGATGCAGCAAGCTGGCGTCCAGTCCGCGATTATCATTGTCGGCACCCAGACCCTGGGACCATACATGGGACAACGCCGCAAAACCTTCTTCAGGATTGATAGAAAAGTCTCCCTGCCTGTTCACACAGAGTGCGCCGAGTCGGTTGGCTGATTGCTGAATGCTCTCCAAAGAAGGCTTGACAAAAACTGGTGCGGGGTCGGCGCGGCCCTGAGGGCGAGGCACAAACGAGATGAGCTTGTCGAGAGGCACATTTCCAGGCAGCTGCTGAAAACCATGGAATACATCATCCAGTTCCTCTTCGGTCCAGTAGCAGAGTTCATTGAACGAGTTTGACCATGCGATGCTTTCTGAGACTCCTTTTTTGAGTAAGTATTGCTTCACAGCGCGGTTGTTGGGCTGGCGGGTTTCACGCCGTTGGTATCCTTGGAGTGCGCTGAGGATTGCTGAGAGATCCCAAGAAGCCATCGCTGTGCTGGATGTATTCTTTTTCTTTTAGCATGGGCAAAGTTCGAAACGTTTGGATTGAATAGTTACACTATAAAAATGTTCAAGGTGTTTACAAGATGTGCGCATAAGGCTGAAACATGTGGCGCAGGTCATGCGATGTTTATCTTCAGCTCACAATATTGGCGCCAAGGCCAGCCGCATCAAAGTCCTCATAGAGTAAAATGATTTGTATGCTATTACTACATAGGGTGTAAAAAACTATCTATAGAATGAAATGTACCTCTGCGAGACACCCAGTAGCTAGAAATGTTTCGACAAGCGACAAAGGCAATCTAGCCTCACCTGATTTAATGAAGAGACCCTCCTTGGTCGACAGTCACAGCCTCTGGGAACTCCTTAGCCACCTCTGTGAATTGTTTTTGCCCTCGAGATTTCAGAATGAAATCTAAAAATGCAACAACGTGAGCAGTCGTAAGCTGCATCATTCTTTTTCCTTCAATCGTGCCTAGGAGATTACCAATAGCTGGCAGCTGCGCACTTCCAACCCCCAACGAGCTGAGAAGTACCGGAAGATCAGAGAAGGAATAATGCGCTGAGTTGCGCACTTCGATTTCTTTCTTCCAGCTTCGCAACTTTGGCCATACCGTCTTCCACGAAGGGTCTGTTTCTTGCGTCTTGTTGTCATGCCCGATTAGCATAAAGGGCCGATTGAGGCCTTTGTCAAGA
Source organism: Curvularia eragrostidis (assembly GCA_020744315.1). Classification (NCBI taxonomy): domain Eukaryota; kingdom Fungi; phylum Ascomycota; class Dothideomycetes; order Pleosporales; family Pleosporaceae; genus Curvularia; species Curvularia eragrostidis. The sequence goes on along the minus strand of JAIRCK010000140.1, from coordinate 43,633 downwards.
ACTGAACCAAACATAGTTCCGTCCAGGTTAATGCCGCCACGTACAGAGGAGATTTGCAGCGTTGCTGCTCCTGCAGCCGCGCCTCCGAGAGAGTGACCTAGAACAGCCACTTTTAGAGATTGCTGGTGGATTTCATGCACTGGAAACAGTTTCTTAGAAACTTGGCTTTGGCGAAGGCTGTTGAGGGTGAACGAGATGTCGTCTGCTCGTGTGGTGACCGTTTGGTTGATCTTGTCATCGGGAATATCGACCCCTGTGATGATGGTTCCATTGGGATACTCAACAATATCGGCGTCGTACGGGTGATCGATGGAAACGACTAGATATCCTGAAGATGCAATGCTTTGCAGCATGACGCTATAAAGATATCTGCTGGTGCCCAGTGCACCCGAGAAGAGCACCACCGGTAGAGCTGGCTTGGAACAAGGATTTTGGGTTGTTGGCATGTTGCACACTTCCAACTGCAAAGCTGGGAATGTTCCGTTGGGGAGGCCGTAGACAGAGAATTTCTTGTCCATGAAAGCGGCTGTTTGAGGTGGCATATACGGCTCAGCCCCTTCGGTTTTGCAATTTAGGACGGGGTAGAAGCTTGACACCATGATCGAGCGGCTTCGCCCATCATTGATATAAGGATCACGGCGGTGTGTGTCCGTCAAGAGAAGGGATGTACCTCCGATTGTGATGTTGGCCTGCCCAACGTGTCCAATAGTTATTTTTGCAGAAGAAAGAGAAGGAAGAAGTGCCGTGAGGGCTAAGATTGAGGCAGCGAAAGCATGCATGGTGAATACTTCAAGGAGATCTTCAGATTGAGTTGAAAGATGGAATCGGTTGCATGAGATGATTTCATTGTAGAGATGGCCGCTCTGCAGAACTTTTTATATGTATTCGCATCAGATGTCACTGACACCTAGCGGCGTTCTTTCGTTTCTGTTTAGAGAAAAGTCTATAGAAAGCTCCGCTGTATAGAAAGGATTCATTCTTCAGCACTATTCGCGCCCCACAACATTTCGAAAGCCAAGCCTCAAATCAAAAGCTGGCTGGCGAAGATCAGCCTGAATGTGGTTAGGTAAATACGAAGGTGCGCTCTAATATTTCCCAATCAAGTAAGGCGCGCGTGCATGCCTGATCGGCTGCGCCTCTCCGAACAGATTCATAACGAACTGACGCCGCAAGTGCGCTCCTTTATTCCCATATTTGACCAGATATCGTGGCTCCTTTAGAAGCGTATGAAGCGAACTCACGGTTCTTCCATCAAAGCCACTTTCTGAGCACTAGCACGGATGGCATCTAGTGTAGGACCTTTCGACGGCCGCCGCGCGCGAAGAACTAGGTGTGAAGCATGCGCAAAGAGGAAAATCAAGGTAATTCACTTGGCATCTCCGGTTTTTCATACTGAAGTACAATAAGTGTAGTGGCGGTGTTCCCTGTGACTATTGCAAGCGAACACAGCAGCCATGCGTGTTCTCAACCCGTCGTCCAGCGGGGCTAGTCTTTGTTAAGCAAAGCCTCAAGACTGAGCCAATAATGGACCTGGATCGCGACTTGGCCTATTTCTTCAACTCATTCCTACCCATGAACGCTCTCAATAAGGACAATTCATTATGGCAGAACGAATTACAACTTTTGTTACACCGCTCGCCCGCGTTGAGTAGCGCAGTCTCTGCCATCGCTGCACTTCATCGTTGTCAACATGAAAAATTGTTGCTGAATACGACACAGGTCGGGAAAGAACAGTTTCAAGCTCTGAGATCGTATAGTCAGGCTGTGAGATGTGTCCGGGTGGCTATCACGTCAAACACGTTAACGAGCCCTGCTGTGTTATGGTCGACATTTTTGTTGGCCTTATTCGAGGTGTGTCGAGAAGGTCTCGAAGAGCTATGCTTATGCTAATCCATACAGTTGATGCGAGACAGCACTGGCACTGATTGGCTCTCACATTTTCTAAACGGTACATGTGCAATTCTCCGTTTACAGCATCCGGCGGATCTGCTGCTCGCGAACACAGGCGCTGCTCATAGGCGCAACTTCTTTTTCACCACTCGCATCTTTGAGATTGCGCGCGCATTGATATATTCCCAACCCACCTTTCTAAGTGATCCCGATTGGGCCAATGCACTTTCACAATGGTGGACCTGCGAAGAGGGTCAAAGGCTATGGCACCCCAAGGAGGGCTTGTTCGATATGCTGCCGCATTTCGGTGAATTGAGTTTGCGCACTCTGCGCTTTGCTCAAATTCAAGAAACAGATCTAGAGTCGGAATTGCATCGCGCAGAAGCTCAAAGGCTTGCAGATGAGGGTATCGTATTGCAAAGCTGGTTGCAGCAATGGTGGGCATCCGCGGAAGAATGGGAAAGAGATACTGCAAACGAAGACACTGATCTAATTGTCGCGAAGAGCTACTACCATGCGATCAGTATTTATCTCTCGGGCACATACGATTACCACAGTCATTGGACCAGGCCGAACTCACCATCGGCTCCAATTCTGGAGAGATCAAGCATCGAAAGGCACATGCACGAAATCCTTCAGCTGAGCCAGAGGCTGCTTGAGCGCGGCTTGGCTGGCCTTTTGCTCTTCATCCCACTTCGCATCGCAGGAGCACGCGTCTCTACTACAAAAGACCAAGACATTATTGTTCATCTGCTCCTGACTATATCGCAACGAGGATATGCGGTTGCAAAAGCGATTCATGAAGATCTGGTCGAATTGTGGGCGCAAAAGAGTATTAAAGATTGAACATGTTTCTAAGGTTCCTGGATGATGCATGCTTCGAACTAAAGCCGATTTTTTAATGACTCTCTGACAAGAGCTCTAGCATACAGTTCTTAGAGGGTGCAGTTCCTGGTCTCTAAAAGCAGGACGTAGAAGATAACCGCGTCCATGGCGTCTCAACGGTCAAGGCGAGGTACATCTTCCATTTGAACCCCCACAAAGGAATATGTGCTGCATCAACTAGCCAAGAATACGATGAAAGTAGATGCGCAACGGAAAGGGCCAAATCCATGGCGCGTGTCTCTTAGCCGAGAGCCTCAGCAGAATACAGCGCCTGGAATGGTATACTATAGGTAGAGTAGTGAACCAGAAGATCACAGTGACCATGTTCTTGGAAGATCATTCATTGTTGTTATCTAAATTCTCTGTACACTTGCCTGAGCAGCATCCGGCGACAGCACATTTTGTATAATCTGTAAAAGGTTTGACAGAAGGCATTGTAACTGATAGTGAGCGTGGTCATAAAATGCTGGGGTCCTTTAACTGAGTCAAGTCTTTCAATCAACTATTGCAAATCAAACACAAAGAAATCCGGTGTTCCACATTGATAGCCACAAGTTTCTCCACACGTGGTAGCATAATTGAGTTGTAAGCTAAACAGCTAGTTTGTAACATTGCATCCTCGAAGACTGAAATAGCCCTTGATAGATAAATGGGGTAGCCTATTTAAGTACATTTTCCATCAGAATCACAGTGCTGCGTTTTGCAGACGTCGTGGCAATCTGGGAATTGGCCGGCGGGACCGCATTGGATAAGGCACGCGCAGAGGTTCAAACCTAGTGGATCATTGCAGCCACCCTGCTTTGAGAACAAAAGGTTAGAATCGAAGCTCAACCGAAGATGCAAATAAATAAACGCGGAGTTGAGATTCAGAGAGGCCGTACCGAGAGAATAAGATTTGAGTCGTTACTCGGGGTAAATTTAATCGTGGTACCTGGATCGGCAGACGCGGCAGGCGCAGCAGGAGCGGCAAAGGCCAAGCTTGCCAATGCAAGTGTAAGGGAAAGAGAAATGAACTTCATTTTTTCGAGGAAGTTTCGAGTTCAAACGACCTTGGATAATTTTGATGCCGTAGCAGATATACAATGAAAGATAAGAGGAGGTGTGCTAGCAAATGTATGATTATGGGGTTTGCCAAGTCAAATAACATATGTACTGAAGCTGATGATTAAATACATGATGGTAACGGGAGGGTTAGACCAGCTCACGTCAGACTCTAGTCTACATGCGTCCGGACTTGTGGAAAAACAATTGTTATACGGCAGTTTCAGAAATAAGGTTAATAAAACCGTGAAATAGCAAATGTCAGGGGGCTTTCGATATGCTAAAAATGGACCCTTTGAATGGCATTCCCGCCGCCAGCCTAAGGAAGACATAAGGAAGATACATTAATTTGGCAAAGAAAATTCGACGGCATTCTAGAGTTTGGAACGTGCACTGTAAGCAAGGAGCATTATTGGCTCCCTTTCCGGCACGGAATTATCATAGGTATCATGTGGAAACCTTGTTTGCTTCCTGTATATAGTAACACGGTTCGCAGTATGTCATTCCGGCTTACCCGCACTAACCATGACGTGAACTAGCGCGGTACCGTACAACCGCTAGCAAGAAAGAGCCAAGTTCTAGAATAATGCCAAAAGGTTTTAAGCTACAAAGCAGCAATGCTTATATTGAGTTTTCTTCTTACGATCTTGTAGTGGATATAATGCACTTTGGTAACTGCGATCTGCGGGCAATGGGCTTGCTGCTTCACACTTCCAACGGACTCATCACTGCTACCCTTATTCTAAACTGCACAATAGCACACACTTGACGGTGAATCGAAAAACGCTTCAAATCTAGATATTCCCGCTTTTTGCCATAGTACTAAATAATTACATTAAAAAGATATTTGTAAAGCCTAGATCATAAGCAATAACGTCGTGACGTCTTCTTTTCTCCCAAAAGGTAGCCTAAGTCCTAACCCTAGCAATCACCGTTGACAGTAGGATTGATCAGAACGGTGCATTCCCTCGAGGACAAGCCATAGTTTACTCCATCGAAAACATGCGTGTCGTCACAGTCGCAGTTGTGATAGCAAGATTTCAGGCAAGACTGTATTCCATCTAGACTATAGTTAGTATAGCTACTTACACATGTATTGAATATTTTTGTGGATATTCGAGACAGTACTTACAGTGGCATGCCATGGCGCCGCCAATACAGGTTCTGGCAGACGCTGTGCCGATGGTAAGGAGGATGATGAGGGTAGAGAGGGACTTCATGGCTGCGGCTTGATAGGATGTATAAACAAAAATGGTCTTTTGGAAAAGTTTTGAAATTGACAGATAGACTTATGACTGAGAATACAAGCTAAACTTCGCAGTAGTAAACGAGTTTATATATGTATATATATGTTCGACTTGGAACAAATTTTAGGCTGACATGAAAACTGAGACTAATACGAATATCCTCATTCAACTCACGCACATCTAGCATATGCAAAATCACGAGCCATCTTTTTCCACCCCCTCATCTACATTCTCGTCTCTAGCCAATAGCACCCGTGCCAGTTTGTCCGAACGATCTACTCAACTCCCTATTTCCATGGTTCAACTAGGCAAAGCTGGTACCCAAACTTCTATGCCAAGGACTCCTATTAGCCTTACTACTTACCCTATTTGTATAACTTGTAATAGAATAGGCTAAATATTACTCGAAATGTTCGTCTGATGATACGACAGTGCGGATCTGCAGACCTTGAGCGCTACTCTTATATCCCAAAACCGCAAGTAAGCCTAAATGCGCTTGCAACTAACATCAAGTTTCTTTTATCCTTATCGCGTCAATGGATAAATCGCATTTTGCCAAGCATCAAACTGCCTATGCAGTACGATGCTTAAAAGTATCTCCATATATGTAGAAATCAAAGCAAAGTTGGCAGAACTGCGTCTTCATCACTTGTACCAGTAGCGTACCAAATAAGGCAAATGCTGATAAGAGCAGTCCGAGCCCTACAAAAATACCGCTGAGGATCCAGTGCTATGTTCGGACAATGTGTCACAAGTCGGTACTACCTCCCACATCATCAACATCCCTCAATAAGTCCGCTTCACAGGCGGTACGCTCTCTGCCTCGCGCTCATCCAACGTCTCCATAATAACCGCCCTCGTGCCAAATCGCACCGCCGCACCGACGCCCGACTGCCAGGTCAGACTGTGCTTCAGCCATCTCACGTCATCTCTGTCGCGGAAGTCATCTCGGGCGTGTGCGCCGCGACTTTCGGTCCGCATTAGCGCCGCGGTACTCGTCTGCGCCGCGTTGGTGAGCAGATTGCGCAGCTCCAGCGTCTCGATGAGATCCGAGTTCCAAATCAACGATTTGTCGGTGACGCGGATGTCGGTGACGAATTGTGCCTCGAGCGATTGCAGTTGCGTGTTGCCTTTGGCCAGGGTGTCGTGGGTGCGGAAGACGGCGGTGGTAGACTGCATGGTTGATTGCATTTGGTTTCTCAAGACGGAAGTCGGGGTCTGACCGCTGGTGTCGGCGAGAAAAGATGTGAGCTCATTGATGGAATCCAGACCGATGGTACTTGGGAATGGGCTGTGCGGTGCTGAGTGAGAGTGCGCCGATGAGATGTGGAGTGCGGCTGCTCGGCCCTATACTGATGAATTAGTGCTTCATGTGCGAATGCTAGATATAGAAACTCATGCCAGAGTCGACTCACAAAAACAACGATATCAAGAAGGGAATTTGCGCCTAATCGGTTTGCACCGTGCACGCTGACACAAGCTGCTTCGCCTGCTGCATATAGGCCCTGTACGACACTTTCTCTGCCAGTCTGTTGGTCTACATCCAACACCTGGCCGTGGTAGTTTGTCGGGATGCCACCCATGCAATAATGAACCGTTGGAAGCACGGGGATTGGCTCTCTCGTAATATCGATACCAGCAAAAATCCCTGCTGTTTCCGCTATGCCGGGTAGACGTTCCAGAATAACGTCTTTTGGGAGATGCGAGAGCTGCAGATGGATATGGTCCTTCTGTGGTCCACACCCGCGACCTTCTAGAATCTCCATATTCATGCTGCGACTGACTACGTCACGTGATGCAAGGTCTTTTGCCGTGGGAGCGTATCGCTCCATGAAGCGTTCGCCTTCGGAGTTGAGCAGATAGCCGCCTTCGCCACGGGCACCCTCTGTGATCAGCACCTATGCAACGGTTTTAGTGTATTAGGAGCATGACATCAAAGTGGCGATACATACACCTGCACCGTAGATTCCTGACGGGTGAAACTGCACAAACTCCATGTCCTGCAGGGGCAGTCCAGCTCTGGCAACCATAGCGCTACCATCACCAGTACTTGTGTGTGCGCTTGTGGCACTAAAGTATGCTCGTCCGTAGCCTCAAGTTGCTGTTAGCACGCAGGACAAATGCCAATGTCAAGGCAAAAGACCCAACATACCTCCTGTAGCTAACACCGTGTTTTTCGCAAACATTCTATGACACGTCCCATCTTCCATATTCATGGCCGTGATACCCACGCACGTACCGTCCACCATCATAAGATCAAGCGCAAACCACTCAATGAAAAACTGCACACCCTCTTTCAAACTCCGTCCATAGAGGGTGTGAAGCATGGCATGGCCTGTCCGGTCCGCCGCACACGCCGTCCGATATGCCTGCCCACCTTTTCCATACTCGAGGCTCTGGCCGCCCAACGCCCTCTGATAGATAGTTCCCTCGCTCGTCCGGCTAAACGGCATGCCATAATTTTCCAGCTCCACGACGGCCGGAACAGCCTCACGTGTCATATAGTGTATGGCATCTTGGTCGCCTAACCAATCTGACCCTTTAACTGTATCGTAAAAATGCCAGCGCCAGTCATCTTCCGTCATATTTCCGAGCGCAGCGTTGATGCCTCCTTGGGCAGCGACCGTGTGCGAGCGGGTAGGGAAGAGCTTTGATACGCATGCGGTTTTGAGCCCGGCTTCTGTGAGACCCAGGGCTGCGCGTAGGCCTGCTCCTCCTGCTCCGGCGACGATTGCACTTTGCAGCCTTATTAGTATCAAAGGTTGCGATTTTAGGGTAAAACGGGCGCCACTTACTCGTAGTGGTGATCAATGACTGTTGTATCCTTGACGCTTGAGCCATTTAATGAAGCAAAACGTCTTCGCAGTGTTTGGCAAGGATGTTTTGGGTGTGGAGCATGGGAATGGCAACGCCAGGTGGCGCGCACAAATGCCCGCATTATGGAAGAGGAGGGGTGGAGGTACAACGCATTAACAAACGATGCTCAAGAAAGTCTGACAAGAGATATACATGCATACATGACTGTCGGAGACACTAGCTCATGTTGATTCGTTCGGCATGCCCCTCTAGGCGTCAAGTTGATCCTCGGTTGCGTACTGTACGATTCGGGTTTGTAGTACTATCCTTCAAACGACAGCGTCACCAAAAACGCATCCTTGGACACATCCAGATAGGACAGAACGAGCGCACTACCCCAACGATACCAAGCCAAAATGATGATACGCTGTCCCCTCGGCAAGATCGTGCGCTACGAATCTCCAAACGACCATGTTTGCGGGGTAAACAACGGGATGAAAGCTGGGGGGAGGGGAATAGCCACGCAAATGACTCGCGTAATTACCGAAGTTTACTCCCGGCAGCCAATTGGGAATGCAACAATGGCAATACTCTAAAAGACCGAGTCGGCTACTTGCTATGGACTTATGCTGCACACGTAGCTACCACAAATTTCACAGCTGTCACGATAGAAAAAGAGTTTCAACAAGCAAAACACAAAGGCCATCTAATATCCACGAACGTACTATATAATCAACAAGATATCATAGCCAAATCTACTCTAAAAAAAAAGCGTGATCCAAGTATATGATGTCTGTCCAAGCGTGCCGGGACGCACGATGTAAGGGGACAGTTTTCGCTGCGGAGCCTCGCTGTCTCTTATCAACAAGACTATCGACTTATAGCCGACATATTAATGCTCTAGAACTCGTTATCTTCTAGAGCACGAGCGTAGCGTTTTGTAACAGCGCTGCTAAGAATAACTATGACGTGTGCTGGCTTTCAAGCGTTTGCCTTACGCACCCGCTGAGTGGTTAGGCACTGCTCTCCTTGTCGTTAGCTTAATCGTGATCCACGGCAGCTCAGCGCTCTGCCACTCTGCTTATAACGTCAATAAAGCTGGTTATCTGTTATCTTTGTGGTGCCGCCCTCAACGCTGTGGAATAGCCTTGCGGCTGATATGCTGCGCGCACGTTCAGCCACGCCTTCCCCGCCTTCAGCCTGATGCGACGCCTTCACCACACCGCGAATGCAACAACAAGCGCTACCTCTATGTCTAACATTGTTGCAGCTTACAATCGGCTATAGACCTGTCTACATCAGTACTACACTTGCTCCTTATCCTCCCTTGTGTAAACTACGCTAGAAAGGGAGCAGGCTGTCGCATTAGGCCTTGTCTCGTTTCCACCACGCGCCCACCACACACCACACGAGTTGATGCGTCTTCTAAAGTTCGAAGACGATGACCGAATTACGATCGTCAGCTTCGACGACAACGAGACACCCCGATATGCGATACTTTCACATACCTGGGGGGTAGATGCAGAAGAAGTGATTTTCGCGGACCTTGCACAAGGCGGCGGCGGCAAGCACAAGGCTGGCTATAAGAAGATTCGTTTCTGTGGAGAGCAAGCACAGAAAGATGGATTGCAGCACTTCTGGGTCGATACATGCTGCATCGACAAGTCGGATAAAGCTGAGCTATCTTTAGCTATCCAGTCCATGTTTCGCTGGTACCAAAACGCAACGAAGTGCTACGTGTACTTGTCAGATGTATCAACGAAAAAGAGGAAAGCTGATAGTTTATCCGACTCCACCGAGTTCGCTTGGGAGCCAGCTTTCAGGTCAAGTCGATGGTTCACCCGTGGCTGGACACTCCAAGAGCTTGTCGCACCAAGTATTGTCGAGTTCTACTCTCAGGAGTGGGAGAGGCTTGGGGACAAGATATCACTGACGCCGTTGATCAGCATGATTACCGGCATTCCGCACCAAGTACTCCAAGGTACTATTTACCAGTTCGAAATCGAAGAGCGTCTACGCTGGAAAGGGGACAGGAAGACTAAGCTAAAAGAGGATATGGCATATTCATTGTCGGGGATTTGTGACGTGAATATCGCGCCTGTGTACGGCGAAGGCGAAGAGGAAGCGTTTAGGCGGCTTCACCATGAGATTCGGAAACTCAAAGACTGCCTTCGTGACCTATATTCTAGTAATTCTCGTGACGACAAGAAGCGCATTGAAGATACCAAAGGTGGGCTGCTAGCAGACTCTTACCACTGGGTTCTGGACAACGCTATTTTCCAACAATGGCAACGGGAGCCGAACAGCCGACTGTTGTGGGTACAAGGCGATCCTGGTAAAGGCAAGACAATGCTGCTCTGCGGCCTTGTTAACGAGCTGCAAAGTTTGATTCCTAAAACTGAGCTTCTATCATACTTCTTCTGCCAAGCAACTGACTCGCGTATCAACAGCGCTACGGGCGTGATACGAGGACTATTGTATATGCTTGTGAATCAGCAACCGTCAGTTATGTCGCATATCCGTAGAAAGTACGATTATGCAGGCAAAGCTTTGTTCGAAGATGTTAACGCTTGGGTGGCGCTGTCTGAAATCTTCACAAGCATAACGCAGGACAAGGAGCTGAAGACAACTTATCTTGTCGTTGATGCTCTCGACGAATGCGTAGTGGACCTGCCTAAGCTTCTTGATCTTATCGTCCGTACTAGCACACTGTCTCCTCGTGTGAAGTGGCTCGTGTCAAGTCGAAACGAGAGTCACATCAAGGAAAAGCTCAAGTCGGTTAGTGATGAAGCAAAGCTGAGCCTAGAGTTAAAGCAGAACGCAGAGCAGGTAGCTCGAGCTGTAGATGCATATATCGACTACAAGCTGTCTTGTCTCAAGTCGCTTGGAGAAGCGGATATGCGGGAGCAGATACGGGATAAGCTACACCAGAAGGCGAATGGCACCTTTCTTTGGGTGGCTTTGGTGATGCAGGAGCTTGAGAAGCCTGAGAGCTGGGACCCACTGGCTGTGGTTGAGGAGGCGCCAGTGGGCTTACAGCGGCTGTACGATCGCATGATGGAGCAGATCCAGCGGCTATCGGCAAGGAATGTGGATATCTGCCAGTCTGTACTCTGTATAACAGCTGTCGCATACCGTCCACTGTACCTTGCTGAGATGGCTAATCTATGCAGGCCGGTAGGTCGAGCTACAATAGTAGCGGAGACTGTAAGAAAGATTGTAGCCATGTGCGGATCGTTTCTCACAGTTCGGGACGAGCAAGTCTATCTCGTTCATCAGTCAGCCAGGGACTATCTAAGCGACAAGATGGGAACTACAGCCCTTCCGTCTCAGATCGAGATGCACTGCACCCTATTTGACCGATCGATTAAGCTACTGTCTAGCAAACTAAAACGCGACATGTGTGATTTGATCGAATCAGATTTCTCAATCGACAAGGTCCGAACACCTGATCCTGATCCACTCGCGACCGCCCGCTATTCGTGCGTCTACTGGGTCGATCACTTGTGCGAGTCGAGGCTTAAGCTTTTAGAGAGCAGTGTCGGTAGCCTGCAAGCCGCAAACGTTATCGATGAGTTCCTAAGGAAAAAGTATCTGTACTGGCTAGAAGGCCTTAGTCTGTGCAAAGAAACAGAAAAAGGTGTGGTTTCGGTGACAAATCTATGTTCGTTGATCCAGGTATGGTGTGCACAAACAACAATGTTATATTGTGCTTTATCTAGGCGCTAACACAGCCAGGAGATGCAAGATGCAGACGAGCTTGCTAAGCTTGCGCAAGACGCGCGTCGGTTCATCATGTACCATAGATATGTGATCCAGAACTTCCCGCTTCAAACGTATATGTCTGCGCTGCTGTTCAGTCCGACAGGCAGCCTGATCAGGAAATCGTTCCAGCACGAAGAACCAACATGGATTACGATACGACCAAAGATGAAAGACAAATGGAGCGCTTGTTTGCAAACGTTATACGATTCATGCAAAATGGCCACCTTTTCGCGAAACTCGAGGTGGCTAGCAACTGCGTCACGCGATAACACGGTCAAACTTTGGGATGCAGGCAGCGGCGTGTGGCTGCAGACACTTGAGGGTCATAGCAGCTTTATACAGTCGATAGCCTTCGCCTACGACTCAACACGCTTAGCTTCAGTTTCATATAATGGAGAGGTCAAAGTCTGGGACCCGGACAGCGGCAATTGTTTGTCAACGCTCGATGGCCTCAGGGATGTCTGGCTGCAGTTGGTTTTCTCTCACGACTTGGCGCGGCTAGCGTCCGTGACTTTGTGGAGTAAAGAGGTTAAGATCTGGAATACGATCAGCGGCGAGTGTTTGTTGACGGTTGGAGGCCATAACAATCAAGAAATTGTGTCATTGGCTTTCTCCCATGAATCGACACGGTTGGCAGTAGCGTTCCACTCAGTGGTCAAGGTGTGGGAATTCGCCAACAGCGAGTATGTCCGGACATTTGAGTGGAGCAGACTAAGCCGATATGGAACCATGTCGGTGACTTTCTCGCATGATTCGGTCCTAATGGCCTCTGGACTGGAGGATGGCATGATTGTGATCTTTGACGTCGACAGCGGCGAGTTTCTACAAGTGCTTCACACACACGACCGTGGAGTCTCGTCGGTAGTCTTCTCTCACGACTCAACACGGTTAGCATCAGCATCGGGCGATTGGACTGTCAAGATCTGGGACTTCAGCAATGCCCTGTGCTTGCAGACGTTCGACAGCCACAATAGCCCTGTTAGATCAATGGCCTTCTCTCATGATTCAACACAACTGACTTCTGTATCACATGACGGCAGTACTAAAATCTGGGATGTCAGTGGCGGCGAATGTCTGCAAACGCCTGACGACCATTGCAACCCGATTAGCTCAATGGTATTCTCCCATGACTCGACACGGTTGGCATCGTCATCATACGACTCTACTATCAAAATCTGGGACACAAGCAGCAGCAAAGCCTTGCAGACGCTTTATGGACACAGCAGTGTAGTCAGCATGGCTGTTTTCTCCCATGATTCAGCATGGCTTGCATCGGCATCGTGGGACAAGACAGCCAGGGTATGGGACGTTGTCAGCGGCAAATGCATATCGACGTTTAAGGGCCATGATAGATTAATCAACGCGGTGGCTTTTTCGCATGATTCAACGGTACTAGCTTCCGCATCTTGGGATGAGACTATTAAGCTCTGGAATGTCAGTAGTGGTGATTGCCTATTAACTTTGACAGGCCATAGCGACAAAGTCATTTCGGTTGCCTTTTCCCATGATTCGAAACACGTAGCGTCGCTATCGACAGACAAAAGTGTCAGAGTTTGGAACACAGGAACCGGCAATTGCCGGCAAATGTTGGAACGTCATAGCGGCCCAAAATCATCCTTAGACTTTGAACAATATGGGCCAGGCAGCTCTATAGCATTTTCTCATGACGGAAAAGAGCTGGTTTCGGTGTCGACCGATTGCAGCATCAAAATCTGGGATCTGGATAGCATGAAGTGCCTGCGTACTGTTAATATCAACAGGAAACTTCCGAAGATATCGTTTGATGTTGATGGCTTTCATCTCTTAAGCAGTATTGGTCCTATCGCCATCTCTGCACCTACCCGAGACGGAAGAGTAGCTGACCCAGATCTTCGACCTCTTTCTCATCATTACGGAGGGCTGAGTATGGATTCAGCATGGATAACTTGCAATTCTTCCCGTGTTTTATGGCTACCATCAGAGTACCGATCGTTTTGTTCGGCTGTTTCTGGTAACTTAATCGGCATTGCTGTTGGTGGTAGAGTCTTCATAACTACCTTATCTTAGATTCATCGAATTGGTATTGAGGGGCGGCTCATTACGTCCGACATATTGAGTAGATTTTCCAAGATCTGTGTTGTTGTTTATGGTGAATTTGACGGCACGTCAAACAAGTCACACCGGGCGTTCGTGAGCTTAGACGGTCACAGCATACCACCAGATGTAGCACGCTCTCCATGCGGCGAAATAGTGGGATAAAAACTGCCCCAACCACAATAATGCAGTTACTCCCCCACTCTAATAATATGCGCTTGCTAGCTCTTATGATCAATACATCGAAGCTACTTAATAAACTAGAAGATACCAAATTATTCGCAGTATTTTTCTTCTCTAACATTAAGTGCTATTTAGTAGTTTTGTTTGTGAGTTCGGCTGTTTTAATGAGCAGTTTTCATCCCATTGTTGAAACGCACAGAGAGACACGATAGCTCACAGCAATATCTGAGCGCGCTACTGCAAGCTACCTGCATGCCACGTGCTACTAACAACGCATGTCCCGTGGATCGCAATTTAACGATCTTGCCTTCTTCGCGGAGAAACTACCAGATACACCATCAATACCTTGAATAAATCTTCTAAAAACACCAGTGTTAATCTTCACTACTTTAGCTTCCTTTCTAGCCTACTAAGCTATCCGCAGAAATATACTATCGCAGAGAAGCAGGAGGAGTTGGAGGAGAATTAGCCAATAGCATCCACAGAAAAAGGTACAGCACAGTCAACGAAGCACTTTTATTTTCAAGTCAGAAACCAACACTCTAGGAGACTAAGAAATCTAAACTAGATATCTATTCCACTTATCTGCATAAAAATACATTGCAAATAATCCAAAGGTTAGATCTAGAAGACAAAAAAGTCCCATTCCACCATACATCTCGACAACACTTGAATGCACGTTAACCATACTTGCCCCATTCTTCAAACTCCCTTCCCCCCCTCTACTTCCTCACCCTCCACCACCTCCCCCTCTCCGCCGCCTCGCTCGACAGCTCCACCTCCACCTTGACCGTCGTCTCATCCAACCTACCAATCGGATCCGCCCGTACCGACGCATACTTACCTCTACCCTCACTCTTATTCTCCGTCGTTGTCGGCGACGAGACCAGCGGCCACGGGGACGAGGCACCTGAGCGCGCAGAAGGTGCTGTGGTATTAGCAGCAGCAGCAGCAGTAGTAGTAGTAGTATCTTCTAGCGTCGGGCGGCGCGGCATATCACCGCATGAGCACGACGACGAGGTTCCGAGGGCAGTTTCGTGAGTGCAGACGGGGAGGAGTGGGGATGGGAGGTTGGGCGTCATGCATTGAGGTGAGGGGAAGGTTTTTATGTTGGGTAAGGGGGAGGGTTTTGAAAAGGGGGAAGAGGAGGAGGAGGGATGGGTGGATGGGTCGGTTGAGGTTTGTTCGGCTGGTTGTTGATCAGATGGAGTGTTGACATCTTTGGAAACGGGTTGGGAAGAGGAGTTGCGATGAGCCATGTTGCTTGGATCTTACAAGAGGGTAGTAGATGGGCTTGAGCGGTAGAGAGCCTGGTCACTCGTTTCGTAGTGTCTCAGAGGGTGGTTGTTGGAGACAAAATCATAGCCGTGGAACATTTTGAGTAGTATATAATAGGTTGATCGAACGCTGTGTAAATGGGAATTGACAATGCTTGTGATTAAATAGTAATTGAACAGCGCATCGAAATAAGAGTAGAATAAATTCACAGCATGGGGTGTAGAGCAGCTAAGCAGGAATTCCTATATATACAATGCTCAGCTGTAGTAGCTGCTGGGTATCTGGCCACAGCTCAACTTGGTGTTCCCCAAGCTTCAAACTGCAAAACGCCTATAACCATGCATCCTTTGCAGCCGCTATGCAGTAAATATTCAATCATGTACAATCACGTAGTTTCGTAAGATGTCGTGTCCAAATACGTAGGGTAGCCAGCCAGGCCGGCTATTCCAGATTCCGCTTCACGCGGTCATCGTTGCATGTACATGCCAGTCGTAGCCATGACATGACCATAACGCTCGTTGGCATGCCAGAGATACTTGAGAAACACGATTGCTTTCAGGTAGGCTTTCATGATGCGTCGTCTTCGGGCCCGGTCAGCCTCCAGGATTCTGCGGAGAGCTCTGGAAACAGCGCGCGACGATGCAGTTCTTCTGGAAGGAGGCTGGATGATTGCCGGCCATGATGTGGCCCGGGTAAGTGCAGGTGGACTCGCAATGGAGGCCTCTGGTAAGAAAGCGTCTGGCGTCTCCGGGACGTCATTGAGTGAGGCCGGACGATGTCTAGCGTCGAGAGCATCGTACTCGAAGACTTCTGGAATGCTTCCTAGCGTGGGTGCAAAGGTCGAGCAGCGAGGAGCATCGATATGGTGAGCCATCCCAGTGGAGGTGGTTTTCTGTGACGGTTGTTTCCCTTTCCTGGGCGAAGGTGATAGTGAGGGACGCGAAGGTTGCTGTTTAGGGGTGCGTTGTGATAGTGGAATCGAGGCAGGGGTGGTGGACCAGAAAGGTAGCGAGAGTCGCTTGGAGATGGCGGCCGTTTGCTTGCTTGGCCCATGAGCCAGAAGAGAGTCGCATGACGGGGCGGAAAACAAGAGCATGTCGAGCGTATGTCATCAGCAGACAGTCCTTGAATGCCGATCTGAAGCCAGGTCAGACTAAAGGGGGATGGAGGGTGTGTGAGTTTTGAGAAAAGAAATCAAAGTTGCGAGGGGGCCAGGCTGGAATATTAACGTTAGCATCACACACACACAAACACAGGCACATGCAAACTAGCTGCGTGTAAAATCAGGCAAGCCGGGGTAGGCAGACGGCAGAGACTAGCAGACATGGGGATCCATCGACATGAGCAGCCATTATGCGGACAACGACGGCTGTGCTTGAGACAATACTGTCGTCAGACCACTTGGGCGCGGTCCCACGAACAGGGGACGCAAACGGCCGAATCCGCGGCTGGAGAAGCTGGGGAGACGCCCGGGAGATGTGCACAAACGGGTCCGGAGCAAGATGGCGAAGGGCGATGGTGAACATGGGCATGACGTTGGTGTGCGA
Source organism: Curvularia eragrostidis (assembly GCA_020744315.1). Lineage (NCBI taxonomy): Eukaryota > Fungi > Ascomycota > Dothideomycetes > Pleosporales > Pleosporaceae > Curvularia > Curvularia eragrostidis. The sequence goes on along the minus strand of JAIRCK010000140.1, from coordinate 26,928 downwards.
AAGTTTTGGATCGAGAGATCGAGAACAGCGCGGCGCTGGGCCGGGCGGGCGGTGGCCAATGGACAGCGGCGCGTTCCTTCGGGCCCCGCTTTTGCCGCACACCACCTTGGGCGCTGCTTAACCACCATCACCACCTGGCCGAGGGTGATACGCTGCCGTCGCCCACGCCGTTGGACAGCCCGCCTGATGCGGCTGGTCGCAGCCTAAGCCTGCACCTCGTGGTGTGCGTCATCGGGCAGTAACCGTCGCATGCCCGTGTCGTGGCCCAGCCCAGCGCCCTTGGCCGCGGCCTGTGTCTGCGTGCCTGGAGGAGAGCGGTGGTATTGGCACGGCATACAGCGAATCCAGATGCCAGGACAACGAGCCCTCTGTATCCTGGCCTGGTCCTGCTGCTGTACGACCATGGGAGTATGCCTCGAGTGCCGCCGGGCTACAGCCTGCTTCCTCACCTCCTCTTTTCCTGTCCCCTCTTGTCCTCTTCAATCTCACCGTCACACACACTCACACACACACCTACACACTTTTCGTCTTGCAAGCACCTTTCTTCCTCGCAATACCCCCAGTCGAACGGCCCGTGACTCCTTCGGCGGCCCCAGCATGGCATACACCAGGAAGCAGATTGTCACATGCTTTAGCGTGCTGGTAAGACGGACCAGACTGCCACTCGGGCTCCGCCCACGTGTTCCCTCCATATAGTGCTAATCTTAATTTTTTTTCCACCCCGCAGTACATTGTTATTTTGGCTGCGCTCGCTTGGTAAATCTAGAAACCCGCGTTGGAAACAATCATATGCTAGCTCTCCGGGGGCGCTAACACTTTGTCAGCTACGCATGGTTCCGGGCGAACGCCCGTTCTGTCCCCATCTCAAACGCTCTAGCCGGCCTCACCACGGCGCTGCCCGTTGTGTCCGGCGTGCTGTTGGAGTTGGGCTATTATTTCACTCGTCACCAGAAGCGCCGTGGGCGTCTAGGCCGCGGCGAGATCCAGCGTCCCCCGCTCGTCATCATTGCCAATACCCTCATCTTCATCTACTCGACCGTCATCATCACCCTAGCAGGCACGCATGTCGCTCCTTCTTCGGCGCTCGACTGCGGATTGCGGGAGCGCTGGCAAACGCTGTTCAAGCACAAGGATGCCGCCGCCATCCGCCAGATCCAGGACGCTTTCAGCTGCTGTGGCCTGGCCAATCCACGTGACATGGCTTGGCCCTTTCCCGACCGCACACATGATTCGCACGCATGTGAAGCCACGTACCGTGGTAGAACCACCGGATGTCTCGTACCGTGGAAAGCTGAGGAGCAGATAATTGCGGGGCTGCTCATGATAGTCGTCGTCCTGGTCTTCCTCTGGCAGGTGTGTGGCGAACCAAAAAAAAGCAAAAAATAGTAGCACACTCGGTGAAAGGCTGAAGGGATAATGCTGACATGTTCTTTCCCCACAGTTCGCCATCATCGCCATACCTACCCAAAGGGACTCATGGCTTCACAAGATGGTTCCAGAACGTGTGTCCCGCATCCTCGCTGGCGAGGAAAGCAGCGGCGGAGACACAGACCCCCGACGTGCCATTGACTACGTCCCTGGCTACAACCGCTACTCGGACCGCATCGAGGAAGAAGAAGAAGACGCTGAAGAAGACGGTGCCGCTCACGTGGCTCGTCCCGCAATCGAAGCCGGCAACCGTCGCGCCGACCCGGTTTTTCCCGCTCATCTTGGACGCGACCGCCAGCCTTCGGTGGAAAATGACTGGGCAAGGGGCTGATGTGGGCTTGCGACACACACTTTGAAGTGTCTTCAACTGACTGCTCTCTTCTCCCGTCATGAAACATCCAAGATTGCATAAACACGTTCTTGCCATGACTGAATAACTACTGGTTGACGTAATCAGGTGTTGCATACCCGCACACTCGCTAACATCATTCTCACCCGATCCAACTGGATATAAAAGCAATTGCCCTCATCTCGGTTTGTTCGTACTCTGCAAAAGGAAAAAAACATGACATAACGCAAGATAAGAAAAGGCTCAGCCATATAACCGGAAACCATGTATCCATGCCCCAAACCCCCATGGTCCATTTCTATACGTCACATGGCATGTTAACTGAGCATAACGCTATGAATGATGCATACATCTGTGGGCACCATGGAGTCAAAAGTTGTTCTCGTACTCATTCTTGCTCTTACTCTTGTCGTTTTTGGTATTGTTTGTTTTCTATCCCATTCGCTAGTTCCCTATTCCCACATCATTCATCCATCTAATCCAAATACCCATAACTTTTTTTTCTTTGATTCCACAAGATGCTCGACCGAATATCCGCCAGCAAGTGAAAATAATGCATATATGAAACCCCCCGGTGGGCTAAGCGCAACAGAAAGAGAGAAAAAAACGCCAGACGCTGAAGATGCAGCAGAAGCGAAACGATAAAAAAAAGAGGGGTTGTGAAGCAATAACTGTACATAAGTACAGAGGTTCATTCTAGAATCCAGCGGCCAGCATGAGGCCGTAGCCAACAGTGACAATGACAACAAAAGTAATAACAGAGGCAGGAATACCACGAGTCAAGAAGTGCTTGACCGCCAGGTACCGCTGGCCTGTTCGCTGGTCCTCCATCATAATGGCAGCTATCGTCTGTTAGCACTAAACTCGTACAAATGCGACCGGAACAGGACAAAAACTTACTCATATTGGGGAAACCACTGGTTGGCAGACCCATAGCTCCGCTAGCCATGAGCACAGCACCCATGACGAGCAGGTTCGGGTGTGGCTCTGCCATCTGCTGCCCCACTTGCTGGACCAGCGGCAAGACAATGAGAGCTGCGACCGTATGGCTAATAAACGTTGCTACGACGAGGATCAAGGCGCAGAAGACGACGAGCACTCCGTACAGACTCATGCCCTCGACGCTGGCGGTAATGGATTCGGCAATTGTGTGCAAGAGACCAGAGGAATTGACCGCTTTGCCAAGGGACAGACCGCCAGCAGCAAGGATGATGATTGTCCACAGAAAGTTGTTAAAGTCTTCCTTGGTAAGGATGCCGGTGCCAAAGAAGAGCACAATGGGGATAATGGCTACAACGCCCATGTCGCCAAACACAAACTCGAGCTGGTGGCTGACACACCACAGCATAATCGTGACAACCGTGACAACGCTGATAAAGTATTGGACACCAGTAAATTGGTCCCTGAGCGGGCGGATGGGGACAATACTGGTACCTCGGCCGGGTTGGAAAGTGATGAGAAGAAGCATCCAGATGAGCAGGATGGAGATGATGCACACTGGAAGCGCCACAAAGAACCAGACACCCCACGAAGGCTCCGGCTGCATGTTCTGCAGCGCAATCAGGTTCTGCGGCGAGGCAATAGGAGACGCAGCTCCGCCAATGTTGGAGGATAGCGCAATGCCCATCAGCAACGCTTTGGTCATGTCAGAGTCGGCGGGAAGGTTGCGCAGAATGGGCTGGAGCATGTTAGCGTGACACTGTGAACAAGTCATGAGTTAAGAGGCCATACCTGAATAATGGAGAAGCAGAGCACAGGGGCCGCTACGTTGCTGATCCACATACTGGCGAACATGGCAACGAACATGTTGACCAGCAAGACAGTCCGTGGCTTGGTACCTGCCTTGCTAAGCACAAGAGTAGCCATCATCTTAGCAATGTTGTACTTGGAAAGCGCAGCAGCAATGGTGAAACCACCCAGCAGAAGCATGATGACCGGCGTCCACATGGCAGAGAAGACGTATGAAGCAGCCTGCTTGGAGTCGAGTCGGCGGTGAGGCTCGACATCGCTTCGAACAACGTTGAGCGTGACGGCCAAGAATGGGACCAAGAGTGACGTGACAAAGAGTGGTATCGCCTATTTCTCGTTAGCGCCAAGATTGATTCCATCACCGCGGGCTTGCATAAACATACCTCAGTCGCCCAAAGCAAACTGACAAAGACAACCATGGCCAAGCAATTCTGCTGCTCAGGCTTTTCCATGACAGGCACTACTAACAGGACTACAAAGATAGCAACACAAGCCATCAGCATCCAGAATGCTTTGCTGATGAGCCACTGCGGACACCTGTATCTTCCGATTGGCGTGTCCACCTCCTTCATGTCTGGTTCAACGTCATCGCCCTGTCGCCGCACATTGCCGCCGCCAACAGCTTCTCGGCCAAGCAAGGTATGGGTAACACCAAAGTTGGCCGCCTGCGCCTTGCGCTCAATACCAATCATTTCCCTCCACACCGTATTCCGCTCCCACACGACGTGCTCTCGGAGGTGCAGCCTCAGCTCGCGCTTGGCCTCCGCTATGTCGCCCTTTGTACCAATCTTTGCATACGCAGATTCTATGCGTTGGAGGTTGCGTGACAGCTCGTCCATGGTGCTCTGCTGAAAGGGATAGGCCGGGTAAACATATTTAGTCAAATACGTCTTTTTAAGCTTGCGGTCCAGGATCTTGTCGTACTTCTTCAAGACCTTTTCGAATCCTGTCTTGTTGAGCTGGATAAAAGAGCGCAGCTCGCACAGCAAGACGTATATGCTGACAATGCGCTTCTTCAACGAAACACCCTCGTCATATAGTGCGGAAAAGGCCATGTCGTGGTAGTCGTCGAAAGCGACACTTGCTTTGCGTCTCGACGAGGCGTGCGAGGCGGCCATGTCCTCGTTGGTTCGCCGGCGTCGGCGCTGGCCATCCGGGCTCTTCTTACGCAGCCGCGATGTCTCGTCGATTTCGTCGTCCGAGTCGTCGTCGAAACCGTGGTCGGTGGACTGACCACTTGCGCCGCTCATTGTGCGTGGACGCTGAAAACCAATCGACTTGAATATGCTTCCACTGCGTGTCCTCTTGCCCGGCGGGGCATTTTCGTTTTCCTCATTGTACTCGGCTTGGTGGTCTTCAAAAGTCTCCTCGTCATGAAGCAGTGCACTCAACTCCTCATATATTTCATTTTCCTTGAGCTTGTAAAAGGACGTGACACGCTCGAGCTCGGTATCGAGGGCATTGGTGAAGGCCTTGTCGGGGTCGTCGGCCTCGCCATTGAGCAGCGGAGACGACTCGGCGTCGGCATGTGCTTTTCTTTGGTTGATCTGGGTCTCGAGGCTGTAGATCCTATAGGCAACCGGCCGTCAGCCTTGTTGCTGGGTGCATGGCGTATATGGCTGGCGGGTACGTACTGCTTCTTGAGATTGCTGTATGCAATGTAATGGTTGCTCCAGTCCGGCACCGCATTGAACTGCAGGCTGTGGGAGAACTTCATGTCGTCGGCGTCGCGAAGCTGCTGGAGCTTCTGGAGTCGCTTGTGGTCACGCTTGTGCTCCGGGCGGGCAGTGGGGGCAAGGTCCTGAAGCTCAAAGGCCTGGTCGGGCGCGCCGTCGCGGTAGGGAGAGGGAAGAGAGTCCACGGTGGGCGGGTTGTGGGGGGGACTATGGCAACAAGTAGGCTAGGGCACGGCGAAATGGCAGGCGACCATGTGATGTGGGCTGCAGCATCGGGAGCGCTTCAGAGAGTGTTAGAGAGTGGGTGCGCTGTCGTCACCGCGAACTGTGAGGCGGCCAAGGTGGGCGGCCGCCGGGAGCCATGTGGCTCCTCGATTGGCTCACCATGGCCGCAGCCACGCCGCCATCTGTCTGTGTATACACGCTTCTGCTGTCACGCGCCTCGACATCCCACACGAACGTGGGTGTGCTCCTCTCTCCAGCTCACAGCGACATTCGCGCCGTCACCTGGTGCCTCCGGCAGCTAGACAATGCCTGCATCCACCTGCATCAAGGTTACAGCAGCCCTGCCAGCCGCGATCGGCACCCGCCATGCATCCAACCGGGACATGCCGACCATTGGCTGATTACATAACAATCACAATGTCACGTGATCTGTAGTGTCACACGCATTGCCAACTACACAGCAAACTTGGATGTTGCCTGCACACATTTATTGACGCTCAGCTATCCACATCTACTATCTAGTCCTTTTTCTTCACGTCTTCAGCTCAGCTGGTGGTTTAGACTAGATATGGGTGTCAGCAAACGTTATCACAGCACAACAGCAGTCGGGGCAGACTTACACCGCAGGTCCCAGCCAATCTTGGGCCCCAGCTTGGGCAACTCCTCAGCCACGCTCTGAACATCCTTGTCACCGCGTCCAGAGACACAGATGACAATGTCCTGGTCCTTGTTCATCGTCTTGGCCAGCTCAATCGCCCCATAGATTGCATGAGACGTCTCCAGCGCGGGAATGATGCCCTCCAGCTGCGACATAAGACGGAAGCCAATAAACGCCTCAGCGTCAGTGCAGGCAATGAACTTTGCCCGGTCGCTGTCCTTCCAGCTCGACAGCTCAGGCCCCACGCCAGGGTAGTCGAGACCCGCAGACACAGAGTGCGTCTCGCTGATTTGGCCGTGCTGGTTCTGGATCACGTACGTGCGCACTCCGTGGAGAACACCCTTGGTGCCAGCCGAAAGCGTGGCGCTGTGCCGGTCTGTGTCGATGCCATCGCCTCCAGCTTCGACGCCCAGCAGCTTAACCGAAGGGTCTTTGGAAAAGGGGTAGAACATGCCAACTGCGTTACTTCCACCGCCAACGCAAGCAACTACCGCATCGGGGAGCTTGCCACGCTTAGCCTGCATCTGCTCCTTGGTCTCGTTTCCAATAATCGATTGGAACGTCCGCACAATCGTCGGGAACGGGTGTGGTCCAATCGCAGATCCGACAACGTAGTGCGTCGTGTCGAGGTGGACCACCCAGGCGCGCATGGCCTCGTTGACAGCATCGCGGAGAGTCTTAGAACCGGCCTCGACAGCTACAACCTGTGCACCAAGCAGCTTGATGCGGAACACGTTCAAAGCCTGGCGCCTGACATCCTCCGCGCCCATGTAGATGGTACACTTCATGTTGAACTTGGCACACACTGTCGCCGTCGCCACACCGTGCTGCCCAGCTCCCGTCTCGGCAATAATCTCAGTCTTTCCGAGTCTCCTAGCAACGAGCACCTGGCCAAGCGCATTGTTGATCTTGTGGCTTCCCGTGTGATTGAGGTCCTCTCGCTTTAGCCAGATGTTTGCTCCGCCAGCATGCTCAGTGAGGCGCTCCGCAAGGTGCAAATGCCCTGGTCTACCCATCCATTCGTAGTAAGAGCGGTACTCTTCCCAGAACTTGGGGTCTTCAATCGCTGAATTGAAGCCTTCTTCAAGCTCAGTAAGGCAGTCCATGAGCGATTCGGGCACATATTGACCTCCGAACTCGCCGAACCGAGGTGGGAACTTGTGGTTCTCAGCGAATTCATTCTTTCCATCAGTGCCGTTTGTGTCATCAGTGTTGAGCATCTCCAGTTGGTCTGCAAGGCCAGGTCCGTCCGGTGTATCAGCATCCGTAATGACCTTGTCAACATGAACCCCAGTTGGCTCCTTGGCCTCGTTCAGAGTCTCCACTATGCCAACCTCGCGTGTGGTCTCCCTGCTGCTCTTTCCACAAATTTCATCGCAGTACTCCTGTACCGCTTTCGCGCCAGTGCCAGGCGCAGCCTTGAGCAGGGTGTTGATGATCTGGCTGCCGATAACGACACCCTCAGCAATCTTGCCCACGCTCAGGAAGTGGTCGCGCGTGCTAACACCAAAACCAACAGCTGCTGGCACATTTCCAGAGTACTTGTGTACACGCTCGAGAAGCTGAGGAAGGGCCGAGTTCATTGTTCCGGTAGCGCCAGTTACGCCCATGCGAGAGACGACGTAAATGAACGAGTCGGCAATCTTGCAGAGGACGCGCATGCGGTGTTCTGAGGTAGCTGGTGCAATCAGAGGCACATACGAAAGACTGCCCATTATCGTCAGTTTCATCCTGGATACAACCAGCTGGCGGACTTACCCATAACTGCGGCAGAAGTTCCTAAATCGCAGAGCCTCCTCGGGTGGAAGATCTACCATGATGAAACCATTGGCGCCAGCTTCCTTTGCATCCTGCAACATCTTCTCCTCGCCATAGCTCAGCAGAGGGTTGTAGTATCCCATGAGTAGAACGGGCGCTTTGAGCCCCCGTTTTCTCGCATCGCGGATCATTTGGAGCACATCGGTAATTGTAACGCCGTTCTTGAGAGCTTGCTACAGACACACAGTGTCAGGTGGGGGTTTTGTGCGCAATGTGGCGAATGAGTCAACGTACAGTGTTTGCTGTCTGAATAACCGGGCCGTCTGCAATGGGGTCGGTGAAGGGCATGCCGAGCTCAATGATGTCTAGAAACGTCAATTGACTATTCGGCCATGTTGCAAGAGCGGTTGCTCGTTGTGCATACCTGCGCCGCCCGCCTCCATGGCCATCATGATGTCGGGCGTCTCTTGAGCGGTAGGGAAACCGGCAGTCACATAGGTGATGAGCGCAGACTGTAAGACGGTCAGTACCAATTACGTCCCGAGCCTGTATGAAAACTTACCCTGCCCTCCTTCTTGCATTGTGCAAACGTCTTCTTGAGTCCGTCCATAGTTACTGAATCGTCAAAGTAGAGAAGTTTAATGACGGAACAAAGTCAGGATCTAAAGTCCTTAAGAGAGGAAACTACTGTGAGTCACAGTGTAGCCGTGATTACCACCGAGGCAGTTGGGGAGAGTGTATGAGTCTTGTGTTCACAATTTATTAAGTCCCGAAAGCGGCATGTCGGAGGGGCGGAGGGGTTCTTTGACCCGCAAGTGCTGATTGGATGACGTGGCTGAAGGCACAGGCACAGACAACCGATCCAGCCTCCAACGATCCAAGTTTTCGGTATCAACGTCATGTGGCGAACCATTGTAGAAAAAAAGTAAAATAAACCACGTCTTCAACTCTGCAGTGGGGATCTCTCGAATGATGTTTCTGTTAGCAGGTGGAATGCGCATCGTGATGCTGTCGCAGTCGAAACAGTTTACTCCTGTAATTACAGGTCGTAATTGCCGGTCCCATGTGTATATATTGGTTCTCGGCACATCTAGTCCCGATAGGAGAATAGTGTATCTCTACTGCTGATGCCATTCATATATAATGCTTTCTCTAGCATTTTGGGGAAAATGTACATTTTTTGTGACAGTTTACTTACGGAACCTGGTATTTTATCCTTAGTGTACCGCATTAGAAGCAAGCAAGCAAGCGATCGCAATACTGTAAAACTAAACCTTGAACGTACACAATTTTGCCAACACATGATGGGATGATGCATGGGATGTGATCTCATTTGATCTTTGTATGTTTCTGCAGCTATCATGCGTCGTTACTACTTTCCACACAAGGAATTCTTGGTTACTCTTTTTTTTCTCAATATGTTCTACTCAAACCCAGTCAAATATTCGACGTACTCAATTAGAGAAATTCTGGGAACCTGACTTTCTGAGTAGGGCCATCTAAAAGCTAAGAAGCTTCGAGACTTATTTGTGACCAGAGCACTGTGCTGGTATCTCTGGGGTTCTAAATCCGTCTCCAGATCACGTATTCGGCATCTACTGATTCTCTCTTGTTTATACTGCTACTCGAAAACTGTATGATGTGTAGTGGACTGTCGAGACATTCCAGGCATAGTCAGCTAATTAGGTGGACGTACAAAAAATAGGTGTGATGCAAAAAGGCTAACCTTCTGCGTCTGCAAAAGGCTCATGTAGATATACCGCGACAACAGGGATCCAAAATATCCATCCTTATGTCAGAAAATATATCATTGCGTTGACGATAAAAGGTCTGCCTCCCTTTGGCCACAGACGCACTGCCAGGAAGATCCACTGAATCATGAGGAGCAGACGATAATATTATACGAATACTGTTCAATTTTGAGCCAACCTACCAACCAATACTCTGTAGCTACCATGAGAATCAACAGACTACCCGAGGCAAAGCGCCTCTTCTATAAGTCTACGCGTCAGGCATACATTGTAGCCACCGAACTTCCTAATATACATCCCAACAAACAGCCTAACCCCTTGGCAGCAATAACTGCGTAGATACTGTCCCCTAGCTTCCTGCCCCAGTTGAATAGAGAGTCATGCTATACGCATAGTGACTGGCAGCCGTCCGTGTCATCTTACTCCAGCCCTTAATACCCTGCCTATTCCACATTATACGCAATTCCTGCTTCGTTCCGCAACCTGCTCTACTCTTCTCCGACCTCGCCTGATATCCGTTCGGCTAGAACTTGCTCAATTTGTGTGCTGCACCCAGGAACTACGAAACCATCTTGGAGATGAGGACTGTTTTGTGTCCGTGGACATGCTGGGCAAGAGAATCTTTCGAACTAAGATTGTCAGAAAGCTAACCCTGACCATCGATTACGTGAACTTACCAAACCTCAATATCTCCGGGAAGCTGTATGCAGCTTGTCCAATATCAGAGGTTCGAGAAATTGCGATGATGCCATCAAGTCGTGGTGGAAGCCCTGCCTGATCATCTATGACCAGGACGTCGTACGTTCTGGCTTTGCTGGCAAAGTGGAGGCATAACCACCACTACAGGAAGCAAGAAGCCGTGCGCTATCAGACTCTGTGGATCCAGACGTGAGGGATTTTGCAACAGCACCCTGTTGCTGAGAGGAATCTCTACCGTGCCGCATATCTTCTATGAAGTATGCCCCATTCTGAGTCGAAGTATCGCCCGAATCCTCGAATCTCACACATGCGGTTGTAACACTTTTGGCAAAGTTGATTCCGGAATCTGGTTCTCTCGCAACGTCCATCTCTTCTTGGATCCTTTTCCCAACTTGGATCCGGCTGTCCATGCTTGTCTACTGGCCCTATCTTCCAGTTGGCATCGACACGTCTCCTCAGTCTTGGGTCGTCGAATGCGCATGGAAAGCCAAGTCGGTCGCCGTCAAATTCTTCGAGCCATGGACAGGCCTGCTCCTTCGCCTTACGATAGCATCGCACGCACAGCTGTCCGCGATAGCGCACTGTGCCACACAGACGTGAGTCCTTGGGATTAAAGCTGCGACGCCAGGCATGATTATTGTACTCTGGGTCTTTGCAAGCGCACAGAAACGGCCAGCCTTTTCTAATTCGCTCGTTAGACTCCAGCTCGAGTTGGCGTTTGTATTCATCAATGAGCTGCTTGACTGATTCAGGGTCTGGCTGCGCCTCTGCTCGCTTATACAGCTCATCGAAACTCATGTTTCTACACCATGAGCATATGTCTGGACCCGTTTCCTGTCCCTCTGCGCGCGAGTCACAAGAAGCGCCAAATACGCAGTGGGACCTTGGAGGCGGTGCTAGCATGGCCAGTAGCTGTACAGTAGTCAAGCTGACAGCGTTAGTAGCAATACTACCAGGAAGAAGCCTGCTTACCTTGAAGCAGATACCTCCAAGTTAGGTACGATCGGAAGTCAAGAGTGAGTTGTAGCCCTCCACATCGTCGTCAGATCCCTCACTGCCCTCCTCCGAGCTTGCCGGCTTAGTTACGACTCTGTCTGCTACCTCATGGCACAGCCCAGTCGGCGTGAAGTACTGCAAGGTCTTGATTTTTCGTAGTCGTCTTCTCCAGCACTTGGAACAGGCAGTGCCTTTTCTGCGGACGGAAGGGCAGTCGAGTCGGGTGCCGCGGAGATTCAAGTCCAGTAATCGCCACCGACAATGCTGGAAGTCGGGATCTTCAAAAGCGCATAGGTAGCGGCCGCGCGCCTCGATGTTTGCTTTCAAGACCTGTTTACGCGCAGCTTCTTCGTTGATTGTTGTAATAGCCAAAGGGTTGTTGTTTGCCCACACACGTAGTTGTTGTAGATCGTGTCGTTGAAGACAATCAGGACAGACACGGTGTGGAACCTGGGTTTTCTTACCAATGCCGAGACAATGAGATCCAGTGACGCATTCGACGATTGGTGGGGGTTTGAATGGCGAGTCGGAGACTGAAGACATTGGCCGGTGCCGAGAATGTGATAGCCTGGACTTCCGCGCTCGACTCCTTTACGTTTAGTTCAACGTCCTTGCATTGCGCCTTGTGTAACTTGGGGCTATTTCCGGTACGGGCCTTCGTGACGTTTAATCTGGCATACCTGGTTATTGTACCACATGATGAGACGCTTTGTAGGAGAAAGCTTTTTTTTCGTCAGACACAATTGGGTTGCATTTTGCACGCGGCGGAAAAAGGATGTCGGGTAGGCCGATTGCCCGTTCCCCGAGGACATGAGTAGTAACCAATGCAATGAAGCGAGCCCTTGGACACGGCAAGCTATGGTCACATTGATGGAAGCTTCTTGTGGCGTAGAAGCTCTCCGACGATTCGGCTCAATAATAATGACTTGGCGGCGTGTGGCTCTGATCAGCTCGGTTGGCTAACGGGCGTTGTGGCCAAACCGCGTACTTGGGCCAATTGGGTACTGCCCGTAGCGGAATGCTCATGGACGCCATATCAGGTGTTATGATGCGCCTTCCGTAAAGCTCTGATCACTCTTGGGTGTAAGTTTTGCGGTCAGGGCAAAAAACCAGAATGTCGGCCGGCTCGTATATTACCATAGCTGAGCCGGATCTCACATACAGCTCAGATGCCAGCGGTTTCATTCGCTGGCGAAGACTGCGAAATGGTGGCGTTCAGAAGAACTTAGTAGCATCACTGCCGAGCCTCCGAAGGCTGAAACTCGCCGTGATTCGATGATGCCATGATAAAGTTTCGCTTCCGAAATCCTAAACGTTGCTGGAGATCATTGTGCACGTGCTAAGGCCTCGCTAATGAAGCCCAAGCTACTGACTCGTGCCGGTCCATCCGCCTTGCAGTGTGACCAAGTCTGCGTCGTTATCTGAAACATTGTATGATGACTCTTGTTTTTACAGTACTCTTGCAAGCGCTGTGCAGTTTCCGGCATGCGGTGCGATCGAACAGCTGCGAATATTCGATCAATAAGCCCGTTGTGACGCCGTGTGCCGATCGTCTACATGGCTAAGAAAAACGACCTGTGCTGTTGCATACCGATTGCACTTGAGCACTAATCATCGGGACCTTGAGTAGCATTTCCCTTGCTGTAATTTATGAATGCAACGCAGCAACCACTCGGCTTCCGTTGCTCAGGCGTGCCATTCGAATAACGTTCGGTTGTACCCATGTCAGGCCTTGCTGATAGGATGACGGAGCCCTCGCAAGCTCTATAAACGTCACTATTATGTTGGTGCACCTAACACCGGAAATGATGCCATGTGCTGTGCAAAATCAGTGTATGTATAGTTGGGGCAATGTGAGCGAAGCTGTAGGTTGCTACAAGGGATCCTTGCTAGCAAGTTGAGCTTGCCTGAAGCAACAATACAGTGCTACTGTACACTTAAAGCCTACAAGGCATGTGTAGTGTGTGTGTGTGTGTGTGTGTGTGGCACGCGGTGACGGGGATGTTTAGGACGGGTTCCGGTGTTTGATTTGTGCAACCAATCACCCACATCTGACGATACGTGTTGCATGTCTAGCTTTGAAGGAATTAGTAGTGTAGATGCTTCAAGCTTAGTGTGTAGTTGGCGGCCAACAATGAACACGACTAGCTAAGGGGGAGCGGGGGGCGAAGAATGGTTACCTGGGTAAAGGGGACATTGCAAGGACCACTAGCAACCTATCAAAGGTAGACATGTCACATTGCACCAAGAGCTTCCATTTGATTCATGAGACTCCAGGATACAAGTTGCATAATTGCCCGGTCTTGAGCTGAAAAAGGACTTATCCAGTCGACTTGTTGCGAGGGTAGTGTTTCGTGATTGCGGGGAAAGCCGCACCGAGGCTGGCTGAGGCATGGCCAAGAAGCAATAGCAGAAAAGCCATGGCATGATTCGCTACTCGCTGTTGTGCTGCGCTGGTGTAAGTACAAGTATGTACGTAGCGCAGGGAGCGATTATCCCACTGCGTACCCTGCACAGGGCTGATGTCATACGTGTCAGGGCTGACGGGCTAGTATGCACATAGGTACAATATCCCAAGTCCTTTGTTGCCGTCTAGAGGTATGTACTGAGCAGTCAGCTGTAATACACATGTGCTGCTCTCACTCTCTCTTCGGTTCTCCTGACTGCTATGCCAAGTTCAGGCCGGCCAAGGCACGGCAAGGCTGTTTGCCGCCTCAGGCAAGGAGACGAGTGTACAAGGCTGTATGCAAAGCCTCGGGATCTTCAAGCCCCCTGTCGACGTGGCATTGCGCAGAGACCTCAGCGGCGAAGACGAGTGCAGATGGCAATAGTGCGTTGGTCTGTTCTTTTTGACGCGCGGCTGAAATTCAACATTGGCTCTCGAGCACGGCCCGTGCATCCTGGCGCGTTCATTCAATCAAAACATGTGCAACGACGCGCAGCCATCACACAGCATCCCGAGCCATACAAGCGGATACGTCACGGCACGAGCCGCAGCATTCTCATACCTGCTGCCACTCCGCTCATTGGAAACTAGAAGAGGCGGGCTAGATGCTTTGGGGTTCCAGTTTCCTCCTTCGGGGCCGCTCTGCCCCTGAGAGCACACCACCACCACTTGGCACCGCCGATGAAGCGTCGGATGACGAGGCTGCGCCCTCGGAAATTCGGCAGATTGATGCCTCGGAATTGCAGCCAACCATTGTTTTTGACGACAGTGGCGACTCCATCTTAGTGTTGGGTACCGATTCGTCTGGTTACCAACCAGTTCAAGTATCCAGGACGGCCATGATACTGGCCAGTCCCGTCTGGAAGAAGGTGTTCGAGCAGCACTGGAACGAGAACGGAACAGCCGCAATACCATTGCCCGATGACGAACTTGATGCCATGCACATTGTGCTTCGCATAGCTCATCTTCGCTTCCACGAACTGCCCAAGAAGAACGGACTTAGTATCGATGCACTCCTCCAGCTCTCAGTTGTGTGTGACAGGTACGACATTGTCAAGCTGGTCCGACCATTCTTGGACCTCTACGGCTGGGCCCAGTGCCACTACCCTGATACGACTTCTGGAGAGCGATGCCACCCGGCCTGGTTCTTTGTAGCATGGACCTTCGGGTACAAGGACAGCTTCCAAAATCTCGCAAAGTTCGTGGTCAAAAGGACCGGTTTGGACCAACGCGGCAATGCAATGATGGATAGTGGTCAGGCATTTCCGCTTCACATGCCGCCGGCACTTCTTGGTAAGCGACCTTGCCGTCTTGTTCCGACATCTTCGAATTATGCTGACATCTGCCAAGAGCGTATTATAGAAATCCGGGAAACCACTCTGACAGCCATGCTTGATGTTCTGTATGATATTTTGGACGATATCACTCACGTCTATGTGTGCCAAGTGGATGAATCCTGTGAGCCTCAGTGTCGTGCTATGGTTTTAGGCTCATTCGTCTCTTTCCTCTTGGAAAGGAATCTCTACCCGATACGACGCGCTGCTTCTGAAACCTCACTGAGCATTCAACAGCTGTATGATTACGCAAATGCGGCTGAGATTCTCACTTTCGAATCACACGACTATGCAGAGATGGTGGCTCATGTGAAGCGTACCAACTGTAATCCATCCAACGCAACGGCCGATACCTTCAAACACCAAGGTGGTCTTACTCTTCATAGGAAATGTTTCGGAGCTTTCCACCTTCGATCGAAACTGCGAGCAATCTATTCGGACATTGACTCGGCTGTACTCCCATCTCATATACAGCACATGGACGAACAAGCTGCAAAGTAGATTGGTTCAACATAACCTCCGATGATGAGCTCAATGCTTCGTAATTCGTTGACGTTAGAAAAAGCTCACCAGATGCTGAGGGCGATTATGTTCAATCGGCCTCACTTTCGCCCACTCACACGCCGAACAAACCGCTATTGGTATTGCTCCGAGTGATCCTGAATCTTCAATAGACGCCGTATCTCAAGCTCGGGTAGCGAGGTAGCCTTGTGGTCTCTCTTGTGCCATCCTACACAATTGACCTGCGTTCTACGGCAAGTGGATCAGAGTTAACTCATCGCAAGATCTCACAGATTGTGTAGGCTGTCAACGCAAAGTTGGCGCTAACGCATTCAAGAAAACCACCCCGCCTTGCAGGAGGTAAGACTTGGTACTTGGCAGCCATTTCTTCGACCTTCCCAATCTAGCCAGTCGAGCTTCAAAACCCAGAATTTAATGTATTCAACGATGCAGCCAAGTATGCGAACAACAATGTTACCGGGTCATGGCAACAGCGATAAGGCTAGGAATGGTTAATCATGTTTGGAAGGTTTGGCGCACAGCATATGCCCACCTAAATAAATAGCTCGGCGTCCATGGACAGTACTTCTTGCTGTGGAAATACTCACATTGAGATGTTTCTGTCTATTCGCTCTGCAGCTGTCACGCTGCTGGCACTGGTTGCACCCGCTTTCGCTCAACTTCAGCCTGAACCTGCTGGTCTTAGAGTGCTCAAGTCACGCTTCGGAGAAGGTGTAACCATCACGTATAAAGAGGTTCGGATTCCACGCAAAAGGTCAATATAAATTTTAGTCGAACTTTTCTAACACCAATAATTAGAACAAGCTCTGTGAGACTACACCAGGTGTCAAGTCTTATTCTGGTTATGTTCATCTACCTCCTGGAACTGCCGACTTGGGTCAAGGACAAGATTACCCCATCAACACTGTAATTATACGTTGCTGTAGCTTGTTTGACGTGAGACTGAGTTCTTATTCTAGTTCTTCTGGTTTTTTGAAGCCCGCAATGATCCCGCTAATGCGCCACTGACCATTTGGTTAAACGGCGGACCAGGATCGTCTTCTATGTATGGATTGCTTGAGGAAAACGGACCATGCTACGCAAATCCAGACTCGAACTCTACTAGACCAGCGGAATGGAGCTGGAACCAAGCATCGAACATGCTCTACCTCGATCAGCCGGTGCAGGTTGGTTTGTGAGTATTAACAGATTCAAGCTATGGACGTGTCAGCTAATCACCAATCCCTAGTTCGTACGATACTTTGCAGAATGTCACCAGAAACCTTGTCAATGAACGAGTCACGCTGTTGAACGATACTACGCCTGTTCCTAGGCAAAATACTACTTTCCTCACCGGCACATATCCAAGTCGGAAACCTAACAACACAGCTTTTGGCAGTGTTAACGGGGCAATAGCAGCATGGGAGTTCGCACAAGCTTGGTTTCAGGAATTTCCTCACATTGTGCCTAATGACACGCGCATTAGTCTTGCTGCTCAGTCGTACGGTGGTCGTTATGGACCCGCTATGATGTCTTTCTGGGAAGAACAAAACCAACGGATCGAGGGCGGCACTCTAACTGAGGGCTATGTCATGCATTTAGATACCTTGATCCTTATCTCTGGCTGCATCGACCGCTATATTCAGTTCCCTTACTACCCGCAGCAAGCGTACCAAGGGAACGGATACGGAATTGAGACTGTCAACCAAACTGTCTACAATGGCATGGTAGCTGCTATTCCAGAGTGTCTGGAGAGGATTCAGAGGTGCCGCGATGCTGCTGCTGCGTCTGATCCAGAAAACCTGGGTATTGACGCTGGAGTCAACGACATCTGCGAGGCCGCCGAGACCTTCTGCCGCACAAGAATAGTCACCCCATACAACAACTATGCAGGCCGTGATTACTACGACATCTCCACGCCATCGCCTCCGCCCTTTCCACCACCATTCCATGAGGGCTTCCTAAACCGTGAATGGGTCCAAGCGGAGCTCGGTGTGCCTCTCAACTGGACGGGTAACTCGCCACAGGCTTCGGCAGCCTATCGTGACATCGGCGACTATCCGCGTGATGGCTGGGTTGAAGATCTCGGCTTCCTTCTCGACAATGGAATCAAAGTGTCACTAGTGTATGGTGATCTTGACTTTGCCTGCCCCGTAAGTATCTTTTTCTCGACCTATCCATTGAAACTGTCTTACTAACAAAAGAACCTCGCAGTGGGGCGGTGGTGATGCCGTGGCCAAAGCAATCAACTGGACAGGGTCTGCCGGGTACGCATCTGCGCAGTATGCCGAGATTCAAACAAACGACTCCTATATCGGCGGCCTCGTCCGCCAGTACGGAAACTTGAGTTACATCCGCACTTACCAGGCCGGCCATGCCATCCCTGCTTACCAGCCCGAGACGGCCTTCAGGATCTTCACTCGAGCGCTGTTCAACCTCGATATTGCTACTGGTACCGAGTCGACCGCCGGCACGGATGAGGCGAGCACGTACATGAGCACAGGGCGGCCAGATCCAAATGTGCAGTTTGAGGCGTATACTACTGACGCCCTGACGTACTGTTACACTTGGGCTCTTAGCTCCTGCACAGAAGACCAGATTGATGCTGTCCTTGATGGATCCGCCGAGATCTGCCAGTATCTGGTTGTGGATTCTAACTCGACACAATTGTTTCCCGAGGTAATTGCTAGGTGCCGTGCCGGCACTGGTGGCAATGGTAGTATCTCTACACCTAGTCTTAGCTATTAAAATAAATCAATACTTACTAGAGCCTTTGAGTATACTTCCACGGAAGCTTGCAGAGGATGAGACGGAAGTGCAGGGACTTGGGAAAAGCATTAACAGGCCCGTCTTATTACGTTAATGTTTTACCCAACACCTCAGATTATTTTGTCGGCAGCAATGAAGTAAAAAGGTTCGGCGTGACGATGCAGCCCTAGTCACGAAAAGCCCACATCCGAGAGTTTTGTCATTGTCTTGATCGGTGAACTTGTGGCGAGGCACACAGACGACAGGGTAGTCCTCACTTCAATTACTTTTTCTTCGAACCCGCTGTCTGGACCCCAAAAAAAGTCTCCACGAGAGAACACTACCCGATCCCGAAGTCGTACGATTATACAAGCTGGTGTGCGAAAAAGCAAGTGCAGTCTGGGAAAAAGAAAACGCGATATGATTAATCGTCAGCAAGATTGACACCGCCAAACTTTTCTGCCTTCTTCCTCTGGAGCAGGTCTGCATCGGTTGCAACGCCCCCAGCACCGCCGTGACTCTTCTCATGGTTGCCCTGTGAATGAGCTGCCCCGCCGCCATTCATCTTGTTGCCATCTTTCTTCGCCTCGCCAGCCGCATGTCCTCCATTAGTCTGATCAGAAGCAGCCTTTGTACCCTCATACTGTTTACTCTCGTTTCCATTCTGATCAGCAGCATGTCCCGCATGACTCTTGCCATTCGTGTTCGTGTGTGCATCCTGACTCTTCCCGTTCGCATTCGCATTCGCATGCGCATCGTGGCCCTCACCATCATCTCCTAGATTGACACCCCCAAACTTCTCTGCCTTCTTCCTTTGCAACAGGTCCGCGTCATGCGCTATGTTTCCATCGCTGTGACCACCATGACTACCGCCCTCATGCTGCGTGCTCTTGTCTCCTTCCAATGTCGCCTGTCCATGCAACATTTCCACATCTGCGTGGCCCCCGTCGCTTCGCTTCTCCGCCTTGTCCTTGCCACTGTGCACCACAGCATCCTCGACGCGCTTCTCCCTCGCCCGCCTTTCCTGCTCGTCTGTCTGCGCGCTCGCGATAGCGACTTCGTCTTTATCTAGCTTTGTGAATTTCTGCTCGAGATGCGAAGAGCGGTCAGGTGAAGCGTGATGGGGTTCGGAGCGCTTCTTGGATTCAGAAGTGCCGTCAGAGGCAGATTTGTGCGGCTCGTTTACGCCGTATTGTTCAGATGAGCTGGATATAGGGGCTGCGGCACCGCCGCCGGAGAGGCCGGGGAGAGCTGTGAAGGTGATTTGGTAAGTTTCTTATTTGGTTTATGAGAACGACATGTATATATTCATGTCTGTTACTGTATTGGATAGGAATAGAGTTGTAGTGATCACGTACCGTCTCCTTTCTCACCCTCAGGCATAGGTGCAACATTCTTGGTATGTTGAAGTGAGTCCTGTGTTTTTATCTGTAAGTAGGCTGCTGTATCCTCAAGCATGTACAAGTGAACATAGCTTGAGAAGGTTTTGATTAGGGGACATACATCTCCGGTAGTACCGTGAACAATCTCATGGCCCTCAATAGGTCCGTTGTCACTGGATCCGTCTCCGTTGCGAGGCATGTTGAAAGTCAAACTACGCTAATGGTCTTGAAAGATGATGGTTATATGTTGCTGTAACTCGGGTATGCGTTTGTGCTAAAGACAAGAGAAATGATTCAAAGCAAGATAGCTTCCTTCACCTTTCCACCCCATGCCGCCTTTTATTCCCAATCATGACTACATACGTCTCTACTTGAAAGTTGGCAGTCGTGTGGCTTCGCATTAATGGCCAAGCGACGTCATAGTCTGCTGCGTAGCACGATGGCACTAAAAGACGCCACTCAACAGCCACGGAGTCAGCCCCGATGCTACCTATGACATGTACCATTCCCACTCCTTTTCGCGCAAGCAAGCGCGTCGACTGTTTTCAGGCAAGGAGGTGCGGGGCTGGGGATATACGAGCTCGCTAGCACTGATCGCCATAGATGTACAGCGTTCAATCGTCTGGTAGATATTACATCGTGCCAAGACAATGATCTCTAACAAAGTGCGTACGTATGGATTGAAAGATACCAGAATGACACTGTGATCAAGTTGATTCAAATCCATTAGGATTTAGGAAAACAAACCATACTCAATAAAGAGTCTTCTGCTTCCAGATAGGCGCCTGCCGCACATTGTTTTCATCCCATTCTACATCGCCTTTCTCGTTCATGATTGCGCCCTCATCTGTTACTTCAACATTACAGGTACTGAGGCTTGCTCGTAGTTCATCAATCTCACGCGTGCTCACGCCGGCATAGTCTCTAGGGAGCCAAATGACGTCTTTACGTTCATTCAAGGCTGGGTGCAGGTAGGCCTCTAGAACTTCCTTCTCCGTGTATGGCGGAACAGGTTGGCGGAATCGAGGTGCAAAGGACGCAGAGATGTCGCTGACCGATAGTTTGTGTGGGAGGAATATCTTCTTCAGCAATGATTGATGCGGTGGAACGTGATCAGGAGATGCCATACCGGAGGCTTCAGAACCGCTCATAGCTCGCTGCTCATCATTGTAACGGGAGACCAGAGCCTGACCAGATTTCATGACTTCTTTGTCGTTTCCAGAATGCATACGGCCACTCACAGAGGAGTGTCCGGTTTCGGCGTCATTCTGCTGGCTGGGGTGCTGTGAGTCGCCGAGTAAGCTCAGTTGCTTGAATTTTCTCTTCACGAAGATGTGGAAAATGAGGGTTGCAACAATCAGAACCACTTGAAGCACAGTAGGCCCAATGGAGGTGAGGTTGCCACCAACCCCGATACCGAAAAGGCCCAGTAGGCAGAGTTCTCCGAGGTAGACTCCAACCATGAGCTGCTCCAGAGCACACATATAGAAACCGCCCTTGGAGTCGACATGCGTATCGTGGACGTACAGCATATTGTATCGATAAGCAGCGTAAATGAGTCCAATACCGACAGTCGCAAAACCCAAAACGAGTGGTGCGATGATCGCATAGCAGATGGCGATAACGCCCAGGTTTGTCCATAGCGGGTATTCTGCGCCCCAAGATGGCTCGGTGAATGCCACATAACGATTGTACTTGCCCCTGGGCGTTTTGGCGAATTTGCTCAAAATGAACACGCCTACCAAGCCCATCATGTTAAAGAGGTATTTCGAGGACACGGCCAGACCGTAGAGGATAAAGTATGATATGTAGAAGTTTGAGGCCTTTGGTAAGTTCTTGGACAGCAGCTCGACGGCACTTGATGGGTTTGAAACGATTTGGCTGGCCACCGCTGCGGCAGCCGAGGTGAAGGTCGTGACGAGGAAAACCTGGATGACCTGGAAGGCGAAGTACCATTTCTGTGTCTGTTGCTCAACTTGAGAGACGGTGACTGCACCAGCCAATTTGGCAACAACTGTAAAAGTGTTAGTTGGGAGGATCGCAGAGACTTTAGACTCGAGGACGTACAGCCGCAGATGATTGGCACCAAAGCCATGAGAATAGCGAGCGCAACTACGGGCAAGAGTCCAGTCACAACGCCAAGAATGACTTTTGGAATGTCGTTGATGAATGACAAGAACGGGACATTCTCAGTCAAGTAGTTGATATTGCTTATGGCACCAACCACAGCAACGGGAATCGACCAGAAGATTATCATAGCTGAAATGAAGACAGTTGCGACAATGTGGCGTAAAAATCGACTCTTGGAGCCCATGTTGAGGTTTTTCCAGATGACTTCTTCTGGCAACACTCCCATCTGTCTGGAGCTGAATTTGGTGGGTCTGCGATGACGATTCGCATTGAAGGCAGCCTCAGCGGCAGCGACGGTATCAAATTCGATGAACACAGCCCTGGCGAGCTTTTCTTCTCCGGCGATATGAGAACGCTGTGTCGTCTGGATTTTGGGGAGCAAATCCCTGATCTGGTTGCGGTAATAGACAATAGAGTCAACCTTGTGGCCGATCAGAAACTTAGTCCTGTTTGTTGGCCGCAGTGCCTGTTCGTTAGTTGCACTTTCACTACCTTTCTTCTTTTGTTGTTTGGTGACATTCTGCATGAACTTTATCTCGCTAGCCTCAAGTTTCATGATAGCCTTGTCGAGATCTGCGACCTCATCGTCCAGGCTTCCTACATCAGGTACAAGCCATACTTGAGCAACTCTGGGGAACATGGTTTGCAGCTTTTCGATAGATAGAGACTCCTTAGGAACATCGGTAAATAGGACTGTACGTTGAGAGATTCGACTCGCGTTCCATGTGGTCAGGTAGTAGGCCTTTCGCAGCTTGACGAGATACAGCATCTCCCTACCGATTAGAAACATAACCCAGCCAAAGAATACCCAAGCAATTAATGCGTGGGCAAAGTATCGCGTTTGGTTCTGGACGTTGGAGAAGCTGAGAATGTCCAGACCGGACTGGCCGCCTCCACCTGTGGCGTTGACAGGGAAAAGAACCGTCCAGGTGATGACGGCACCAACAAAGGCCATTAATGTGAGTATCTTGAGAAAACGTATGTAGAGGTAAGCATCAAGAGAATGATGATTGAGAATGTAGTCGTCGCTCAATTTCGTGAACTTCTTGACCCAGGCTAGGAAACCCTGACCCGCTGGGGGCGTTTTCTCACTAGGAAGTGTTGTCAGCGAGTTCTCATCACCTATGCAATGACAAAAGCATACTCTTCTAAGAGTACATCACTGTATACTCTTGGGGCGTAGAGCCGCCGCTGTTTATTTCGTAGCAACAGGAATACTGCGACCAGAGCAACAGCAAGGATAAAACTGGGTACAAGAGTCGAGACGAGGGCAGATAGTGAGGATCCGCTACTGCTTTGTTGCTGAGACATGGTGAGTATTGGAATAAGGATGAGATTGCGATGCAGGGCCACAAGTTGCAGACTCTGCGATTGTGAGGTGGAGCACTGTCCTATGTAGTTGGCGCACATGCAGTAGCCTCGAGTAAGAGAACTTGGATCATCATGTCCAGAGTCTGGGAGGCTTGCGTACAACGCCTAGTATCATAGTGCATAGTTCGGCACTGCAGTCCCGGCTAGTGCCCTGACGCTATATTCAAAACCTGGGTTGAGCGCGGAGTACTTGGCGAAGAGACTGAGAGGCCGGATGGGTTGAACTAGGTGGCACAGTCACGTCGTCACCAGATCATTTGCGTGGCACTTGGTAAAGCTTGTGTTTAAGCAGGCGTGTAGCGGTAATGGAGAAATAGACTGGTATGTCGTCACCTGCATGCCATAACGGCTTGTGGTTGCTTTTGCTGCTAATGCGTGGACTAGAGCGTTAGTCCTAAGTTTGCAGTTCGCATGCAGTGGATTGCTGCTCAGCAAGGCATGGCGTAGCCGCGAAGCCACATTGGACTGGTTGAGCTCCGAAGAGATAGGACACAACAAGAAACATGGCTGAGCATTCATGTGATGATACAGTCCAATACTATACACAACATAGCCGTGCCATATCCGGAATTGACTAACTGTTCTCTCAACTCATGAGTAGCCTAGTCACAGCACCAACGTTGAGCGTCCTCAGATCGCTGTAATGCTGACCGGTACCCAAGAAAACGACTGGAATTCCCGTCGCGTGTACCATGGACACCAGTGTCCCTACCATATCGCCCACCGTATCGCACTTCGATATGACGAATCCGTCAAGGTTCCTTCCTGGGCCAAACGAGGCGTTGAAGTTGCGCGCCTGGGCTACAGAGTCTGTGCCGACGAGTGCCTCGCCAACCATGAGGATCTTGTCAGGGTTGGCCAGTTTGCCAAACTTCTCCAGTGACGACATGAGGCGCTGATCGTTGTGTCGCCGTCCTGCTGTATCGATGAGCACTACGTTGAAGTTGTTCTTGGAGGCAAAAGTCACGGCATCAGCAGCAATATTCGCGGCATCCTTGCCGTAGCCCTTTTCAAAGAGATCGACGTGTCCGCCTTCTCTTTGGGAAAGTTCTTTCAGTCGGTCTACGTGCACCCGCAGTTGCTCCACAGCACCCGAACGAAAAGTGTCGGCTGCTGCAATGAGTACACGGTGGTGGTTTTGCAGCAGGAAAAAGGCAATCTTGGAGAGGTTTGTAGATTTTCCGACTCCATTGACGCCCACAATGGAGAGCACGTATGGGCGAGTAGTCGTAGAGTTCGTGTTTTGGATCTCACGAAGCAGGTCGAGAGAAGATGTTGGGGTGAGTATCTTGGTGAGTGCCTTCTCCATCGACGACTTGATTGTTGTCTCGATTGCTGTAATGGCGATGTCAGTACAAGGATTTGGTCAAGGAGATATGGGTATGACTGACTGGTAAAGCTGGGAGTCTTCATGCCTACTAAATCACGCTCCACGCTTTCGCACAGTCGCACAGCCGCTTCACGTGCGACGTTCTTGCGCAACAAGTGCTCTTCCATGCCCTTCAGAGGCTTCGCCAAATCTTCCTTGGTCAGAGTCTTGCCGCCCACCACGTTCCTAAACAGCCCGCCGATTGCGCCTAAACTCGACCCAACCAATCCGGCAGATGCAGCAGGAGCGTCCTTATCCTTCTTCGCATTTTGAGCTGCGATGATAGCATCCATCTCGTCGTCTAGATCCTTGAGCACAAACTCGCCCTTCTTGGTTTTGTGGCCCCATGTCTCCTGCTTGATTTCCTCGAGTGTCTCGTTTCCGGAGGCGTCGCCCTGTACGTCTGATTGTGAATAGTCGAGAATGGAGTCATCCTCCTCTTCGGCACCAAACTCGCCCCATACCCTGCCCTTCTTTGCGGAGCCCTTGCCCCTCTTCTTTGCTGATGCCTCATCACCCGACGATACGGGCGCAGAACTAAAGGCCGAAGCTTTCTTCTTGTCTCTCCGTGACATTTTGCCGCCAATTGGTCTTGCCTTGCCTGTCAGCAATTGACTGTGCGCTGGTGTGGTCGGTCTCGAGGTGTCTGGGGTAGGTACTGGCGTGGAATCGGCGCTGGTATCGTACAGAGGTCGCTGAGGTTTTTGCAGCGCCACTGGCTTCGGCACGACATCGTCGGCGCTGTCGTTGTCTGTACTCGACTCGGGTGTGGTGAGCTTGATGCTGGGGGCACCGGAATCGCTTGCGCCCTCTAACTCGTGCATCTGGCGATCAAAGTACGAGCCAAACTTGTCGCAGTTGATGACGCTCCCATTCTGTGACTTGATTTTGTCGCCATAGAGGCCGACAAACAGCGCGCGGACATTGTCGAGGAGCTTGTCTATCCATGTGAGGTGGACCAGGCTCTGGTATACGGCCTATGCCAGTGTTAGCCAGTGTGCATTTTGTTGTGTCGTGGCCCTTTCCGGACGCCATGGTGGATAACATACGACAAATATGAGCCCCACGTCCTTTGCGGCCGTCCACTTGAGCGTATAGCCGTCCTTCTTGTATGCTGGTTTTGAGCCAGCATCTTCGGACTGTGGCTGTATGCGCTCTTCGATGAAGACGTCTCGTATTAAGCTGTTGATAACGTTGGCGCCGACAGGGACATATGTGCGCGACCACAGCACGACGCCCGATGTGGTCAGTATCTCAAAAGTGTCAAGCATGGCGAGAGCCTAGGCGCGTGTGGGGGTGTGGCAGAGGAGGGCGTGGTAGTGGTGCGGGCGTGCAACCCATTCACTTATGACGAACGGCCGTGCGCCGTGCGCCGCCGCCGCCGACGCCGCAGGCCACCCGACTAAGGCAAGACGTTAGTGTTCGCGCTAATAACAATGTAAGACTCTTTTTGACTAAATGACCAAAAATTAGATATACATCAACCGGTTGAAATTCAAAAAGTTTTTTGGGTGATTCCTTTGTTAGTTATACTATTTTTATCAAAATTTCAATGTTTAAAATCTTGACGCACGAGCATGTTGCGGAGGCCATGGATGTTGGCGTAGAAATCGCCAGTGGGTGCCAAAATCAAGATCACTCCAGTAGATAACGATAGACTTCAGCCCCTGCTCGAACGTCTCGAGGATCTTCCATTCTTACCCCAGCTTTTGCCAATGCACCATGGCGATCGTTGACCAGTCATTTTACAAAGGCGAAACACAATAACACTGTTGCCAACCTCCTGGCGACATGTCCATGAATGCAGCTAAAATGCTTTGGTGTGATAGTGACGTCTGACCGATGCGGAGTCCTGTTTCCATCGAGATTTCTGGTTGCTCCAGTTGCTTGGGATATCCATGTTACCTGTGCTGACTCTTATGTTTTCATGCCATTGGTCATGCCGATTATGTGTATTCTTACTAAGATCTTCCTTCACGTAGTATCTATAGCAGCCAGCTGCGCAGACCCCGTTGCTATAGCTAGAAAATGGTATTGTTAAGAGTCCAGTGGTAAGAGTTTGTCAGTAGTTCGCCCTTAGTGTGACCGATGTGCTTCCAACCCCCGAACAGAAAACCGACCTCCCCATTGATACTTTGCAACCTTATGGCTCCATCAAAACTCAACATCTTCTAAATAGTTTTTGCTTAAATAGTTTTAGAACATAACCCCCTTTATTTGTAACGTGACGGATAAGCGAGTCGGTCAGGCAAGCGAGTCGGTCACCTCACTAACTTTGCGCACCTCTATAAGCGTATAGCCCCACCACATTATATTAGTTTTGATAGATATTGACGCAATAGATTAATTACTATCTAG
>JAIRCK010000014.1:0-371591 GCA_020744315.1 Curvularia eragrostidis | reverse complement strand
CCCATCTGCTCCCGTCAGGCTCGCACAACCGGATTCTCGCCCTTTTATGACCTCCCCCCATCGACCATTGACGCACGTCCTATTTTCAGTATCGACAAGGAACGCACCGGCGGATTCTCCCATTCTCATGTGGCATTCAACCCAAAATTTCAGCTGCAGTTCGCCCTTGTTGATCAGAGCCCGATGTGGAGCATATGGGAGATTCACCATTCGCGCAAGGGTGACATCTACACTCCTTCATGTCTAGTTCGGGGGCGAATTAGCAACTCAGAACATGAAGATATGACTGGGGAAGATGGATGGGCCAGAATACTTTGGGTGGCCGACGTCAATACGGTACTAGTATGCAACAGGCGCCACTTGAGTATCGTTAATATTAGCGGAGGGAAACCTGATTATCTGCCCTGTCCAAAACTCCTCACTGAGCGATCCACCGAGTGGTTCCTGGACGCCAAGCAACATCCAAACAACGCCAACCAGGTCTTTGTTTTGACCTCTACCCGCCTGGTCTTGATGCTAGTCAGCAGTTCGACCGAGGGCGGTGCTTCGTCCGATGATACTGGAGCGATGGTTCTGGCATCGTGGAGACACTATCGATGTGAAGAAGATTTCACTCTTCAAATGGCTTTGCAAATGGTGTCAGGAGATGGTAAGTGATGAACCCAACAGTTGGTGACTATACTTGCTAATGGGAATAGAATTGTGCCTGCTGCTCCATTCGCAATTAAACAACCTCATCCAGCTTTATACCTTTAGTGAACATCCCACAGGCGTTTCTTCCATGGTGGCGTGTTCTGATCCTGGACTAATTGACCTGACCGTTGACGGGCCAGGCCGAATCACTAACTTGCACATGGAGCCTATGCAACAGGGAGGCATCAGGATGAATGTCGATTTCTTTCGGTTGTTTGTGACACTATCCGACTCTAGTGTTCATGAGCTTGTTATTCACACTGGCAAATCCTTAGTCCAAGAACCGCTCGCTACCCACAAAGTCATTGAAGACTTCACGCGAAGCCTGATAAGACGGCCTAGAGCTGGCATTTCCAAGACAGAAATGATTGACAAGGACGAATTCATAAGCCTGGATGGTCTGACTGCTATAGGGTTACCGAGGTCAAAGACTCCATCAACAGTCTTGAGGCAGGACCAGGCTTTGCAGGATATCTCTGTGCATAATACACAGGATTACGGGATTCTGTACGAGACTCTCCGACGCCAAGCGAAATCTGAGAGCGATGTATCGGGTTTCGCGGATGTAGCAGCAGTTACGAACGAAGTGAAGCAAATGCTTGCCGATGACCCTGATTCTGTACCATTGCCAATCGGTACATTGATGGAATATGCCAACACGAAGCTCTATGTTCTGGACATCGACAAGGCCTCATCGAATCTCCAAGATCTATTATTCGAGAATGAAGAAAACGCTCTTTATGTCCAACGCGTCGCATCGGCAAGGACGCTTAACTTGACCGAGGATGGCGATCCCACCATTTCAGATATTTACGACACCCTGCTGCAGACGTGGGTAGCACCACTGCCGCCGGGTGTGCCCAGTCGTGTCCGACAATCTAAGGAACGTCTTGCCCGACGTATTGCTGCTGAAGTCATGCTCTCCAGCATGTGTGTACGAGAGCATGAGTTGGATCGAGCAATCACTGGCTCGCATTCGGGCCCAACCCAGGATAGGAGCATCGCATTACCCATCTTGCCATCCCGACCTAGGAGCACAGATTTCTATCCTCCATCACAATATGGTATCTCCCACCTCCCAACACCTCCACACTCTTCTGTTCCGCCTTCATCTCAGCCGCCGTCATCATTATTAGGCTCATCACCGCCTGATCTACCTTTCATGCAAAGCGCAGCGCCAGACGCTTTGGCGCGGCTAGGGAAGCATCTGCGCAACAGAAACCCTTCCAGAAATCCGGTGGATATTCGTGCAAATGCGTCCCAGGTTCTCAAACACTGGGAAGTCGGCGACCATCCAAGTAAATACGATTGGGCTGCTACAGAGCGCGCCCTACAACCTGAGGACATGGATGAAGAAAGTCAAAGGCAGCGCGAGAAGGAGCGTAAGAGGAAGGAACGTAGGGAGAAACGTCAGCAACGCGAAGACGAGCTGGCGAGGGCCAAGGCTGCAAGTCAAGCTGGGATATTTTCAAGAAGCTCGCCTGGGCCTGTGTTGGGTGTCATGGGAAGCAGCAGTCAGATACCGATGCAGAGTCAAAGTCAAATGCCAATTCTCAACCGAGGATTTGCAGTACCTCAGAGCCAGGCTGAGCCGGGGAAATTTGGAGGAAGGCTGGACAAGAAGAAAAAGAAAAAGGGTAGAATCAGTGGCTTTTGAGTCGAAATAGCATTCAATATAACGCGCCTTACAATGCCGTGTTTACATGCTGACAAACCGAAGTAGTAGTTGTAGTCTAGGTGGAGGCTACACAACCCGCGGAAGAAGTGTTCAATACAATAAGGCTGTGGTAAGTACAGCTAAGGTGATTCAGCAAATAGCAGCTTTTCGATACTGTACAGCCAAACTATTATATATTCAGAACAGCTGCTTGTGAACGCCAATGATAACGCTTGAAGTAGTTGCACGTTCTAGTAATTAGTGAAACAAATCTGACTTAAAATAATTCGCAGAAATATATAGCTGCTTGACTACTAGTAGCTCAATTATCTAACTAGAGAATGGCTGTACTATCTGACTACAAGCTATGTGTTTGATGACGTCATCGGCACGGAAAGAAGGGTTGCTGTCTTCCTTTCGTGCAACCGAGGGAGCGGGGTCGGAGGGGTAGATTCTCCATTTATGCGTGGCCTTATGCTTATTCTGCGTGGGGTCGTCTTTCTCTCCTCACTGCTTGATCACGCATACCCTCTACCTTGAGGTTTGCTTTTTTTACTTCGACAACTTTCTAATCCGCATCCAACCCGTATCCTAACTTTCACGTACCTAACCCAAAATGTCGGGCTTTCCATCGCTTCAGCCGGCCTTTACGGTCCGCGTGAACATTGACGCGCCGATGCAGGTCGGTGGTCAGTCAGGCCCTCAATTAGCTATTGTCCCAATGACTAGCGGTACCGTGAAGAGTGAGCCGGGCTTTGAACCTCAACTTGACGGAGAGTTGCATGGCGTGGGATACGACTATATACACAACGACACTGATGGGGGAAACATGAGGCTGGACGTCAGAAGCCAGGTCAAGTGCGTCTTTGTCAACTGTTGCCCAAAGTGAGCCGGTGGCTGACAAAGTGTACAAAGGAATAACGACGGGACTGTTTTGGCTATGTACTACAAGGGCACCGTCAAGCTTACTCCAGGTGTCGGTGCGATCTTGACTAACTCTCCGGACGCGAAGACGACAGACTATGGCGATTCGTTTGTCAATTTCACATTCGAGACTGGTAACCCAAAGTATGCTGAGCTGCAGAATGGCACGTATGTTGCTGCTGGACATTTCGTCAAAGAGGCAGGGAAGCCCGGAACTATTGTGGAGTACAAGGTCAGTAAGGTTGTGTACAAGGCGTAAAGTTTCTGAGCGAAAAGATGTTCAAAACATCCATTCGCAAATGAGAATAGAAGTGAATGAACAGATACCACAAGCTATAGCTTCCGTAGGTCAATATGTGTTGAATGACGCTTTGGAAAGGCTTCTGCATATTGTATCTCATGAATTCAATTCGATCCAACGACATAAGCTCTTGCAACGAATAATCATCTGCGGCTTCACTAGATACACCATCAACAAGCTCAGCGTTTAGTCTATCGCTAAAAATAGGAGTTGAAAAGTTACTTGAGGACCTATATATCTAGTAGCAACTATAGGTAAATGGTCTCAAAAGAATAATAACCCTTCAGTCCGGGTTCAGGCGATGGCTGAGAAGATTTGGCATCGCCGTGATACTGGTACCTGAGTGAGATCGCTTCTTATGGATTCTCCTTCTTCGGAAGCCTGCTACAATCCTGCATGGTGAAATTGGTTATTGACTCTATCTACCTTATCGTGAAAGGCTAAGTGCCACTTTACGAGAATTGCAGAAGACAGCAAATGATGTAGTTACAATCAAAATCTATAGTAATCTCAAACTTGCCAACTTAGGTAACTAGTCTTTTTTCACAAACATGCAAATTACAGAATGTGAAATCAGCCATGCTTCTATACCTGCCTGTCTAAGAATATTGCCTTTTGCTCACTAAATTTGTGTATCAATTCGGAATACACGATCGGGACCTTCTCGTGGCACAAGAAGAATCATAATGCTACTAAGTCACGTATTCATCAATTGAGGTAGTCCCACACCACTCGAAAGTATAGCCATACATCTCTATTCCAACCAGTAGCAACGCTGATCAACACTAGATCTTCCGTAGCAAAATGTAGTAAGAGAAAAAGGATAGCACATCATCACATGAATATAAGAACTTCAATCAAGAGCAATGCAAGCACACACGCACATGTCTCTCTCACACCTTTGCCATTACCTACCCAGTCGTGCTTTCAAAGCATCTACGTTCTCCTCTCCGAAGCACAGCTACCAAACCTAAGCCATTCGCTCCTATCTCAAGCCACGCAACGCCTCTCTTAAGCTTTCTTTCTTTCCTTTTTGCCTATTCTCTTTTTTGCCTTCTCAGGCGTTCATCCGATGGTCCGGGCGGAACCCAGGCATGATTTGCTTTTCTTGCCAGCCTCAAGCCTAGCGCAACGCTGTATTACACCGTTCACTACTTTCTTTTTTTTCAATCGATTGCGTATGTATGTGCGTATGTATGGTGTGACAGCCCTCGCGTAAGCAAGCCTCTAACGTCAGCCATCCAAAACAAAGAATGCAAGACCACTGCCCGATTCCCCTTTCTGTTTTGATCGTTGACAATCGTGGGCGAATGGAGTTAGTAGTTGGTTCAAGCATTGCAAACGCCCCATTCGCAGCGTTGCATTTTTTTTAAAAAAAAAAAGAAAGAAGAGACTTTCTGGCCGCGAGCAACAAGGATATGTACGCCCCGCTCCGTATATGCCTTACTGCAGTCCTCATTGGACCATGATTCGGTCGTTCAACGAGCACTGTCGTCAGATATCTGCTCTTTGGCATCATAGCCCAAAGACCATGTTTGGCATAGCACCAGGATCACCCATCCCGCGCATGATAGCCCTCTAACCCCCCACATGCATGCACATCCCCCCCACACCCCAAAGCCTGAAGCTTCCGAGCTCAGTACCGAGATGATTCCTGGCCGCTGGTCAAAACTGGGCCCCTCCCGCTCGTACGACGTGGGGTGGTAACAGCGGCCGTTAGTCGTGCATCTTGATAGTTGCGCGCCAGTGGACGATCCAATAGACTATTCCTTTTTTACCCATCACAGCCGCAGCGCTAGTCTAGGGGTGAAAGCGGGCGAACTCAGAGCAAAGGAGAAGAAAAAAAAGGAAATAAATGAAAATTCAAAACATGGTGCTCTCTCCATTAGAGGGGGCTTTACTAGACTGGGTAGCGACTGCAGTAGTGCGTTAGGCCTGATGATCTATACACACTTCGCGGGCTGCTGATGATTGTACCATTGGATGCTATGCTGGAAAATCCATGTTGCGGAGAATGGCATGTGAGATAAGTGAGTGGCTGGCAAGTTGTGAGCATTCTGTCCCCGGAGCATGCTGTAACCAATGAGGGTTGCTTTGTGGCCATCTCCGTGGAGCAGCGCTTAGCTGCGACGGCGGCGAATCGATAAGACGCATGGTGAGCAACGACATATTCAATACTGATACATGAGCGCGCTTTACTGAGAAGCGCAGTATTTGCGATTGGGGTATTCTTATGGTACATTTTTGAGCTAGACCGTGTCCGGCAAATTAAATGTCGAGAATAAAACATGCTTGTAAGCGTGACAGATACAATGATTTGTCCAAACATTGGGGCAAACTCGTCATCATCTTATGCTGTGATACGCACTGTGTGCATGTGCATATTCACAAGCTACAAAAGAAAACGTTTGTTGATAGAACCACGCTAAAGAAACACAGCAGAGACAACAAGGGGCATGAGACGCATGTGGTACCGAGTCGTAATCCAAGATAGAGATAGTCGAGTGTGTTGGAGGCGCAGTGCTTCTAGCGAGCGATCGTCGAAAAAGACGAATGCAACTTCCACATAGCTGATCGGATGATGTCGTAACAACTACCAGGACCAATGGGATCACATAATCCCCCTCAAACCGCGAAAGCCCCCAGTTTTGGAGGAAGACGGCTTTCTCTGATCCTTGTCTTTGACCTTCTTCCCAATGTTCTGGGCACCTCCTGCGTTTGAGTCAGTTTCAGATCTTGTGAGATGAAGTACAGATGACCTACCTCGGCCATACACCCGACCATCGGACTTGACCTCTACCTTGTCTTTCTTGTCCCTGGTTGAGCTGCCGTCCGTGTCCGCGGAGAAGCTGCTCTTTGCGCTCGAATGAAGCTGCGGTGATTGCAGCTGGTTGGCGGAGGAAGCATCATGAGTGCCAGCATAGTCCGGTCCATAGTTTCCACCGAAGCCGGGATAAGGTGATGGGCGTGATTGAGATGTTTGCGGCATCCCTTGAGCCATAGACCCAAATCTAGCAGAATAATCTGGCATTGCACCGGAACCAGGGCTTTGTGCAGAGTCTGGGGAGATGGACTGTGGATAAGGTTCTGGCTCTTCGCCAGATGCTCCTTCTGTGGAAAGAGAAGGCAAGTACCTCGGATTGTAGGTGCTCGCATGTCGCATGCTTGGGTTTCGGTTGATTTGTGGTGTACCAAAGTCGATCTGACCAGACTTGTCTCG
Organism: Curvularia eragrostidis; assembly: GCA_020744315.1. NCBI lineage: Eukaryota > Fungi > Ascomycota > Dothideomycetes > Pleosporales > Pleosporaceae > Curvularia > Curvularia eragrostidis. The sequence goes on along the minus strand of JAIRCK010000014.1, from coordinate 364,796 downwards.
AGGATACAGCTGTCCGATTGTAGCTTGTTGCTCAGCTTCAAGCTCGTGGTATTTCATCTGGAGTTCTGTATGTTGTTCGAGAAGGCGGTAGTGAGTCTTTTTCAGTTGCTGAAGCTTGGCATTGCTCGCTGCCAGCGCCGAGTCGAGCATTTGCTGAACCGAAGGAGGAAGCTGCCCTGGCTTAGTAGCGTTCCTATCAGACGTCTGCAACCGTGCCTCTAGCTCCATGATGCGGCGCTCGTAGGCCTTGATGGAGCGTTCGCGTTCCTGTTCTCGGCTGTTCAATCGCATGTTCGCAATCTCAAGGTCGTTTCGCAGATCGTTTCGCTCCTGCATGAATATATGCAACTCCTTCCTTTGGTCTTCGAATGCAATAATCTTCTCTTGCGCAATTTCCAACTCACGGCGAATTTCACTGTAATCTTCAAGCTCATACTCGAGCGCTTTGGTCCGCTGCTGAGCTTTGAGCTGCTCTGCTTCTGCCCTCTCTACAATCTTCTTGAGCTGCTCGCAATCCGCTTGCGTCTTCTTTAACTCGAACCGCAGCCCACCTTCATCATTATGCCAGGTCTTCTCGCTTTCCTTGTATGATCGAACCTTTGCGTTAAGTTCGCCTTCCCATTTCTTTGACTGACTTCGGCTCGTCAGTGTCTCTTTCTTGAGCTGAGCGTACAGCTCGTTTGCTTTGGCAAGTCGAGCTTTCAAAGTTTTGTTGGTGTTGATCAAATTCTGGGTCTCGGCCTCGGCAGTTGCCTCTTTGATGTGCTTGCGCTGGAGCTGTCCGATGTGTACAAGAGTTTGTAACTTAAGATAGCGCTCAAAATTAAGGTCGTTTCGAAGCAACATGATCTCCCTTTGTAGCGAGGCCATGGTATGGTTTTGGAACTCGTTTTGTCCGGCATAGCTTTGTCTGGCTACTGATTGCACAAAATTATCTAGGCTAGACTGTTCTGCCACAAAACGATGAGTGGCAGCTGCAGAAGGGCTGTGCAAGTCAGGCTTTGGCGTGTCTTTTGCAGGTGGTAGTGTTGGAGAATCCATCATATCACGGCCTTTTAGTAGCGGAGAGGCCATAGATTTGATAGACACCGCGGACTTGATTGACTTGATGCGTGGAGGAATCTCAAAGCCATCAGGGACGTCTGGAATATCGCTTGCGGTGACGTTCATTGTCGATTGAGTGTTCCGCCTACTCTCATCTGAGCCGTGAACTGTTGCTCCATCTTGATCATCTAGCGTGAAATTTGTAGGAACATCTGGGACGGGTGGTAATGCTGCGCTTGGTGGTGGACCGGGGTCTTTCAGCGTTGACGATACAGCCACACATAGACCCATGCACTCGATGACGACGTCTGCAGGATCACTCTTCAACCACTTGTTTTCACTCAGCTCATCCTCGGCAGTGGTGTTGAACATGTTTGGGTGCAGTAAATGGACTTGGCGGTAAGGCTCTGTTCGGGTGTGAATGAGATCTTGGTCCAAATCGAAGTCGCGTGCGCCGGGGAAGTTGAGAGACTTGAGGTACCTCCTGGGCTTGCGCACAAAGCTCATGAAGTTGAGCGGAAACAGCCCATAGAGGAAGGTAAAGTAGTGCATGAGCGTCGGTGGGGAGGATTCCGGATGGTCTACTGACGGCTGCACCTGTTCCCAAGCTTGCTCGGAGTCATCTTGTTCGTCCTCTTCCTCATCATCCTCATCATAATCGCTGTCATCGTCCTGGGCATCCAAATCGCCTGTCTTACCTTCGCCGCCTCCTAACTTGTCCCAACACAGTATCCTGCAGTAAATGAGGAACAACTTCTCCAAATGATGGTCAGAAGTCAAGGTCCCGCAGATGTGTGGCAGGAACATGATCAGAACAACAAGAGCAAGCTCCACTGCGGTGGATGAGTTGTCAACGAGCAGACATTTTTCCAGGTGTTGGATGAGCGGGGTTTCGAGAACCAGATGCAAATGAGGTGGCTGGAGGCGGACGAAGGCGCTGAGCAGGTTCAGAGCCCGGATACGATATTGGGCTTGTACAAAAAGTTCATCGAGTTTGAGGAGGAAGACCTACGCCAGTCAGTGTGAACTAAGCTACAGTGTGCCGTGCCTACCTTTGGCATTTTGCGACCAAAATTTACAAGGACAGTTTCCAGCTCGTGTGCGACAAAGTCATTCTCTGGAGAGACAGAGTCGTCGGGCGAAGAGGGTATGGCTGTCCTTGCTAGGTAGGCGTCGAGTATCCTTGTAGTGAAGAGACTTGACAGACGGGCCTGCTCGCCATCCTTGTCCGCTTCGGGGTCGTACACCAGTATGCTCTGGACAAAAGCTTTTGCATCTTCCATCTCGCTTTTTTTGTAACCTATACCATCGATAATGGGCTTGAAGACCGAGTTCCACCAGGCCGTCAAGCGCGCCTCTCCGGTGATGGCGGGGCGCAAGATTCGCAGAGCGGAAAGGAAGGCGCCGCGCTTCTCGGGGCTATTGGCGACATGGCGCAGGTAGAGGGCATGGAGGTCTTCATGGAAGCGATGGGAGTCGTGGTCGTCGATGTCATGGTAGCGTTCCAAGAAGGCGTCTATGGTTGCACAGAGCTCTTCGGGTAGAGGGTAGGCAACAGTATCGGCGGAGAAAGTGGTATTGAGAGCCTTGAGGGCTTCGCGCATAGACCTTGAAGACTGTGTCAGCGGCCTCGGAGCAATGGGTAGAGACGAGAGAGCAGATGGGTTCGGAGTGTTTGGCGCTTACCCAGACATGTCGAATTCTATGTCCACTTATGGATGCTGCTTCTGCGGAGGCGCTGTGGCCGGCATCCAAGGACAATGGGCACGTCGACAGGTCTCTTTACAACGGATCTCAAAAGTTCGACAGACGGACAAAGTTGAGGAACATGTCACTGCTTATGCAGAGCGAGTCAGGGGGCTTTTTGGCTTTTGTTGCGAGGGCGTGCATGTGTGGGATGGTTCGACGAGTGCGGATGAGGGACGGGCGCACCCTACAGGGCCAAGGTCAAGCAGCACGCTTTCCAGAAGCCTGGTGGTGCTTGGGGGGGCGAGCATGGCCTCGCTGATGCGCGGAGCCAATTATTGGCGAAGTCAGAAGGCGCCCCAAAAGCAATTCGCACGTCAATGCCGGGCGCCCCAGGCGTGCTGATGGCCCGCTTGGATCAAGGATGCCGTGTTGCTGGGCGAGGTGCAGCGCCGAGCCGCGGCAGAAGCAACCACAAAGGCGTCACGTGACGCATGTTGCGGCGGACAGCCGTTCCTGCGTAACCTGACGCCATCCGACAAGGCCGCCCGCTCTCCCTACTCGCCCTTATCTCTGCGCATCGCCAACCTGCTCCCAGGAGAGCATACGCCGCCCCTGGACACAGTCGTTCCGTCCCACATTTGATAAGCACACGTGGGATTTCGCTACCGACGGACAAACTCAATGGGCACATCACCCGCTATTCCGTGAATGCTTCATCTAATGCGCCGGCCGCTCGTCCACACTATCACCAATCCCCGGTACCGAGAGGACGGTACGCCTCGAGCCACGGCCAAGTGTCTGCATTCTGCATCTTAGTCCGCTCACTATCTTCTCTCTTATCACCGTCTTTGTGCTGTCGCTCCTCATCATACACACTTTGATCATCACAGGCATAAAATCCTGGTGCCAGCGGGGGTGGTCCCAGACGAGTGTCGCTTCTCATACCTCACTACATGCTAGCGAGAAAGCAACGTACGAACCTCTGGTCACGCGAGCATCGTGACATTTGTAATTGTCCATCTTTCTTACTAGTGTTCATCATATACCATGCTCCATGGTGACACCGGACTGTATGTCCCCGGTACCGTGTCTGCCTGCTCTCTCAAATGCAGAGAACGGAACAATCCCAGGAATTCATAAAACACGAGCATGAAACCAAGTGCAGAAGCAAGGTCTATTTTCTGTTTCTGTGCTACGTATGCTGCACGATTGCTTGTAAAACAGAGGGGTCTTATCCGAACGCCTCAGCACTGGAGTTCCCGGGAACAGTATCAATGCCTATGTAAGCATGTGGAAAGCGGCAGACGCCACCCTCCGCATGTGTAGCGACCGTTTTACAGCCCCTTTCCGCAGCGCCTGCCAGAGCCGATCCTTCTCTTTGGTGGAAATGAAGACTTTCGCCTTACGAGCTGGGGCCACTGCACACACTTACTAAACTCGGTTTCCGTCTCGGACATTCTGACGGAACCATGGAAGGTCTGGTGGCGTCCGTGCCACCTCGCAATATCCTGTGTCTGAACACAAACGCGTTATATGTAGTTGTCAGCCTTACGCAGCTAATATTTAGCGGAGTCGTGAACGGTTCATCACACACGGGACGTTCAACATGGGCTTCAAACAGCCATCGAACACGTCTCTCCATCCCAGTTCAAGTATGCTACCTATCGCAATAACCATGACAGTATTGTGACTACAAAGAAGAGAATATTTGTCCATACACCTTCTAGGCATCGGCCGGCCTTCTGTAGTGCTCAGGAGGTCAACAGTGGCATATAATTTGGATAGATCCTTTACACTGAATCGCGCAAGAGCAATGACTGGGCATTCCTGCCACGTTTCTCGTATTTACTAACTTGTTCTCCGTCTATTTCCAATTTCTCCTGCAGATAAGATTCATCTCCTTTTCGTCCCCTACACATCTATTCCACACCTTCTACGTCCTCTCGTCGATCCCTTCCTTTCCACCCTTGACTCGCTCCCCACCCCCAATTCCCGTCGTCCTATCAGGCTGCTCCTGAAAATCCGGCTGCTTTGCCGGATGATCATCCCCTTGCTTGTCCTCGTCGCGCGAAGCATTCGACTGCTGATCTGTGTGCTGGCTGTCTGACCGCACTTTGGCATTTGGCGCAGCGCTTGAGTTGGGGTCAGGGTCAGGAAGATTGGATTTGGGCTTGGGTGTGTCCATGAATTTTTTGTCGGATGAAGGGCGGGGGCTTGTGGAAAAGGGTCTTGCCGAGGAGAGGGTGTTCGGTAAGGCTCGGTGCAGGGGCTGCTGGAGGCGCGTGTGTTGGCGCAGGGTGCGGAGGACTGTCGGCACGGACATGGTTCGTGGTGATGCTATTTCTCCTGTATCTTTCTGTGGCTGGAAAGTCCGAGGATGTACTGGGCAGTAGTATGTGTTTGGGTGTTAAGAGATGCAGAATCTACTAAACTAAAGGCCGACAGTGTCGAAGGAATAGCTGGTATATATTTGTATGAGCGAGTTGTTACGTTGCTCAACCCTCTTTAACGACGGCCTTCTGACATCATTGTGACCGTGTCGACTATGTTCCCAGATATCTCTCCTTGGGAATTTATAAAAAGAGCTTCCAAAAGTACACATGCATCTCATTTTGCTATTTTGCGACTCTGCAAAACCATATGGAGCCTGGTGCTATGACATGTGCTACGTTTTGTTTGCTGGATGCATAAGCGTTTGGTGTTGCCTACACCAAACAGCAGCTTGCGTTAGCGCCCTGTCTTCCTTAGCTACGCTATACTGTATCCGGCTACCGCCCGTTTATCCTGCCCTACCTGTTATTGCAAACTTGTAACTTTTGATACTTTTCCTTACCTTAATTGCTCGCCTGGCCACTGTCGACGCCATCCACAATCATCATGCCACAGTTTGTGCTGTTTGGCGATTCGCTCACCGAGTGGTCCTTTGACGAGACGACTCGGGGCTTTGGATGGTTTCTTCAGCAAAAGTACCAGTACAAGGTGGCAATCATGAACGAAGGTAAGACATTGTCCAACCTGGACAAGCGCTGTTGATTAAAGCATTGTGACGTTGTTTAGTTGGCGTGCATTTACTGCCTAGGCGTTATGCGTCTGCCTCATATCTAGATCTTATACTGACCACATCATTACAGGTAGAGCAGGGTGTGTGTCCTTCCGCTGACTTGATGTCGCCTCAAAACACCACCAGCATTAACCAGCCATGCAGCTACACAAGCTCCGATCTGAAAAATGATTTTGCCAGGATTATTCGAAGTGCAACAGCTCCAGACTCAACACAAACTCTCCTCTTCACAATCTTCCTTGGCGCAAACGACGCCTGTTTGGGCGGCGTACCCTGGCCCGAATTCTCTGACAATATCCGTGGTTTCCTCGACACTATTCTCACCGAACAGGCCATGGATAACACCAAAATTGTCCTCATAACGCCTCCGCCAATTAATGGTCCTGTCTCAAAGGTAGAGCAGAGCATGTCGCAGCAGGAAATCGAGAAGGAAAACCTTTGGAGAAAGGAAGGTATGAGGTGTAGAACGTACATGAACAAGAAGAGGTACGCTGAGGGAATCATGGAGATTGCAAAGGAGTACGAGGAGACGCAGAGGGTCGTGGGTTTGAACTTTTGGCAGGACCTTGTGCATGCGCTGGCAGAGGAGAAGGGATGGAAATACGACCCCGAATTACCTCCAGGCTGCGGGCTGCTAGGCTCCAAGTCTTTCCCCGAAGGCTGGTTTACTGATGGGTTGCACTTGGATGTCAAAGGGTATGCAGTACTGAACAAGGGCCTATTTAAGTTGGTGACTGAGACATGGCCCGAGTTGGCACCTGAGAAGCTATAGATATCGTGGTAGGACATGTGATCGAGTAATAAGAGAACAAGGGGCGACCCGGAATTGAGTGGGTAGGGCTTCAAAGAATATGCGGAAAGCCATTCGATAGTAGCGAATTGAATAAAGAGGGTGTCCTATCTACACCAAAAGAAATCACCTATACCCACAGTCCAGTGACGTGCTCCTACAATTCAATGTACATTCAAGTTCTATTATTATCGTTTAATTAGCTATCTGATGCCCTCTGAATACATGCTCAACCTCTGTTCAGCGTATTTCCCGAGCCCTTGGGGTTGGCTTCTACGTATTCATCCCATGCGCGCTGCTTCATTGTCTCAGCATCTGCAGCGTCCATGTCATCTTCATTTGGCTCAGGCTGAATGCCAGACTGCGGGCCTCCACCTTCAATGATGCCACCTCGACGCCTTTCCTCCTCCAGATACTCGTCAATAGTCATAGTCGGCAGGCTGTGATCTGGACGGAAGACACCCTTCTGCAAGGTTTGGCGACTATCCAACAGCGTAAACGGACGCATGGGTTTACCATCGCTGCTCAAGATCGGCCCAGAGTACTTCAAACCTGCATACTGACCATCTAGGCGCTCGGAGTACCCGTCTTTACCTCTGCTGTCTTGTCGGGCATCGGACGCTTGTTGGTTCTGGCCTTGTGGCGGCGCAGGTGGCGCGAGCGAGATGATGTGAAGTTCCTGAGCCATCGACTCGAGCGAAGCAAAAGTCTGGTGCACCATGAACGCCAGGTCGGTCAGGTACAGATCACGAACCACCTGCTCATCCTGCTCTGCAAGCTTGGGATTCTGTCGCAGATACTATAGTTGCATTAGTTAGTTTCTTACACATCCTGCAAGAGCAATGTATAGGCACGAAATAGTTTACCTCGAGTTTCCTTTTCAGCTCCTTCTCCTCTCTAAACCGGGCGATTTTGGCATCCCGTCTTGCTGCTGCATCTCGTGTGCTGGCAGTAGAAAAGTTGTTCTTGTCTTCATTGTAGGCTTCGAGAAGTTTCGCATCAGCCTTGCCAAGCATGTCATAGGAATCCAGCAGCTTGAGAAACTGCTCATAATATCCTCGCGCACGTAACAGGTTCTGCTTCCTGAGTGAAACATCGGTGTTTGAAATCTTCTGCACAAGTTCTGCCAAGTGGTAGTTTATCGCCATGTATCTAATCAGTGTGTGAGCAGGGGTTCGTTTTGTGAAGACGTGGTCCAAGCCGCGCATGTGAAGCAATTTGCAACATACTGTAGATCGGTCGACGATATGTCTTCTAAAGATTCATTTGGGCTGAATAGTGATACCTGCTCGGCGATCTTGAGACATTCTTCGTAAGTGGCGATAGTCGTGCTGAGCTTTTCCTGGTAGGTAGGATTGTTCGGCTCGTAGGAAGATGAAAGTTCTTCGCGTGCCTTCTCTGCTTTTGAGAAGAGACCTCGAAGACTTAGTGGTTCGTTTGACATTTTTGCAGGAATAGTGTGTAAAGCTGGTTGGCGATGAAGAAGTCTCGATACGGAGACACGTGAGAGCGTGAAATGGTATTGACTCAGCACGAGCCTCCTGGTTAAGCATCGCGTACCTACCCCGCCATGCCCGTTAAACGATCGCCTGCTTCAAAGCGGCCAGCCGTGGACGGCAAACACCCTAACGTTGCACCCCGTTTGCAGCATGCCCAAATGAGTTTCACCGCTTACCTGCGCTGTGGAGGCGGGGTTTGCTATCAGGCGCGGGGGCACAGGTGAGTGCGTTGTCCACTTGGTGGCAAGGCTTGCAGGAAGTCGCGCAAACAGCAGCGGCCCTCTCTTGCCTTCATCCACCACCCGTTTAAGTGACGTACTCGGCTTCTTGTGCCATCTGGATCGATATCTACAAATTGTGATACTGCAGAAGCATATAGTGCGTCCCAGATACATTTCAAGTATGACTTGGGCTGTAATCGAAGAGGAGCAAGAGGACTACTACTTCTCATGCGATGAGAGTCCAATCTGCTCCATGTCGATCGGAGACGACATGGATATTAAGCAAGTCGAACAGCAGGACCGTGAAACGGACGAAGATTCAGACGAAGATGCAGACGTGGATCGCGGGCACGGCCCTGCGACAAGCATAGAGAAACGCAGGGCACAGAACAGTATCATGAAAGCTTTTGCTGCTAAAATCAGTGCGAATTTGACACAGAGAGAGGTCGAAGATGCTGCTGCGAAGAGTGCCAGAGAAGAGCAACTCTCGATTCGCGACATCCTTGCCAAACAAGAGACGACAGTCCGCATCACGAACCCTCGCGACTACCAGACTGAGCTATTTCAGAGAGCCAAGTGCGAAAATTTGATTGCCGTACTAGACACCGGGTCCGGAAAGACACACATAGCAACTCTTCTGTTGCGACACATATTAGAAATAGAGCTTGATCATCGGGCCAAGGGAAACACGCCTAAGATCGCGTTCTTTCTAGTAAGGCCATTGAAGTATCTCTCACCTGCACAACTGACACTTCCAGGTCGACTCAGTCAATCTCGTCTTCCAACAAGCAAATGTCCTGCGCTGCGGTCTCGACCAGAACGTGGAAGGAATATGCGGCTCGATGGGTGCGTCGCTATGGTCAAAGTCAACTTGGCAGAGCCACTTCGAGAAGAACATGGTCATAGTCTGTACAGCAGAAGTCCTTGTCCAGTGTATGATGCACTCTTTTATCACCATGGCACAGATCAATCTCCTAGTATTCGACGAGGCTCATCACGCCAAGAGCAACCACCCTTACGCCCGTCTCATGAAGGACTATTACGTACATGAAATGGATATCACCAAACGGCCCCGTATTTTTGGAATGACGGCTTCTCCTGTAGATACAAAGGGGTTGTCTGCAGATCACATCAGAGAGGCTGCTAGAGATCTAGAGAAGCTACTCCATGCTAGGATTGCCACCACTGCCGAGAGCACACTTGCTTCGAACAGTATCAGCCGACCAGACGAAGAAGTTGCAGTGTATCCCCGATTGAAGGACGAGTACGAAACGTCACTTCACGAAAAGATCAAAGCCAGATTCGGAGACATAAGCGCCTTCAACAAGTACTTCCTTGCATCCAAGCGACATGGCAGGGAACTTGGACGCTGGGCTTCTGAAATGTATTGGTCTTTTGCCTTTACCGACGAGCAGAGTCGCAAACTTGAGCAAAGAGAGCGTTTGAAGCACACCAAGGATCGGCCCGACGAGGTGAAAGACTGGGATGCTAAGCTGAGGCGCTTACAAGAGGCAGCTGAGTTTGTTCGACAATTTGATTTCAGCACGTGCACCCTTAGCGAGCAGGACGTGAGCTCCAAGGTCCAGAAACTTCATTACTGGCTCAATCTATATTACGAGCGTAGCGATGAGGCTCGATGTATCGTCTTTGTCGAACAGCGACAGACAGCGCGGCTGCTACAGCTCATTTTCTCGCAGATTGGTGGTTCCCACCTCCGCTGTAGTGTATTGGTTGGTGTCAACACCCGAGAGTATGAGCAGAACATATCGCTTCGTAATCAGATCCTCACTGTGGCCAAATTTCGACGTGGCGAACTAAATTGCCTCTTTGCTACTTCAGTCGCCGAAGAAGGCTTGGACATTCCCCAATGCAATCTGGTCGTGAGGTTCGATCTTTATCGCACCATGATTGCGTATGTGCAGTCTCGCGGCCGCGCAAGGCATCGGAACTCGAAATATCTGCACATGATCGAAGAGGGCAACCACGATCACCGCGAGCGAGTTATGGATGTTAAGTTTGATGAGCAAGTCATGAGAAAGTTTTGCAAAGAGCTTCCGCAAGATCGTCACATTGATGAATATGACAAGGATGGCATCGATCTTTTGACATTTGAAGATAAGCTGTTCCCAAGCTTCATTACCAAATCCGGCGCGAAACTCTCCTTTCGTTCTAGTCTGGCTGTTCTGAACCATTTTGTCGCGACTTTGCCTGGACCCGACAGACAAACCATGACACAGCCAACGTACGTTGTCTGCCCTGACGTTGATCACGGCGTGTTAGACATACAGCGAAGAGGCTTCGTGTCTGAAGTGATATTGCCAGAACACTCCCCCGTGACGACAGTCATTGGTGATGTGCAAAGCAGGAAAGCAATCGCCAAGTGTTCAGCAGCATACAAAGCATGTCTCGAACTCTACAAAAAGGGCTTTCTAGATGATAACCTTCTTCCCACAACTTACCGGCGTTTACCAGCTGGAAGAAATGCTCTGCTGGCGCTCAGTGAAAAGAAAAAGGGCATGTATCCAATGTTGATCAAGCCGGAGTTTTGGAAGACAGGGCGAGGCCTGGTTCCTGTCTGCCTCTACCTCACCGTCGTCGATCTTGATGCGGGTCTCGATCGACCTCATCAGCCTCTAGGTCTTCTCACTCGTAATCGGCTTCCCGAATTGCCCAAGTTTCCAATCTACCTTACCGACGGCAGGCGCTCCAACATAGTTTCTCAGTCTTCTATAGTCTCGCTCCCTGTATCAGCTGAGATCCTAGAAATTGTCACAATGTTCACCTTGCGCATATACAAAGACATATATAACAAGGAGTATGAGAACAATGTCCAGAACATGTCATACTGGGTTGTACCAGTCCTTCAAGATCGAAAATCCTGTCTACCATCCGTTACGGCGCTTGACCAGATTTTGGACGTGGATCAGTTACGCAAAGTTTGGAATCAACCGATGTGGAAGTGGACTCCAGATACCAAGCCTAAGGATTTGGTAGATCGGTACTTTGTAGATCCTGGGAATGGAGGACGACGCTACTATTCCGACCGTCTTGCGCCTCATCTAAAACCTCAGGACCCTGTTCCAAAAGGTCTTGCGCGCCATGGCCACAAGTTCATGAACAGTATTCTCGATTTCAGCGATAGTACGTGGACAAGGAGCAGAAACATATCAAAATGGAACCCATCTCAGCCTGTTCTCGAGGTAGAGAAGATACCTTTCCGTCGAAATCATCTCGCCACTGTGGAGGATAAAGAAAAGGGTGAACTCGATCACCTTATGACGTACATCTGCCCGGAACCCTTACAAATATCTAACGTAAGTTGATTGTCACTTTTGTGTCTAAAAGCACCAGGGACGAATTCTAATAATATAGATTGCGACCCCGTTCGTAGTCATGTGCTACGTATTGCCCGCCATTGTCCATCGGTTCGAGAGCTACCTTATCGCACTGGAAGCTTGCAAAGTATTGGATCTCAGAATAAGCCCAGCACTCGCCTTGGAGGCTTTAACGAAGGATTCCGAAAACTCAGGAGAGCACAATGAAGAAAAGATAAATTTCAAAAGTGGGATGGGTCCGAACTACGAGCGTTTGGAGTTTCTTGGCGATTGCTTTTTGAAGATGGCAACGTCTCTTTCCGTCTTCGTCCAGCAACCAGATGAGAACGAATTCGAATTCCATGTTCGTCGTATGGACATGCTCTGCAACAAGAACCTCATGGAGACCGCAGTGGGAAAGAAGAAGGTCGTTTCCGCAGACGGTACAGAGCAAGATATACAGCTTTACAAGTACATTCGTACAGAGTCATTTTCCCGCCGCACATGGTATCCTGAAGGCCTGAAATTGCTCAAGGGCAAAGGTGCGAACAAATCCCAGGATGACTGGCTGAAGCTCACGCACAATCTGGGCGACAAGAGCATAGCCGACGTATGTGAGGCGTTTATTGGTGCGGCCCTACAGATGCATTACAACGGTGGTGAGTGGAAGCCCACTGATTGGGATGAAGCGGTAAAGGCAGTCAAGCTCTTTGCCAACAGCCCGGATCATCCAATGTCAAAATGGTCAGACTATTATGCAGCCTACCAGAAGCCAAGATATCAGACTGCCGAAGCGAGCGCGGCGATGCTGGATATGGCTCGAAAAATCGAGATGAAGCATCCTTATCACTTCAAGTACCCTCGCCTCCTTCGCTCAGCATTCGCACATCCTTCATATCCATATATGTACGAGAACATACCCAATTACCAGCGTCTTGAGTTTGCTGGAGATGCGCTCCTTGATGTGGCATTCATCACATATCTGTACTACAAGTATCCGGACAAGGACCCGCAATGGCTGACCGAGCACAAGACACCAATGGTGTCAAACAAGTTCCTCGGTGCTGTATGCGTCAAGCTGGGCTGGCACATTCACATCAAGCAAAATACGGCCACACTAACCAACCAGATCCGCGACTACGTGCTGGAGGCTGAAGAAGCCGAGAGAGAATCCGGCGGAGCCGCCGACTACTGGGTGACTATCAGCGAGCCTCCAAAATGCCTAGCCGACGTCATTGAAGCCTACGTAGCCGCCATCTTCGTAGATGCCGAGTTCGACTTTAGTGTCGTCCAGCGCTTCTTCGACATGCACCTCAAGCCCTTCTTCGTCGACATGACGCTCGAGTCGTACGAAAACTTTGCTTCCAACCACCCTACTACGCGCCTGAGTCGCCTGCTCAGCACCAACTTTGGCTGCAGCGACTGGCGTATGGGCGCCCTCGAGACGGAGACACTTATCCCGGGCAAGGGCAAGGCGATTGCCGCCATGGTCATGATCCACGGCAAAGTGCATTTTTACTCGCTCGGCCAGAGTGGGCGGTACGCTCGTGTCAGGGCAAGTCAGGCGGCGTTGGAGAAGCTGGATGGACTGCCGCCGTATCAATTTCGAAACGTGTATGGGTGTGATTGTGTGGATGAAGGGGTCAGCGGGAATGATTCAGGGCAGGAGCTGGTGGCCAAAGCAAAGGAGAAGCAGATGAGGGACGCCATTGGGCTGAGCATCTGAGGATGCGCTGTGGTAGATTTTGAAAGTGGGTAGTAATGTCATCAGTTTGATCACATAGTTCTTGTGGGCCTTATAATTGGAGTGTTATGCGTAAATAGAGGTATTGCATGCGGGGAAATGGGTGAGTTTGCGTCGTCTGTCTTGGTGGTATACCACTTGGATAGGAAAACCTGCATAAACTGCCAAGCTGAAATCACACATTACTAAGATCAATTCCTAGGATTTTGCGTATGATTAGTTTTTTATTACACAGCTTTAAGCAATTACTGTCCAACGCCTGGTTCTTGACCAAGCGCAGGGACACGGGATATATACTTGCTCAATCCTATACAAGAAGAAAGCACCAGACAAGCGAAAAGGCCATTAGATTCCGCCCATACCAAGGCCATTACTTCGCCTTGTTCGTGTTTGTGTGTCGTAACAATTCGTATCATCTTCATTATATAAGACGTGGGCTGTAAAAAGGTCCTTCGTTCAATGAGCATCAAATCTGTCCCCCAAAATTAGAAGAATAGAGCACAAATGACGAAAGAGACGAGAGCGAGTGTGCTGCTGTCTCCGAGGTGTGAAGCTGCTCCCTTTGTACCTGTAGGTTGCGCTGTGCTACTAGTCTGACTGGGTTGGTTGTTGCCACCTGTGGAGCTGGGATTGGTGGTCTCGCCGCTAGGCTTGTTAGACCCATTCGAGACGATGTTGAGCTTGAGATTCTGAATTTGCTGGCCGCTGTTGCCAAAGACCTTCTGCTGAACATTTGTCTGGTCAACATTCACCAGCTTTCCGTTCTGGGGCTTCTCGATACCGTTATCGATGAGAGTTTGGCATCCTGGGCAGACAGCCGGAATCGTGAAGTTTTTGCTAAACTGACTGGCGGTTATCAGGCTGTCGCTACATTCGGGTGCTTTGACATTGGTGGACTGAGGGTTTGCTGATTCGAGGGCGCTGATGTTAAGCTTGTTGAACTGGCCTTGGAGATTGTTGTAGTCTTGCATCAGTTTGACGGAACCGTCCTGGTTGATCTCGACCAGGCCATAGCCTGCCTCTTCGGCAGAGTACTCGTAGACAAGACCACCGGAGAGGGCCGTCATCTGTTGTCCGTAGAGAGCCTGGACTTCATTGAATTCACGAGGGGTTACGCGGTTGCAGCCGTATTCGCTGAACTGTGTACATGTTGGCCATCTTTCAAAGTTGCAAAGGATGGAGAAGTATCAGACTTACAAAGACAGGGATAGAAGAGTTGGCAAACATATTGGCCAAGGTGTCGTAGCCAGAAGTTTGGATATTATCACCATTGCACCAGCTGTAGGAGTTCAAGCCAAAGAAGTCTGAAGATGACGCGTCCTCGTCATGGTCACACTGCATGTAAGCCCAGGTGTCCTGTAGAATCTCACGCACGTCGGCAGCTGAGTAACCGACGGGTATGGTACGATTGACATGGTTCTTGATATAGTTTTTCATGTCGCGTTGAACAGCCTTGTTTGGTATGTTAGTTATCCGAGCACAAGGACACGACCTTTGTTAAACCTACACGAATGTACTGCGGATTGACCTGGGCAGTGGACAAGTCGTTCATAACTTCGTTGGCCGAGAAGAAACCAAGAGTGTTTGGGAAGTTTTTGAAATTCTCAATCATTCCGAAGGCACGGGTAAGGTAGCCGCTGTTGTAGCTTGTCCATGGTTCGGCACGATTAATGCTTTCGCCTGGCAAAGGAGAATTGACGTCGAGCAGCATGTAAATGCCGGCAGCATTGAAGATGGAGGCACACTTGGAGTGGTCAAGCGTGGGATCAAGATTGTAGACACGAAGTGTATTCACACCCAGCTTTTGCATGAGAACTGCATCTCGCAAACAGACATCGGCATTGGTGAGGGCATCTTGACTGTTCTGAGGCTGGTACGCGCCTTGGCCTCCCGGCTGGTAGTCGACACCGATGATCACAAAGCGTTCGCCCGTAGCAGAATCAACGAAGTCGCGGCCACGAACCTCAACGGGGTTGACAGCATGAGCAACATACGAGCAGAGGACCGGAAGCAGCAAAGCTGCGCGAGTAAGCTATACAAGCTCATGGTTAGCGATGCGGACACTGGCGGAAACACAAGTGGGTGTTCCACCTGTGAGACGAGGCACTTACAGGAACCATATCAGTGAATGACTGTCAAAAAAACAAAGCAGGTGGAACGAAAGACGCGGATGCCCTGCAGGACAGGGCCTGGCGACTCAGGCAATTCTTATACGACTAGGATTACCGGGTTGTGTAAATGTCGCGATCGATATGCACCAACGCTAGGTGCAGGTAATCTTGGCCGTGGAGGATCAGCTAAGGCGGATTACTTGCCGGCTATTGTGCAGTGATTGGAGCGCGCAGGGCATCAGCCTGGAGTGCCAGACAGCCAAGAGAGAGTGAATGCGAGCGAGTGGGTTGGTTGAAAGAAGAGACATATAAAGACGCTGACAGCATTGTGAGCACCACGACGACGGCCATGGCAAGCACAACACAACAGGCAAAACAGGCAATGGCAGATCAACAAACAGCACATGCGGAAGGCGTTGCCGTGTTCTGATTACGGCAAGCAAGCTGGACCCCACGAGGCAGGCGCAGCATGACCTCAAGCCCACCGGCCGTTGGCAGTGTCAGTGTCAGTGTCTATACTAGCGCCTGCGAGCTTTGCTATCCTGGCATCGCATCTTGCTTTGGCAGCCCGCCAGTAGCGCCTAAAAGCTCGCGCATGTAACTGTGACGCCACTCGCATCCAACCCAGCCACTGCTTTTCTTATCTGCACACCAACTCCCGCCCGGCTGCTGCGGAACTATCGCTGAACACGGCCAATCCACTAGCCTCACAACATTTCACGATCCTGCGCCTTTCTAGCAAAATGCCCGTCGTGGTGTCCGTGCTGTTGGCCAAGCCAGCCATGGAGCCCAAATGGTCTATTACTCTCTCTCTCTCTCTCTCTGTGTGTGGGACGCTTGTGCAGCCTCCTAGCTCGCCCCGTGCGCTGGACCTTTGAGAAACCTGCCTGCCGGCTGCTGGGGCCGTTGGAGCCCACTTTCGTGCAAACGATGCCATCGCCGATTTCCCGATTGGTCTACTAGCGTGCGCACTCACGCTGTTGGTGACAAAGTACGCCGGTGCGCTGCCCTCGTCATCCACTCATCTCCACGTCCTGCGCCTTGCGCTTCACCCCGCCCTCGCTGCTCTCCATCTGTCCTTGGAACTTGGCCTGGACTGCTTCGAGCAGCACCTCCTTGACTACCGCCAGGCTGCCCACAGCCGCATGTGTGGCTCCTTCAATCAGAGCCTCGGGCTCTGCACCAACATCTCCCTTCATCCACATTTCTGTGATTTCGTCTCTTGAAGCCAAGTAGCCCACGACGCACGCTGCCACCACTTCCTTGTGTTCTGCAGGGCATGGGTCCAATATCCTAGCCAGCTCTTGCTCGTTTTCTGGCTGTGGGTTTCGTACCAAGGCTGCCACACCACCACATACTACATCCACACAATCAATCCCTGCGTCGGTTATGGCAGCGCTGGCAACCGTTATGCACCCTGCCAAAACATTCAACAGACCCCATCCGCTTCCACTCGCACTGCCTTCGCTTGCCAAATCACCCCACCAGCCATCTTCATCGCCTTCAAGGATCGTGACTACAACTTCAACTCCGCTCTTGGGCCATCGTTCGCCGATAATGACTCCTCGTAATGCCGTCTCTAAATGCACCCCCAAATCGCGTTCTGTTGCGTCGCGTAGATAGCCTCGCCTATGCCGTGTTGCAAACGGTGCAAACTTGACAGTGGTTGTGAGGAGGAGTGACGGACTGAAGGGCGCACTACGAGGGAGGGGCTTTGGACCTTGTATTGAGGCCGTGATTTTCAGTGATGAAGTTGGTGCAATGAGGCTCGTTTTTGGCGCGGCCGAAGACGACGGTATCTCGAGGTACGCAGAACCCGACGCAGAGGGTATGATGGACGTTTGAAGGACTGCGGCAGAACGTTAGCAAATAATGTCTGGGCAGTCGGCGCTTCCTAGAGTAGCACGCAGCTCGTAAATAGCTGGTTTGGAGAAACAATTATCCCAATTGAGCCAACATGATACTTGCAGAAGCATCAATTAGGGAGTCTGGCAACTCACAGATCCTACGAAGCTCATTAGGGCCTCTTGATCTCGTCGGCCTCAACTTTTCGACATATTGCGGCTCTCTAATAGTGCGCGCAAATACCGGCGCGCTGGTTCCACCACTGGGCGCGTTGTTTCTCCGCCTGTCGATGTTCATGGCCATTGTGCGTATGTGGGGTTATGTAAATGTTTCGTGTTACTAGGATTGTGGATGATCTCATGGCGGTGGACGCGCAAATTGTGCATGACTAAGCTGCGGATCTGCCAAGAGTTCGTTGCTCAAGCTCAATTTTCCTTCGCGTCTGGACAAACTTTCTTTCCTCACCACAACTCAGCACTCAAGGTAAGCTACCATCCCATTTTCTTCCCACCCAATCTTTCATGATTGATACCCTTGAAATACGTTCTTGTGATCTCAAATGAGCTTTGAACACATGCACCACCCTCTGATCTCGTCTTCACCAGCTTCTTGTTCTGCGACAAGCTTTGCGACTCTAGCTGACTCGATTTAGATGATATAGCACTCACCATCTCACAACAGTGCACAGCCACTGCGACGAGCTTGTCTGCAATATGATAGTAACATGTCTTTGTCGGCGTTTCCCCTAGTCTCGTAGAGCGGCTTGAGCGAACAGATATGAGCATGGAATCTACTGGGACCAAGTGGATTTCGCTGGGCATGAGCTGCTATTTCAGCGTGCTCATATGAGAATCTCTGTCCAGTGTGGGCTGTGGCTTATCTTCGCTCGCTGCGATACCGACTGAGGGTAATTGTACTGCATTAACCTGTTGTAGGCAGCACTCTCAGGCATTGACAGTTGGTAAGTTGTCTTCTGCATTCCTACAGTCTCCTTTCATGATGAACGTATTATTTCAGTTCTGCTTCCGAACTACAATGTGGAAGTTATATACCGCTTACCTTTGTCTGATATTGCTTTACTCTTAACTTGTTTGATCAGCATTTCTAGTAGACACTGCTGACATATCAATCAGACTGCACAGTATAGCTCATACCATGTGCCCTCCCCAATGGTAAGCACTTCAACATTTTCCTCTTTCGCCAGGAAGAAAACTAGTCTATCCATTCAATGACATCTGTTCCCGGGTCACCCTCCCGCACTCTACCTGCCTTGGCCGGGATGATGAGTTGTGGAGTTGTGGAGCTGGCTCGTCCAGCGCTGCGTAATTGTGGTCTTTGAGCCGAAAGTTATGGCAGTCCGTCTTGGGCTGCTGCAACCAGAGGCCAGGTGACAGGGGGTGATTTAACACGGCTGTCTGAGCACAAAGCCTTCTCTGAAGATTTTGCGAGATCACAGCTTGTGCATCGCTAACAGCGCTCAGATCACAGTGCGTAATAATGCCTTCACGGATCAGCCCATGAATAGTGCCGAAGGGTAGGATGGTGGAATGCTGGGATTGGTCAATAGCTTAGACGCAATCAATCACTTCAAACGCGATCTCTTGTCTAAAATATGCATGTTGCGTGCCGTATTACGCCTTGGTTCTCTAGGAATATCCTTGTGGCTGTGGTTCACGATCGGCTGCACAGGTAAACTGTTAGTGCAGTTGTAGTGGTGTTTCCGCCGGCTACCGCATCTGGCAGACGGCCTTGCAAGGACAGGTGCATGGATGCTGAAGCTGAGTGCCTTCCAAAGTATAACATGCATGTATATACGTAGTATTGCCGTGTCTCCTCCGTCGAATTTCCGGGGATACGTACCTCCTGCGCATCATTGCTCTGAAACGGCCATACTAGTCGGCTTGGCTTAGCTTCACGCCCCCCGGGCATCTTGCAAAGTGTCCGAAACTCAGCGATAAACGCTCAGTATATCGCCAGACCCGCGCATCGACTTCATTGATCGATGTTATTACTGCCAAACGCACTCTACCGCCGACGGTTCATTTAAACTTTAGAGCCGCCTTGGCAACTCGATCCTAGGCCCGTACCAGAGGTTACCAAAGACGCGCAACCCTTCCATTGACCCTACAACCCACTTCCTCCCGTCGCAAACATCACGGCCCACCACACTTCTCCCCGGACGATATAGCGGATCCTAGAGGATCATCATTTCCTGGCGCAGCCGGGTGGTCTGGCAGGTCTTAATTGACCACGGTTTCAAAGGGACCGACCCTCATCTGGTGCCCGTCTTCCACGAATGCTACCCACATACTCGACGTCCAAGGGGAAAATGCATCGCCATGCGTTTTCCAACGGGGCATATCCCTCCCAAGGAGGAGGCACCTTTTCTATACAGCCGCACAAGTATGTCCACCACCGCCGTGCGCAGCGCAACTACACTGCGGCATCTTTGCACCGTACCTCCTATACCCTCACAACTTCGCGAGGCCATGTTCTGACTTCTATCGTGTCTGCAGATTCCAACCACGCTCACAACCTGCCCTCAGACGGCGCAGGACACTGATACAGCGTCTACTGCTTATCGGGTCGCTTTTCTTTACCGCGCTCTTCTTTTTCTTCCCCAACCTACGGCCAAATTTGGGCTCCGGGCCCCTTAGCCTGATCACTTCGAGCGGCGACGCACAACTCGAGACGGTGCGATATTACGATTTGAACAATGTGCAGGGCACAGCGAGGGGTTGGGAGAGGGAGGAGCGGATACTTCTCTGCGCTCCGTTGCGAGACGCCTCGCCACATCTGCCCATGTTCTTCAGTCATCTCAAGAACCTCACGTACCCGCACAATCTCATTGACTTGGCATTCCTGGTCGGCGATTCCAAGGACAACACACTTTCGCTTCTGACTGAAAAGCTGGAAGAGCTACAGGCCGATCCGGACCCAAAGCAACAATTTGGTGAAATTTCAATCATGGAGAAGGATTTTGGACAAAAGGTAGACCAGAACGTCGAGAGTCGTCACGGTTTCGCCGCGCAGGCCAGTCGCCGAAAGTCAATGGCGCAAGCCCGCAACTGGCTTTTGAGTGCTGCTTTGCGGCCTACACACAGTTGGGTATACTGGAGGGATGTGGACGTGGAGACTGCCCCATTCACTATATTGGAGGATCTCATGCGCCACAACAAAGATATCATCGTGCCCAGTATGTCTAAGTCTCCACAGTAAGAATACTTGTTGCTAACATGTTTCCTAGACGTCTGGCGACCACTTCCGGACTGGCTTGGCGGAGAGCAGCCTTACGATCTGAACTCATGGCAAGAATCCGAGACCGCGCTTGCTCTTGCCGATACGCTCGACGAGGACGCAGTCATTGTAGAGGGCTACGCAGAGTATGCAACCTGGCGCCCGCACTTGGCCTACCTCCGCGATCCATACGGTGACCCAGACATGGAGATGGAAATTGACGGCGTTGGTGGTGTCAGTATTCTCGCAAAAGCCAAGGTCTTCCGCGCTGGTTGCCACTTCCCCGCATTCAGTTTCGAGAAGCACGCCGAGACAGAGGGATTCGGCAAGGTGAGACATTATACCACATCTCGTACCACTAAGCTAACATGCCGCAGATGGCCAAGCGCATGAAGTTCTCAGTCGTCGGTCTTCCCCACTACACCATCTGGCATCTTTACGAGCCCAGTGTTGATGATATTCGACACATGGAGGAAATGGAAAAGGAACGCAAGGCGAAGGAGGCTGAAGAAGAGGCCAAGAAGGCCAAGGAAGCCAAGATTAAGGAAGCTTTCGACGAAAAGAAGGGCGATTGGGAAAAGGAAAAGGCCGCTGTTCAGGAGTTGATTCAAAAGTCAAAGAATGAGGCGAAAGAAGAAGAGAAGAAGACACAGCAGGATGCGGGCAAGGACGAGTCGAAGAGAGAGCAAGCCAAAGAAGAGAAGCCAGCTAAGAAGAAGGAGGGTGAGTCGTAGCACCTGCAGCACACTGATAATGTGAAGGGTTACCAGTCTCGGCTTTCTCCCTGATAAGGCGGCTTCGTGCGTGCCGTGTGGATGCGCGAATGGGACAACGACAGTAACGACTTGGGTGGATCGGGGGCGCTCATCTGAAACTCTCTTGCTTCTCTTGACATACTGCGTAGATTGGTCCGAAGCCCAACGATACCAGCATGTAATGCCTCCTGGCTGAGCCGACATTTATTTGTAGAAATCAAAGCGCGCCGCTTTTTCTTATGGTGGGCGTTGACCAAGTATTGGGTAAGGTTGCATATATTAGACAGCATGTTGCACCACGGGCGCTGTGGACTCAGTAGTAGATTTTTAACGTCATGTTTGTCTGTAGTAATATTCAGCAGTATGTCGACTCGGTGCAGCTGGTTTCTAATTGGTGTTCTTTTTTTTTTGTCGTGCTTGGCCCTATGATGTTGGTCGGCACCCTGGCATGATCAGCGTTCGTCTCAGCACCCCCGAAACTCCGCTTGGAGCTAAGCCGCCAAATGTATGAATGGGACAACCAAATACGTCTTTTGCCAGGTGCCTAGTACTTGCGAACACGCTCCCGGTGGACAGTCTCACCCTGTACTCCGCAAGCTTGGGAGACACATACCCCTTCAGGCAACAGCAACAATTGAGAGGATGCGTGTCATCTTTCAAGTCGACTGAACGTAGCATACAGTTGTCCATGTGCCCGCCGCCATAACGACACCGTGTCGCGCGCCAGATCTCCCCACCGCACACATAACTACACATCAGCTTTCCCGGTACCATGTCGAGCACCGACGGCGACGACAATGGCGCGTCGACCCTTCAAGAGACAGTCGCCAGTCTGGGTCCCCGCCCCATCACTGTAGCAGTCAACCCGGTAGCTCTCGTCGTGACAGAATGTATCACTGTCACGTCGGCGATGCGAAAGCATGCCCGCTGGGCACACTCCTCAGTCGCTGCCATCCTGGGTAGCTCCTCGAACAAAGCACCGACCGTACAACGGCGCGATCGGACAGGACAGGGCATTGTAAGCGCAGGAGAGCAAGAGGAGGTCGTTCCAAGCAGATGGGGACTGCGGGGAAAGAAAGGCAAGAGCATGCAAGACAACCCCCTCATGTCTGCATTTGCACGCCTCAGGAACGACCTCAAGGGCTGTAAAGGTGAGGAATACAGTCACAATGGGCTCCAGAGCTATACTAAAGCCTTCATAACAGACATCCGAACATTCGACACACCCTCTATGCTTCACCCCTTCCTCCAGGTCATTCGCTCTTCTTCCACCTCTGCACCAATCACCTCGCTCGCTCTCATTGCCATCACCAAGTTCCTGTCGTATGGCATCATTGGCCGCGACTCTCCACGTTTACCAGAAGCTATGCAGCAGCTCTCCTCTGCCATCACACACTGTCGATTTGAAGCTACTGACTCTGCAGCGGATGAGATCGTTTTACTTCGCATCCTCCGGCTGATGGAGGTCATGATCTCGGGCCCTGGAGGAGAGGTACTCGGCGACGAGAGTGTTTGCGAGATGATGGAAACAGGCTTGAGCATGTGCTGTCAGGCAAGACTCTCCGAAGTGCTACGACGGTCTGCTGAGGTCGCAATGGTGTCTATGTGCCAGGTCATATTCAGGAGACTAAAGACCCTCGAGGTTGAATCGCCAGATGAACTGGATGCCATGGACGAAGAGCTGGAAGGTCAGGACGAGCAGGATGGCCTGCGGATGGACCCTACCGCGGACGGGGGAGGCGACGCTGCACAGCACAAAGTTGAGGCACTTCAGCTATCAAGTGACCCAGACAAGGGTCAGGACGACAACGAAGGCACTCCGAACCCAGCGAGTAGTACCCTGGATCTTCCTGCAACAGCTGCGGACGGAGAGCCCCAGCCCGTTGTTGAGATTAAGCCGTATTCGTTGCCGTCCATAAGGGAGCTGTTTCGAGTACTGGTTGATCTACTGGACCCCCACGACCGACAGCATACAGACACCATGCGTGTCATGGCGTTGCGCATTGTCGATGTCGCACTTGAAGTTGCTGGGCCGTCGATCGCAAGCCACCCCAGTCTTGCAAACTTGGCCAAGGATACTCTGTGCCGGCACCTCTTCCAACTGGTTAGGTCGGACAACATGGCAATCCTGAACGAGTCATTACGAGTCGCTGGCACTTTGCTCGCGACATGTAGGAATGTGCTCAAGCTCCAACAAGAACTATACCTTTCTTATCTAGTTGCTTGCCTCTTCCCACGGGTGGAGATACCACTGGAGCCTGGTGTTGAACCTTCATTGTACGAAGGCGTCCCGCAAGCGCCCAGTCTTATAAAGCAATCGCCGCAACAGAACCTTGCAAATGGCCGGGCGCCGACTCCAGTACCTGTTAGAGACCGCCAAAAACTGGGTTTGGAGGGAGGCGCTCGAAAGCCTGACGCCCGAGAAGCCATGGTAGAGAACCTGGGCGGCTTGGTACGGATATCGTCGTACATGGCAGAACTGTTTGTCAACTACGACTGCGAGATCGATCGTGGCGATGTTTGCATGGACATTGTTGGACTTCTTTCAAGAAATGCCTTCCCAGACGCTGCAACCTGGAGTACTGTGAATGTGCCTCCTCTCTGTCTGGATGCACTTCTCGGCTTTGTTCAATCCATGGCAGACCGCTTAGACGATGAACCGGTAACTGAAGGCTACCCTAGTGTCGAATCGCTTCGCGAACAGCGAGCACGCAAGGCTGTTATCATTTTAGGTGCAACCAAATTTAATGAAAAGCCCAAAGACGGCATCGCGTACCTTGCATCCAAGGGCGTCATAGCCGATCCTAACGATCCGAAATGTGTCGCTGAATTCATCAAAGGCACAACGAGAGTCGACAAGAAAATTCTCGGAGAGTTCATCTCGAAGAAGGGAAATGAAGCGATACTTAGTGCGTTCATTGACTTGTTCGACTTCACTGGGCAACGCATTGATGAAGCACTCCGACAGCTTCTGCATACTTTCCGACTTCCTGGCGAATCCGCACTCATCGAAAGAATTCTCACAGAATTCTCAGAAAAGTACTTCAAGATGGCAAAGCCCGAAGGTATTGCCAATGGTGACGCCATCTATATTCTCACATACGCAGTCATCATGTTGAACACCGATCAGCACAACCCGAATATGAAGCAGAAGCGAATGCAACTAGAAGACTTCAGGAGGAATGTACGTGGTGTTAATGACGGAAAGGACTTTGATGCAGAGTTTTTGGAGAAAATCTACGAATCCATCAAAAACCGTGAGATCATCCTACCCGAGGAGCATAGTGATCGAAATGCCTACGAGCACGCATGGAAAGAGCTGCTGGTCAAGTGCCAGTCCACGACAGATATCGTTATCTGTGACACCAACATCTTCGACGCAGACATGTTCGCTGCAACATGGAAGCCTATCATAGCGACATTGTCATATGTCTTCATGTCTGCAACTGACGATGCTGTCTTCTCACGCGTCGTGCAAGGCTTCGACCAGTGTGCTCAGATTGCAGCAAAGTACGGTCTTACTGATGCTTTGGACCGCATCATTTCGTGTCTGTCATACATAAGCACATTGGCGCCTGACGTGCCTCCAAGCACCTCTCTGAACACCGAGGTCCAGGCCGATAAGAAGAGTGTCATGGTCAGCGAGACTGCTGTACGATTCGGCCGTGATGCCCGCGCGCAGTTGGCCACTGTCGTGCTGTTCCAGGTCATCAAAGGCAATGAAGCATCAATAAGAGGTGGATGGGAACACGTAAGTTTTACGCCTTTGTATCGAGGGTACAACTAACACTGCCAGCTTGTTCGCATCATGATCAACCTCTTCGTCAACTCACTGATACCCCCCTACTTCCTTTCTTTCCAGAAAACCCTTGCCTTGGCACCGATACCTCTTCAGAACCCAGCTCAAGTCATTGACCGTGCTGAACGTCCTACCGACACGGGAATATTCTCGGCTTTGTCCTCGTACGTGTCAAGCTTTGCCAACGACGAACCGCCAGAGCCATCGGATCAGGAAATTGAATACACGCTCTGTACTGTGGACACGGTGAAGGAGTGCCATTTCGAAGACATCCTCGCAAACATCAGCCAGCTACCTATAGAGTCCCTTAGGTCACTGCTTGATTCATTGCTTCGGCACTTGCCTGAAGATGGCTCCCCAAGGGTCATTGTGGTGAAGCCTGAAATTCCTGGTGTAAGCCCACGAACACCTGGTCCTCGTCAAAAGGGCAAGGGCCCTGTTTACGACCCCAGCCTGGTCTTTGTCCTCGAGCTTGCTACAGTGTTAGCTTTGCGTGATGACGAGACAGTTAAAGAACTTGCAAAAGACGTGATCGATGCCTTGGCTTCTGTCATCCGAGATGCTACCAAACACCACTACGTCGTAGTCTCGCGGTCGGTCTACTACCTCCTGAGCCTGCTCAAGGCTAGTAATGTGAGTTTTGATATGCACTGTCTTTTTTCATGTACTAACACCCTCAGGACTATGACTTCATTCGGGCGCCAGTTCTTATGCACACTTTCTCGAGCTTCAACGACGCACTGCTGCAGGAGTGCGCACAGCCCATCCTCAAAGGCTTGAGCGACTGTTGCAAGGGTCCAAATGCACTCCGCAGTGAGCTTGCAGGTTCACCGGACTTCTGGACCATTCTCAACAGGCTAGCTAGCGTGTCTGATGCCGCTGGAGATGTCTTCTCGCTTGTGGAGGACCTTGCTACATCGCCACAGCCAGGCATCACTGCAGACAATTATGAAGCTGCGATTGCGCTCCTTAATGAATTCGCGACTGCTGCCCAAGTGGGTGCAGTCGAGGAGCAAATGCACGACCAGGCAGTGCGACGCAACAAGGGGCAGAAGCCTAAGAAGCCGGAAAATAGTGAGGTTGTTGTACGTGGTAGTACTGCTATGAGCGTCGTCTTCCAATTGTCCAGCCGAGTACCAAACTTCATCGAACAGTCTCATCTTGAGACTACTGAAGGTAAGCTTACTTGTCCAAATCTGTATTTATCATACTAACGATTTCGTAGCATGGATAGCCTACTGGTCTCCTATTTTAAAGACACTCGCGCGCCAATGCCTGAATCCCTGTCGCTCCATTCGCCAACAAGCTTTTGCCTCGCTTCAGCGCACTCTCCTCTCCGCCGACCTCGCCTCTTCTGACCATAAAGAGTGGACTTCCATCTTCAGCGAAGTACTCATTCCCCTCATCACTCAACTCCTCAAACCAGAAGTGTACCAATCTGATCCTCTGGGCATGAGTGAAACGCGAGTCCGTGCTGCTACTCTGCTCAGCAAAGTCTTCCTGCACTACCTAGTGTTGCTCGACGGCCTCGGTGAGAAGGGAGAAAAGGGTTTGTTCGAAGAACTCTGGATCACCATTGTCGGCATCATGGACCGTCTGGGCAACAGCGGCCAAGGGGACATGGAGGAAGCCGTAGCCGAGAATCTGAAGAACATGCTTCTCGTGCTAAGTAGTGGAGGCTACCTCGCTCCCCCTGACGAAAACCCGGAGCGCGAGGAACTTTGGCATGAGACTTGGAAACGTATTAATCGCTTCCAGCCGAACTTGTTCGCTGAGCTGTTTCCCGAGGAGGCAGGTAAGCCACCAAAGCCAAGACCAAGCAAAGATGAGAGAGCTGCTGCCAAGAGCCCTGTGCCTCCAGTTGATGGGCGGGAAATGGATGTTGCGGTCAGAACAAAGGGTGGCGAGGAGACCAACGACAATGAAGATGATGACGATGACGATGAGGAAGAAGGGGAAAAACCAAAGAAGGTCGAGGAGAAGGAGAGTTAGGGGTTTGTCTCTTTCTCAACGTATAGTGCTGGAATAGACGGATAAGATGCCTGTTGCAGCTCGGGTAGACGGTCCATTATTATGAGTTGTGTAGCATTAGTTGCGGGCGGTGAGAATGTTAATTGGTACGCATCGTAACATGTCCACTTGTCTTTGCAATTAACACTTTCCCCTCCTTGTGATTATCGAATCATCACTCACGCCCAGGATAGTCACAATCATGGTGATGGTGATGACATGCAGAAATTTCCAGATATACCCCTTTATTGTCTCTTAGCAGAGAAAACATCAGAAAAAAGATGCTTTGTTGATCTTCATTCATCACTCGAACATATATGTATATACTTGTGTAAATTGAATACTTGCATAACCACCATTTCCCCCCAATCGACTGAGTTCCCATTTCTGCACTTGAGTTTGGAAAGTCGACCCCAAATACTACTTGTGTTATTTTTTTCTGTGTAGTCGTGAGGCTCTTCGCATTATATCATGGGCGTAGCTTCTTTGGCCGCAGGTGTTTCTGCAGCGGGGGCCTCTGTAGCTAGTGCCTTCTCAGCTGATGGTGTAGCAGCAGGTGGTGTAGCAGCAGGTGACTCTGTAGCAGGCTTCTCCGCAGCAGGCTTCTCTGCAGCAGGTGGAGCCGCAGCCGGTGGCGGCCCACCACCACCTTGCTCAGGAGGCGCAGGTACAAAACTACAAACGGGCAGACTCGTTAGCTTCAAGTACTCAAACATGTATACCAAAAGAAAAGACGGTTCCAAACAACTTACGCTGCGGTATCCAACGCCAACTTGCCCGCTGTACCTCCTACGACGTTCGTCCCATCGGTACTGGCTTTACTCTGCTGGCTCAACTTCGCATACGCCGCCAACTGCTGGGGATCCTTGGCGTTGATCATCATAACCTGTCCCAGCTGGCAATGCGGGCCAGTTGCACAGTACAGATACATAGGCTCCGTGCTTGTTACAGGCATGTTAAACGTTCCGACGTCCTTTTGCCCGTCTTGGAACGGAATATGCCCGCTGTGCACACCGCCATCCATGGGCGTGCATGCTTTATCAGCTGTCGACTGCGTGACTGTGTGGTTGCCGTTGGAGAATTGGAATTGCACTATGTCTCCTACAGCCGCAGTGATGGAGTTTGGAACGAATGTATCTTGGGGTCCACCGACGACCACGGGGATGATTTGGTTGGCACGGCGGAGGGGATTACCTGGTTTGGTAGCAATAAGTGTTAGTCCAATGGTGAAGTCTTGTTGTGTGCATGGAAAAGTATGAAGACATACTCTTGATGTTCGGCAGTTTGTTGGCCGTCTTGAACGCAGCGCCTGGAAGCCCGGCAGCTGTCGCGGCGAAAATGAGAGATAATGCAAAGCACTTCATTGTGTGTGAATTGCCAAATAAGGAACTAAATGGTTCGTGCAGATGTCCCCAAAGTAGTGCAAATCGGGCCGCTAAAAAAGGTAACCGTTCAACGGTCAGACCTGAAACTAGAGAAGAGAAGGAGTAGATATTATGTAAGGACCGTTCTACGACTTGCGTAGGTTAAAGAAGGAAAGAAAAGAGTGATACGAAGAGAAACTTTGACAGAAAACTGATCAAGAAGAGAGGACGGAACAGGCTCATGTAACCGCTGCCTGATATATACCTTACGTACGCCCTTTTCTTTTGATTCTCATCCTCCTCATTCCTTCGTATGTGCCTGAAAAAAATCCACCCGCCCTCTATGCCCCTCCAAGAATCCTGCCTAACCTCCTGCCAATACCATCTCAAACCATCAAAATGGCCTGAGGTGCCCTCCAAGTTGGCCATAACGAACCTATAAAACCCATTGGTGTGGGTACCCAAGTGGTATGAAACCAGCGGCCAAGCTGTCGCATCGTTGAACTTGCTTCTAAACGCTGTTTGACAGCCTTGTTTGCCAAGCGCAGCCGCCGTACCTGCATACTGGCACGGGTTGCGGCAGTTGTTCCCGTTTGAGGATAAGTGGGGGAGCGGAGCTGTTTTGCGACATCGCAAGCGTTTGGAAACCTTAACTGCCTTACCATATGTGGCGCCAGGACTTAGGCACAAAGGCACAAACGGATACTCGGCCGAGTCTGCTCTTATATCAGCGTATTTCCTGCTCTTCGTAAAGAAGCTGGGTATCGGCTAGAACGCTGATTTGTGATGGAGTGGACTTGACTTGAGCGAGAAAGTTTCAGTCATTTCTTGGAGGGAGAGCCTGCAGCGCTGGTTCCTTGGAAGCTCAGGGCGTTAACTCTATGAATCCTTCCTCCAGGTGTAATTATAAAGCACACTGCGATGACGTGTATTCAATGCAATCGTAATGGTGGGTTGCCATGCCGTGCTATGTCGCAGACTCCAGTGCGTTCGGGAGGCATTTATAAGCGAGCATTTGGATGTATACACAAACTCGTTACCAAGGCAAATGCATTGGGGCCGGCTTGGCCTAGCATGCTCGGCTGCGGATTAGCAAAAAAGTGAGTGCAGTCAAGCGAGACGGTTTGAAATTCACATGACAGGTGTGATATTTCCAAATGAACATTAGCATCTTGCGTCATCCAACCGGCTGGGTCGCTTATCTTACACGCTGACACTAGGTTCGTGTTTGAACCTTCGCTTCGTCCCTGCTGCGCTCCGTGATTACGTTGTG
This sequence comes from Curvularia eragrostidis, assembly GCA_020744315.1. NCBI lineage: Eukaryota > Fungi > Ascomycota > Dothideomycetes > Pleosporales > Pleosporaceae > Curvularia > Curvularia eragrostidis. Next base: position 335,040 of record JAIRCK010000014.1, on the reverse strand, counting down.
CTGAGTCGTTGTGCGGGGATATCGGTCCTTCTGCAGTGGTCTTCAGTACATCAATAAGGGCGGTGACTGCTTCTATTAGTCGAACCTTGACTGCGTGTAAACAGAGTAAACGGGGGCTATCACGCAATCATAGAGCACCAACAAGAAAGGAAATATCAAAGGCTGGCAGGAAAGAGAACCAGATGGAAAGAATAGGAACAGATTGAAAGATCTAGGAAGCGCGAACGGAGTTTCATTATTTGTTAGCCTTGCACCGATATAGGCATGACTAGAGAGGTATTGTACGACGTGCACTCCAGGCGACTCGAGCGTGGCTGCTTCAGGGCCCCCGTAGACATCATATGGCTCTATCACAGATAGGACATGGTGATGTCATGCACTTTGCATCGGAACTAGGGGAAGCTTCTGTTAACAGAAACGCAGTCGTACACAATGTTTAGAGATGATGTCCAAGTGCGACCGTGTTCAGATTTGCAGGCAAGAGCCCCAGATGAGTTCATCTAGAGGAAGTAGTCTGGAGTCCTTCGTGAAACCATGGGCTCGCCGGCTCGTGGGCAAGGATCGAACTGTAGGCTACAATAGGAATTAGCGAGTTGGAGTGCCTGTTGGACCAACGAATACTTACAAGGTGTACTTCAGATGCTCATCAATCTCCATGATTGCGGCCTGATTACCGCATCTGTAGCAGTAGTTTGGTGCTGTCATGTGTAAGTCGTCGTGTCTATCAACTTGGGACAAGATGTCCTACCTGAGAATATCGTAACAACGTTCCTATCCTGCGACCAGTTGTATCCTTCCATGACAAGCTGATGAGCACGCGCGACCAGCGTCAATCCGTTGTTGTGGTTGAACGCCTCTGAAATGTCCTGTCCGAAAGTGTATCCGGCACCACGAGGTGATATTCCCCAGCCACACCTGTCGTCTGGGTCGGACCAAAGAAGATCACACATTGGGCCTTCGTGAGGCACCTCTTGTATACGGTCGAGCGCCCTGATGTTGTCGAGCGTGTCGATACTGGGAGAGAGACCGCCGTGGAGACAGAAGATCTGGTTGTCGATCAAGGCAGTGAGCGGCAGGTAGTCGAACAGGTCTGTGAAGTATTTCCAAACGTTGGCGTTGCCGTACTTGCGGAGGCACTCGTCGTAGAAGCCGTATACTTGAGTAATTTGACGAGACTCGTGGTTACCACGGAGGATGGTGATACGCTGGGGGTATCGAATCTTGAGTGCGACCAAGAGAGTTACGGTCTCGACAGAAAAGTAACCACGATCAACGTAGTCACCTAGAAAAAGTCAGCGTGCAACCGGCGCGGCTGAGACAGGAGACGCACCCATGAATAGATAGTTGGTGTCTGGGTTGGGGCCACCAATCTTGAACAGTTCCATCAAGTCATGGAACTGGCCGTGTATGTCACCGCATACTGTGACTGGGCATTTCTGTGCAATGATCAGTATAAAGGGGCGTGGGAGCAGAGAATGGCACCTACCACTGGCTGCACATTCGACTCATCCTGAAGTACTTCGCGGGCCTGTGGCACGGTCGATGTCAGAATATGCAATATTCGCAATTTTTCATGCGCGAGCGAGTGGCGCATACCTTGTCGCATAGCCTCTGCACATCACTCTCCGCCAGCTGCTTGCAGCTCATGAGGCTCTCGATCCAGCCATCCAGGGTGGGAATTGTGGTCGGCTCGGACGTGGGGGCAGACGACAGCTGCATGGCCTCGGGCATCTTGACATCCTCCATGTTGGTATCCATGATTGCGGGGCGGCGGGTTCGGTGTAGGTGGGGTGGTTGTGGTTGTGGTGTAGAGCTGTCGAGGGGTTCTTCCCTTCAAACTCAACCAATGACGTGCGGCAAATACGAGTGTGGGCGATAGGACGTGCAGACTGGTAAGGGATGTGAAAGAGAGTCTGAGAGGTTTGCGGGATGTGCAAACAGGTATCAAGCGTGGCAACAGGGGTTTAACACAGGAATACAGGGTGAATCGACTCTACGCACGCACTCTATCCAAGCAAGGCGGGCGGCGCTGGAACATGGTTTCTCCAGGTCCGGTTGCTTCGTCTTCGAGGCACGTGACGGTTGCTAGCGCGAACAGCTGTTCGCGCTAGCAGCTTTGCCCAGCATTCGCGACCTCGTCCCTTCTCCACTCTACCACTCCAGTGTCACAGTCGCACATCGCCGCCTCCCAACGTTATTGGCAGCAGCGACAATGTCCAACAAGCGCTCATACAGCGCTTTCCTCTCCAGTGCGCCGGAGGGTGCTGAAGGTCCAGCAGATGGCTTTGATGCCCCTCAGCCGCATGTAAGTCGTCACTACAGCTGCTCACTAGCCGTCATTCACAGTGATACCAGGCGCAACAGTTCACACCGTCTACGAGCCGCTACTTTCATATGCCAGGCGCCTGGCCCGAAGGACCATCAATCTTCCAAGAAGTCACGCCTAAACCCTCTTCCACCTCCGTCTTCACCACCGTCAGCCGATGGGTAGCCACGGTGAGCATCGCAACGCTGCTCGGTCTGCCAAAGTACATCGCAAACAATTTTCTACGCCATCAAAGCATCAAGGCAGTCCCTGTAATCAGCTCTACGGGGTCCAACAAGAGGCGCTTTGTCGCTGCCGGCGCAGCAGAAGATGAAGTCGCAACACCATCACCTTCAGAACGCGCACGCGCGCATCAGGCGCGTCGCGAGAACCAAAACCACGCGTATTCAGCCTTTACGTCACCGCAAACGTGGGATCGAACGGCCAATATCCAACAAAACCGCATAACGACCGCGCCTATTCATTCTACGTCACGTTCACCAAATGCACGTATCAGCTCAGGTTCTGAGCCATCTCCAACAAGTCTTTACGACCTCGAACATCATATTGAAGAAGACGATGATACCAGTATCGACTTTTCTTTCGACGAGATCCTTACCTCAACTCCACCCCGTAACCCGCACACAGGTTCACCTGTGCACATTCCCTGGAACACCCCCCGGACTGTTCCAGCTGCCAGTCACGTCTCTCCTATTCAACACAAGCAGCCTAAGTTGCTTTCCTCGGTATCATACGGCTCTCCACAGCTGCGTTTATCCGTTAGTCAGGCCTATCAGAAACCAATCGCATCCTATATCAAAGAACGTGTGGAAATAGCTCCGAACGTGAAGCGCACCAGCCATCGCGCACCTAAGAATCCCCCTCTCACACCTTTGCGTCGTCAGTTAGTCAAAAGACAATTCGGTGCAGAATATCGCCGTCTTCAGGCTACCAGACAAACCGAACCCCCGACAGAATCCACGGATCAAAGTTTTACCGAGCCCGAACCAGCTAAAATCACCCCCACCGAGGCAGTGGACCAAGACCTGTCTTATCTGCCGGATGCTTCATCACCACTGCACACAGAGGCCCAACCCAAAGTAGAGGGTTCGTCTGACGATCCCGACGTCAATGCCGCTGCCCCCGAATTTGAATACGCAAACGACCTATCATTTCTAGTTGATGCGCCCCCCCGACCAAGCGTGCGATGGGCAAAGCATGCAGGGGCTAAGCCTTTCTACTGTGACGAAAAGGTCAGCGATATGCTTGACTCTACTCTAGAAATCATCAACTCCAGTCCGGTGCGGGGGGTCTGGCACAATTTCCAGGTTGATGAGCAAACCGAATCTGATAGTAGCCATACCTCGCCTGCACTCCACCCTTCAACAGCCAACAGTCCAAAAGCTGCTGCAGCCGAAACCCATGTCAACGATGGCGGCTTCCACGGCGTGCCTGTGGACACGTTTGATGCTTCTGATGACTCGCTCGAAGAATCAGCATTATCCCTCGAGCTTGTTCAAGATCTTCAACATGATTTCAAGGCTAAGCTCGCATTGGCGCCGCCACCACCTCCCCCACCTAAACCACTAATCACACCGCTATCCGCGGAAGAGCTGGAAATTCTACACAAGGCGGCAGCAAACACCAGCAATGGACTGAAGCCCGACAAGTGGGTCATCGATCAGAAGCTCTATGCTCGAGATTTTGCGACATTGCTACCCCAACTCTTCAACGGCGACCCTAGAGCTTGGCTAAACGACAACATTGTCAACGAGTACCTGTCGATTTTGGTAGCTGCGAAGAAGAAGGAGGCAGGTTTCGTACACAAGCGCGGCGGCCCGGCACCTCCAGTCCATGCATTCTCATCATTCTGGTACAGCACAGCTGACACGTCACGCTGGTCCAACCGGTTCCAGCTCAAAGGCAAGCAGTATCTAGATGCACAACTCATCCTCTATCCCATCTGCGACAGAGGACACTGGCGTCTGCTGGCTGTCTATCCCCAGAAACGCTCGATTGAGTACCTCGACTCGATGAGTCTCAATGGGAAGCAGTACATGGATAAGCTGGACGAATATCTGAAGAAAGAGCTGGGCGACCTCTACATTGCCGATGAGTGGACCAAGGCCACAACTCAGCGCAGTAGCCAGCAACTGAACGGCAGCGACTGTGGTGTCTTTACTCTTTTGAATGCCCTGACGCTTCTCCGAGGCGACGATACGAAGCTTGTGCTCGCGACTAACGGTATGGACGAGGCACGTAAGCGTATTGCAGCCACTCTGCTTGCCGGGCACCCTACCACGGAGCTGGACTAAAGAGGACGAGTTCTGTCTGGTGGGCAGAAACAAATTTCATCTTTCACATTGCATTGCATGGCATGGTATGGCATAGTTTGGGACTGGATGAAGATTTTCCGCTTCAGCAAGGCGCATAGCGATGGTGTTTGGTCGTTTACGGAAAACATGATGCACGATTTGATACCCCCACGATACCCATAGCCCGCAGAGGCTTGATATTTCTAAACGGCCTCCCTTCTTGATTAGTTGATGGGCATATGGTATGCTCCTTTGGGCACAAAACGGGAGGTACAAATTCTTTTTTTTTTCCTCCTGTACTATAGCCTCTTCACCTTCTTGTACAAACAGTTAGCAGTCAGAGCATTAGTAAAATTGCATCATCAAAATTGCATCATTGCATCACATCCCCCCCATCAGTCTGTAGGCACTGGTAACAATAGACAATGACTTTTAACATTAAATTCGTTTGATTTCATTACAGCGTCTACATGACTGCGCTTATTATGCAGTGATTTCACTATGCAGCAACCTTGACGGTAAGCTTGCCAAAGTGCTTCTGGTCCCACATGTACTGGTAGGCCTCCTTGAGATCCTTGAGCTCAAAGACCTTCTCGTCGACAATGGGGTGAATGTCATTGGCCTCGATGGCGTTGCACATGTCTTCCATCTGCAGCCTTGAGCCGACGAGGATGCCGCGGACGGTGCAAATGTTGTTCAAGCAGTCGAGGAAAGTAGGCTGGTCCTTGCCGCCGCCGCCAATGAAGCCGATGATGGAGATGACGCCGTCAATGGCGACAGCCTTGAGAGACTGGGCCATGGTGGTGGGACCACCGACCTCGACGACGTGCTGAACACCGGCGCCGCCGGGAGTGAGCTTGGCGGCCTCCTCACCCCAGTTGGGTGTCTCCTTGTAGTTGATGACGTGGTCTGCGCCGTACTTCTTGAGCAGCTCGGCCTTCTTTGCCGAACTCGTGGTAGCAATGACCTTTGCGCCGGCGGCCTTTGCGAACTGCAGGGCGAAGATGCTGACACCACCAGTGCCCTGGGTGAGGACTGTGTGGCCGGGCTTGAGGGCGCGCGACTCGAGGCCGTAGAGGGCATTCCAGGCTGTGAGGGCGGCGCAGGAAAGGGTCGAGGCTTCGAGCATGTCGAGGTTGGAGGGTGCCTTGACGAGGCCAGCCTCGTCGAAGACGGCGTGCTCGCGCAAAGTACCGTCCAAGGCGCCACCTAGGCCGGTGGCCAGCGATTGTGAGTCAAGAGAACCAGCAATGTGGCCCTGGTTGAAGAGAGTGACGACTTTGTCTGCGCGGATTGTTAGTTTCTCGGGTGAAGGGATACATACATTGGGCAGACTATGTATACGTACCTCCAGGCTGGAAGCGTGTGACGTGCTTGCCGACTGCTTCTACGGTGCCAGCACCATCTGAGCCGGGGACAATGTTATCCTTCATGGGGAAAGGGTATTTGCCCTTTGGAATGATGAGATCGCGGTAATTGAGAGAGGCGGCGTGGACTGTGGTTGCCCTGTCAGCGTTGTTGAGACGCCCAAGAGGTTATACTACATACTCTTGACGAGAACATCTTTGTCGCCGAGCTCTGGCACCTTGGCCTGCTCATTGAACTTGAGAGATTCAAAGCCGTCCTGGCCTTGGACGGTCCATGCCTTTGTGGTTGATGGTGCCATGTTGGATGTGTGTTGGAAGAAGGCCAAGTAAATGTGCTAACTGCGATTAGATGGTAAAGGCTTTGGCTGTACGGTTTTTAGGAGAAACGGAAACTCGTCGAAAAGTGTCGATCTCTCTATACTGGCCCCTGCCATGCCGGTACCTGGGTTTATATACGACTCTCGCCATGTCGATGTGGGGTCGTCAAAAGCCCCCGGTAGTGACGCAACAACAAGACAGCTAATTCAATCTAACGTCACGACGTCGATGAACCCGGTAGAGTGCGGGTATTCTGGACGATTAGCGTTGGACACAAGTGGCGAGTAGGCCGATCAAGAAGTGCAAGACCCGAATCGGTCAGTTCGGCCGTGTTGTATGCTGGGAAGGGCCGGGCTCAGCAAACGGGAAAAGACAGAGAGAGGAAAACTCGAGGGCCAGACCGCCGCCATAGCGGAGATGGCTCGGACATGTGGATGCGCTGTGCTAGATGCCAGCTTGGTAAATACGGCACACGGGCAGATTACCGACAGACTATGTAGAGCGGTGGGCAGATATGGGTGACGGTCGGCGTGCATTTGTAAGCTCCGTGGTTGGCGGGGTGGGTCTGGTAGCGGCCGGCACATGGTGTCGAGCCCTGGTCGCGCCCCGCACCGCCTTCGATTGTTTTCTAGTACAACGTCGACGCGTCTGGCTTTGATGCGCAGGGCCGCGCGTGCGTGAGGCAGCCTGCCGGATGACAAGATCAGCAGTGTCTCTGAAGGGTAGGGCTGGGCCGCCCCATTTGGCTGAAACGCCTCGCGCCATCACGTTGGACGAGGCTGGTGGAGAGTGTAGGCGGCCCAGCAGGGTGGCTTGGCGTCCAAGGCAAGCACCGGGTCCCTTGCGGCTTGCGGCTTGCACGCGCCCAGCAGCCTGCAACCAACAACACCGACCATGGCCAAAAAGCGCGCCGCAGCCAAATGCTGAAAATAACCAAGCAGCGTCTCAGCTCTGGCTCTGGCTGACAGCCACCCGGTCGCAGCGACGCCTAGTGCCCTGCAGAACTACCAATGGCTGAGCATTGACCGTAATCCGCTACCCCCCAGACCTTGCCCACCGACGGCACCACACAGCTAGAGAGCGCCTCGCATAAAGAGGCAGCAGTCGTCTTTGCGCCCAACGCCGTCTGCCATGGCATTTCGTTTTCCGGTTCCACAAAAACCAACGTCGCCAGATACGCTTCCGCTGCCCACACAGCCTGAGAATGCGGTGCGGGCGCATCACAATGCATGTGCAGCCGGCCGCTCGACTTCCTAGTTTCATCTCGTAGCTTACGATACAAGCCCTGCACACGGTAACCTGGAGCCTCGCCCAACGACGTCACCATGGTCTCTCCAGGGCCTCTGTCGGCCCCCTCGTCGCGCGATCCATCACCACACACCCGCCCTGAGCCCTACGATCCCTTCCGCGCCGAGGCGGACCCTATCGAGCTGGCCCACCTTTCCAGACCGTCCCTCGACGACAGCGACACCCACGGCCGCTCCCCGCCTCAGAACGTGGGCCACCACACCCGCGACGGACTGCGCCCTGGCCTAAACTTTGGCTTCTCGCACGACAGCACCGAATACGAACCCGTTCACCAGCGCAATGACAGCTCCAGCCGACCCTCTCTCTTCTCAAAGGGCGACTCGTCGTCGTTTACAATCAATCGCATGCTGTACAACAGCAAATCGAGAGATGCAGACACCCAAGCTCTGGTGGACAGGAGATCGGGAGAACTGGCACAGTGGCACATATACTGGACCACCCCCGCACTCATAGCATTGCTCTTCTTGTCTGGTTTCGCCGCGGCAGTGGGCCACCATTTGTTCTATTCGCATCTCAACGGCGAGCCCGCTACCGCGCAGCTGAAGATGGTTAGGTATGGCACAGCCCTGGCCTTTTTCGTCAAAAGCACCCTCGCAGGCGCCGTCATCATGTGCAATCGCCAGCGCATCTGGTATACGTTTCGGCGAAAAGCAATGACAATCAACGGCATCGATGGCCTGTTCTCAGCAACGGAAGATCCCACGCAGTTCTTCTTGAACTGGGAGATGACGCGAAATGGCAAGCTGGCAACTCTCATGGCAGCCTGCACATGGCTGATCCCACTGGCTTCGGTTCTTTCTCCTGCCTCGCTCACGTCTCAGCTTCGTACGTCGAGTGAGAATGGCACGTGCTCGGTGGGGAGCCTTGACTTTGGGCAAGAGGCTGATTATGATTTTCGAGACACAAAAGCCTTTTACAAGAAGTCTTTGAGTTTCTTCAACACAACCGATATCAAGGCTCAGCAACCAGGATGGTTCGATTATTATGACCAGCCATCCAAGGCTGCTCGGCGCTTAGCCTTCAGCAGCGTCTACACACAAAAGCCTCAGGCCCGTGATAGTGCGTCTTCAGTGTTTTGCGGCCAAGGCTGGAACTGTACCTATTCGATCAACTTCTTAGGTCCAGGATACAAATGCGACGACGTCACTGAGGGTGGGGGCGGCAACATGCCGCTCTCGATTGACTTGCTTGCGCCAAAAGGAAACTTCACCTACTATGCAGACGTAGATGAGGGCGATTATGGTTACCAGGACCCAACAAAGGACAAAGACTCTCTGGGGGTCATGAAGAGCGAACCCAGCCTCTGGATAGGCTACGCCATCAACACCTCCAAGCCATACGAACCTGATTCTCCCTACTACGCAACATGGGGACATGTCCATGAACCAAAAATGTTCAGATGCGTCATGCACTATACCAACTACACGTTTGATATGCGATACGACCCTAAACAAAACGCAACTCGCAAGCAGCGCGATTTTCTCTACCCAGTAATCAACACTACGGTTCAGTGGGATAAAGGCACAAACGCTTGGGCAGCCTCTCCGGAAGCGAATTTCATACGGCCTAGTGACGATGTTGGAAAATACAAGGTGACGAGTACCTATCATACGCTCGGCATGCTCCTACGGGGGTTTCTTCGCGGTAAAATTGTGAGGAACGACGTGCTGATTACCTACACGGATCTTTCCGAAACACGGCTAGTCAACAGCAGCACAGCGTACCCTTTGGTCGACCTAAAGACGGAGATGCAAGACCTCTTTGAAGACATGCTCATCACGCTGCTGAGTGAGCCCCTACTCGTCGCTGCCAAGAACCAAGACGTACCCTGTACAAGGTCGCGTACCTTGATGGTCTACGTCTACTATATGCAATCCCTATGGATTGGGTACGCCATTGTTATCGCCATAACATTTGCCTTTGTCCTCGTCGGCGCCTGGTCCCTGTACAAGAATGGAGTGGCATCCGACACCCTCTTTTCTCGCATCATGGTCACGACGCGCAACCCGACGCTGGACCACTTGAGCGTAGGCGCTTGCCTAGGCGGCGACCCTTTCCCCAAGGACTTGACCAAGACGAAGCTGCGCTTTGGCGTCTTGCTCGAGGACGACCCGCGAGAAGGGCCCCTCGGCAAGGTCGAGCATTGCTGCTTTGGCACCGTCGGCGAAACAAAGGAGATTGTCAAGGGCGGCACGTATGCCGGATTACAGAAGTGGAGGAGGGATCAAGAAGAGACGGGTATGGCTTGTTCTAATGAGAAAGAGCCTTTGCTTTCTGAGCAGTCATGACCCTTCTTCTTCTTCTTCTTCTTCTTCTTCTTCTTCTTCTTCTTCTTCTTCTTCTTCTTCTTCTTCTTCTTCTTCTTCTTCTTTTCTTTTTCGGATATATATGACATGTAGTTGTATTATAGCGATTTCCAAACCAATGTAAACACACGTTAGACGTTGCAATTATCTCTTATTTCTTTTCCCCGACACGAACACGGGCAGGTTTTTTTTTTGGATTCCGTGATCTGCGCTTTTTTACCTGATTTTTTTACTTTCAAGCCGAGAAAGGAAGAAGCCCTCAATCTTATAGGACAGCCACGCGTTTGCCGAGTCAGAAAGCGAAAGTATCAAGTATTTTTATTCTCTCGTCCTCTTCCTATCCTTGACAAAATCTACATACAAGCAGAAAAACCCTCTGGTGCTTTTTTTCTCTCTTCAGCTATTCAATCTAGAATTCCAAAGCCGCCGCCATCTTGGTCTGTCGCTTTTGCTGCTCATCCTCTTTACCTCGATCCTCCTTTGCCTCTTCCGTCTTGGGCCCCTTGCCCTTCCTATACACCCTCGCGTCTCTCGGGTCGAAGCCGCCGTTCCCCCACAGCGCCCACTCGGGCGTCTCGTCACCGACGTAGTCTTCTGGGCGCCAGCCCACGACCTTGCCCTCTTCGACACGCGTGCCTTGGACCTTGCCCTCGCACAGGTCAAAGAAGCGCTCAAAATCGATTCGCGTAGCCCACTTGCCGTTCTTCATGAAGCGCGTGCGGTCGGCCAAGAGGATACAGCAAGAGTGCGCGTGCTCGGCTCCGATTCCGTAGTGCAGTCCGCGACTGTTCAATTCCTTCTCGAGTTCAGTCACAAACTCGGCCACTTCTTCGTAAAAGGGCACATTTTGCATGGTGAGGCCGGCGGAGCCAGCGGCAGAGGTACCGCAGTAGGTCACGCCTTTTACCTCGACGAAACCAGGCAAGGCGCGTTCGACAAGGTCAGCGTAGCCGCGCACCTCCTCGGCCATGTTGAAGCCTTTGACAAGCGTAAGACGGAATACGGTGCGTTGCTCGAAGCGGCGGTTGCGAAGGATGTCCAAGCACGCACAGAAGCGTTCCCAAAAGTCTCTGTGCAGCGGCCGGTCAATCTTGCGCAGGCTGTCTTTGTTGGATGCGTCGATGGAGACGTAGAGCTGTGTTACCGGAATGAGAGAAGCAAGTTGTGCAGGGTGCTGCGCGTTGCACACCAAGAAAGTCGAGATGCGGTTCTTGTGCATAATTTCCAGGAGTTGGTTAATGTGCGGATAGAAGATGGGTTCGCCGACGAGACTCAGAGCACAGTGGCGAATCCGCATGGCTTCGCTGAAACGCTCAGCTCGTACGCCGGGAACGCCCTTCATCATCTTGATTTTCTTGTAGTGAGCTGCCGTGATGCCGTCGAAAATCATCTCTGGAGCATCCGTGACCCAGCGCCAGGTGGTGCCGACGGGGTTTGTTCCATGTCGCCAGCAAAAGACACACTTGTTGGAGCAAGACAAAGACGGGGTAGCTTCCATACACAGATGCGATGCGATGCCGTAGAAGGAGTACTTGTAGCAGGATCCACGACCACGTAATGCGGACTTGGTCCATCTACAGATTTTCACACCAGAATGCGAACCGATAATGCTGTAACCCTGCTTTGTGAGAGCTGCATGCGTAGGTGAAGTAGTTGGAACCATCTCCTTCGGAGCCGAGACGGGCTTAGGTTTAGGGGCGGATTTCTTGTAGGTTGTAAAGTCAATGGGTATCGGTGCCGATGAAGAGTTGACCATAGAGCCCAGATCTTCAACGTCATCCACTCGTGGAGTCTGGCCGTTTTCGTCCTCAGCATCGTCGATGTCTTCTTCGTCACTCTCAGCAGGGTCACCACTACCGGGCACGCCCTCGCCCAGTCCTCGTCCTTCGGCAAGCTCGACCAACGCTTCCTGAACGCCTATTCTCCATTCTTCCAGTCGTTTTTCAGCATCAGTCTTGACGTCAGCCATACCGAGTGGATATGCTCGCTTTCTGCCGGTCAGCCTCGCCATCCACTTGTCAATCTCCCTGGCTTGGCTACAAAAGCCCTCTTCTTCAGTTGGCCACCCCTCCTTGTCTCCGAACCCAAACACAGAATATCCAAGTAACCCACTCAACGGCGCTGTGTCGATACGGAAATCATTGTGTGTTTCCTGAAGACTCTCGATAAAGATATCAAGGACCGTGTCGATGTTGTAGGTTGGGACGAGAATGATGTAGAAATACTTCACATTTGCATCAGTCTTTGGTGGGCTTACAAAGTAGTCGTCGTGTTCGATGTACGAAATGTCATGGGTCTGAGGCGCGAGAAACGAGGAAGCTTGGTCGCAGCCGACGGTCCATTCTGTGATTGATTTCGCGAATTGTGCGGCATAGCGCTCGGTTGTACCAGAGAGTGACTGGAAGAAGACCAAGGGCTGTATCTTGTCTGTCTTGTGGTCGAATGTAGATGTTGGCGCAACACGCTTCTTTGGCGCCTTCCTACCCTTGACCGTTTTGGGTCCTTTCTTTGCCTTTGCGACCACCGCTACCGCGCCCGTGTCGTCCTCGGCGTGATTATCAACATTGAGGTTTGAGGTGAGGGTGGTAGTGTATTCTGGAAGCCATTCCGGCTTGAGCTCGACTTCCCGCTTCTTGACTGGCGACAGAGGCGTAGGTGATACAGGCAATTTCTCTCTCCGGTCGCGCGAGTAAATGACGAGGCGAGCAATCGTCGCCACTACGAGCGCTGAGAGCAAAATAGGGAGCCGATGGTCGTGCCAGATGAGGAGTAACTCTGCACTCAAGTCAGCAAGTCGTGCCAGATTTAGGTTGAATTCACTCACCAGCCGGCAGCTGTCCCACCAAATCAAGCAAGGCCATGGCGTTGTGGTGCTGTCACGCACAGGATGTTGTGCATGGGCACGAACTTTTGGCAAACCGCTCGCGTGGGGTCGATTAGCGGGGTCAAACTGCACCCGTTTTATTGGCGCATCGCATCTGCAGGAACAGCAGACCGCGGCATCTTTTTTCAACATCGATTATATGCATCTAGTCTATAGGCCACACGTTATGCAAGCGAGGACAAGTTGCGACGGTAAAAATGGTTGGGGATGCTGCTGTCGTCAACAAAACATCAACACACGTTCACTAGTCACGCAAAATCTTCAAGAGCAGCAGTAGCATGCGTTGAATTGAGCTTCATTTTTATTCTAGTCTAGCATAGCATTCGTAAAATCATAATCCTCATCGGTTCAATGCTCGGGGGCCGCAGCTTATAGCGCCGCCCACTCAACGGAGAAGGCCCTCACAGGCTCTTTCTCATCCGCATCTACCTCTGGATTCTCACCGCCAATCATGTAGGCCTTCTTCGTCCCAGTACCCAGACGTCCGCCACCAACAACGTCCAGAAGTTCAAACTTCTGATCCCAGCCCAGACCCGTCGCAGCAAAGTGACTATGGTATCGGAGTGGGTCGCCTGGATACACGTTGTAATGACAACCAAAGCGTAGACCGGGCATGTGGTAGTAGCCTTTGGAGTGCAGATAGCGGAACAACGGGTAGCTGTCCGGTACCTTTGGAGGAGGGGCAGCCGTCTCCTTCGCGGGAGTTGCGAGAGGCGGATATGAGGTCGTGGGTGTGACAAAGTGCTTCTGGCCTACAACACCTTTGACCGTACTGCTCTTAGCGGACGGTTCGGGGGAAGGAGTAGCAGGTACAGGCTCGAAGAGAGTCTCTTCGGGCACAGAAACAGCGACAGGCGCAGACGCAGGTGAGGGTGAGTCAATTTTTGGTGGTTTGACTTGCACCCACGAATCTGAAAAACCTGAGCCCTTCATGATGAATCCAAGACCAGAGTTTGCTAGATCGGAGCCATTGGCTTCAGAGCTAGCAGGGCTAGAACTGGCAATGGGACTAGGAATCGAGTCGATCTTGGTGGGGTTCACCGGCGCCTGCGAGTCGGAGAAGCTGGACCCTTTCATGATGAAGCCCAGACCAGAGCCTGAGAGGCTCGAGGCATCTACTTTAAGCGTCTGTTCTGACACCGAGCTCGCAGCAAGACTACCTTCATCTGTCTTCAAGCCCTTCTCGCGCAGGGCCCTTTCCTTTCTCCTCTCTGCGGCCTCCCTCTGTTCCTTGGCCACTTCTTCTCCTCGCCTGTCCATCTCCGCCATGTACTTGATTCTGTCTTCCCGACTCATCTTCGCAAAGTTTTCCTGATGAAACTGTGCATCATCCACGATATACGCAGCGCCTTTATCGACGAGTACCCGAGCCTCTTCCGGCATGAGTTCCAGCGGTACGCCCAGAAAAACGTTTTGCTGACTGAGGTTCGGGATCGTGCCCACCAGGAGCCCGCAGATGTTGTGCGCGCGACGGCAGTGCGCAATGACGTCCACATCAAAGAGGAGGTAGCGACCGCCGACAAGCGAGATGGGAAATGGTTCTTGGACTGGGTTGGGTGCTGGCGCTTGCGCCATTGTGTGATCTGAAGCAGGGCAGAGGTTAGCTTCATATAGCTCAATGTAAGTAGCGGTGAGGTGAAATGTTGAGTTGGCTAGAGGATCAGAGTGTGAATACAATATTGGTTCACCATGGTCCCATCTTGTGGGAGTCAGGGGATTGACAGATTATTGGGTGTTCATCATATAGGCTTGCACAGCGAGCGAGCAGAGGAGGAAGATTTTGCTTACCTGTCACTTGTGAGGTTTCATCGTGGAAGTTCCTGAGGAGAAAGGAAGAGTTAAAGGTAAAGCTCGACTTTTCAGCAGGCTCGCTTAGCTAGCGCGACAAGGGCAGGGCCCCCGCAACACCAGCGGCGGACGCGACGAGCTGCCACGACAAATCAACACAGCGTCAGGACCATGGCGCCGCCGTACTTTCCGGGGTCTACCAATGGCCAGGAGGCAGGGCCGCCCAAGACGTACTACGAACAGCAGCGCGAGATGCTGGTGACGGAGATTGCTCAAGTGCGTTCACTCTTGCGGCCTGCACACCGCCAATGTCGCTGCAACAATCTAGCGCCGCATGCTAACCATGGCCGCAGAGCCTGGAGGTCGTTCTACAGAACATCAACAAGCTCAACCGCTCGCTCGAAGAGGTCACGTCGGTCGGCAACGAGTTTGCGCCTGTCGAGTCGCTGTGGAGTCACTTTGAAAACATCATGGCCAAGGATCCAAACGAGCAGCACGAAAGTACGCAAGAGGGGACCACTGAACATGAAGGCGAGACAGAGGCACCTGAGGAGGGAAAATAAAAGCTTATAGGGGTTGCTGCCCCAGTGACGGCATGGAGATTATGATACAATAACACGCCTGGTAGTGTCGCGCACGGCCGATGGCTTGTATAAACAGAACAGGGCGCCACGAAAACATGATGTAATGATACCCCTGAACAAATCGCTGGTAACGTGTGTATGTGGTAAGATTGGGAACAACACGCAATATCAAAAAAAATCCTGCGCTTCATTTGCTTCTCCAGCGCAGGCAAAAGCCAAGAAAACAACTTTCGCTATGCGCTCATACTAAATACCGAATACAGATACAAGAAAAAGGAAAATGCAGTTGTAGGCGTTTGGACTCGCTATGCCCATTGTCATGCCAAAGAAAACCAATCAGGCCCCCAGTCAGTGTGCATGAAAAGACCGCACGTAGATGCGTGGCAGGAAGAGGCATGCCAGGACCGTGACGGAAGGTGAGCAGCGTGTGGTCATTAAAACATATTGATCGTGTCGTCCAGCGTCGTCGTCATATGGAGTTTACAAGACCGTGCAGCCGCTGCGCTTCTTCTTTTTGCCAGCCCCGGCGGGGAACGGCGATGATGTGTTCCCTCTTGATGTCGAGTTGACTGTGCTAAGGCGACGGTCTTGCTGCTCCTTGTGCTCCTCGCCGACAGCCATGGTGACGGCCATGTCGAAGATTTCCTCGACGCCGTCCTGCTCTTTACTGCTGCACTCCATGTAGACGGCGCCCATCTTCTCGGCGACGGCACGGCCCTGCTCCGAGGTGACGGGCGTCAGGCCTTGTGTCTTGAGGAGCTCGATGCAGTTCTTCTTGTTGCGCAGGTCGGATTTGAGGCCCAGCAACATGAGCGGTGTGGTTGGGCAGAAGTGGAGAACTTCGGGGTACCACTGAGTCGTGTCAGTGCATGCATGGATGTGCTGGCTCATCTAGCTCTCTTACCTTGTCCATGACGTTTTCCAGCGAGTTGGGGCAGTCAATGGCGAAGCAGACGAAGATGACATCTGTCTCGGGGTAGGACAGAGGGCGCAGCCGGTCGTATTCCTCCTGGCCGGCCGTGTCCCACAGGGCCAGCTCGACCATCTTGCCCGTGGGCGGATGGGGCGTGTGAGTGATGTAGTTCTCGAAGACGGTGGGGACGTATTTCTGCGACGCATTAGCATGTGGTCTTGGGCGCTGCTGGTGCTGTGGTGCGGGCGTACCTCTGGAAAGTTGCCGGAGCTGTAGCTGATCAGCAAGCATGTCTTTCCGCAGCCGCCGTCGCCGACGACGACGAGCTTCTTGGAGTAGGCCGGCGGCTCGGTGATGGCGGTGTCGCGCGTGTTTGTGGTTCCGTATGAGCTGACGGTGCCATTGCTGTTGCGCTCGCTGGGAGTGCGGGCATGGCCGCGGACGGGTGCTACCGACGACGAGACAGGCGACTTTGTGCTCTGCTTGCGCCGCAGGTAGTCGTAGTTCTGCGAGGGAGCGGTAGCCATGGTGTGTCGGTAGCGCGGTGGTGGTGCGGACGGCTGTTGATGCGAGGCAGATGGGGACGGCTCGTGGGAGTCCGGAGAGCAGAGTGTATGAATACGGAGTCTGGGTGCGTGTGGGGAGCGAGTGGTCGGGGCTTAAGAGAAGTGTATGTTGATTGTTGGCAGCCGGCGGTCGCATATGGCAACGACGCTTAGGGCACCAGCCGCTCGCTAGGCGGCGCCCCAGCGCCACACATGCACCGCCGCCCTGGGCCGTTCGGCCATTCCGAGCCCTGCGCTTGCCCATGCACAACATCCATCCATTCACACAACTTGATACACTTAATACCAAACCACCACGCCCACCCCCTTTGCGCGCTCCCCGCCCCGCCCCGCGCCTGGACATGCACAATCGAGTGAACCGCCTTCGTCTCCGCTGCCACTGTTGCGCCCCCCGTCGCTGCCATGCACCCGCCGCAACACCATGAGGCGGGGCCCCGGCCGGAGTCAACCGCATCGCCAAAGCCCAAGCTGGACGCAGGCAACAAGGGCCACGACCACTACGCCCAGCGGCTGCCCAGATGGCGCAACTCACTGCGCAACCGCCTCATCCCCATTGTGCGCTGGGAGACGCCCTGGCTGGCGCTGCTGCAGGACAAGCTGCGCTCGCCCTTCCTCGACTCGTACTTTGCCTACACTGCCAACCTCGGCACCCACACCTTCTTCATGGTCTTCCTGCCCATCCAGTTCTGGTGCGGCTACACCAGCGTGGGCCGAGCGTATGTCGCGCGCTGCTGTCCTTGGCCGTATGTCTGACGTGCACAGAACTGTCTTCATGCTTGCCGCCGGCGTCTACAGCACCGGCTTCTTGAAGGACCTGCTCTGCCTCCCTAGGCCTCTGTCGCCGCCCCTCGCCCGCATCTCCATGTCTGGCTCCGCTGCGCTCGAGTACGGCTTTCCCTCGTCCCACTCGGCCAATGCCGTCTCGGTCGCCTTCTACGCCATCTACATGTTGCGCCAGGCTGCCCAAGACGATGGCGCTAACCTCAACTTGGGCCTCCAGGCCCTCTTCTACTTTTACGCACTGTCCATCATTGCTGGCCGCTTATATTGCGGCATGCACGGTTTCCTCGACGTCATAGTGGGCAGTATCATGGGCGCCCTCATCACAGCTTTCCAACTCGTATATGGCGACTGGATGGACTCATGGGTCTTTAGTGGCAACCCCCTACACATCTTCATCGCTACCCTGGTCATTTGTGTTCTCGTCCGCGTCCACCCAGAGCCTGCCGATGACTGCCCTTGCTACGACGATAGCGTGTCGTTTGCCGGCGTCGTTATGGGCATTAACCTCGGTGCCTGGCATTATGCCCAAACTGGCTACGCCCTGCAAGATGCATATCCCTCGTCGGTCCCATTCAGCCTGCAAGAGATAGGATGGTTCAAGGCAACGATCCGTATCCTCTTGGGTGTCGTCGTCATCTTCGTCTGGAGAGCAACCATGAAGCCTGCCCTCTTCACTATACTGCCTCCAATCTTCCGTGTTCTCGAACAGGTTCGCTGGAACATGCCCCGTGCCTTTTTCCTGAATGCATCCAAGTACAGTTCCATTAAGCCTTTTGCGGATGACGACAATGTTATTCCGCCTGCGTCGGAGCTACCACACATGCTAAAGAACCTCGCTCAGCCACGTAAGCGGTCCGTCTCAGTCGGCCCGCAGTCTGCTGCAGATGCATATGAGACACTTGCCTATCGCAACCGCCGGCGACGCGAAAGCGTAAACTCGTTGGATGGCGCTGTTCCCGAGCACTCTGCCTGGGCACCAAGCTCAGCGCCTCTCGACACACCCAATCTGGAGAAATCGGACCCGCTGCTTGGTGCCAGTCTCCTGCCAACACCAATGGCGTCTCGCGTGCACTCGTACGAGCAGATGATGGGCACAGGAAAAGTTCAATTGCCCGAGAATAGCTCTTTGACGCCACCAGAGAGCGACACAGACGTTGCCGGCAATGTCTACAAAGTCACTCAGGAGCCAAGTGAAGAGGAGAACGAGAAGCGCGAGATTTTCATGAAGCTTACGACGCCACGAGTACGTTATGACGTCGAGGTTGTAACAAAGCTAATTGTCTACGCTGGTATGTGAAAAACAACCCCCCAAAAGCCATCCGCTAATCCGTGTCAGGTATTGCTTATATAGCTGTCGCGGGAAATCCAATACTATTCGAGTTTCTGGGATTGGGCATGGGCAACACGGCGTAGTTTACCTGGCTTTCACGTTACGCTTTCCCTGTTGTACATATACCAGTATTAGTTTATTGCTCCTAGATGGAATGCACCTAATATACTCTTTTTCTTTCGGTTGACGTTGATAATGCGTTGAGCATGCTGTCAGAAGTCCGACAAAGTGTCTTTTTTATATGGTCAATGTTGCTAGTGGTGAAAAACTCGTTGCGGACAATACTATAATATAGCGTCTCAAGATGCTTATGGAGAATCTTATAAGCATCCACAAAGATAAAGGTGACTGGCGTCCAAGACCGAAAGAGACTACACGAGCGGAACACGTGGGAATGGTGAGGATGCAAAAGAGACGCGGAGACTGCCCGGCGGCAAACTTCCCTAGTGTCAGCGAGTATCGCGTATACAGAAGAGATTCGGCTGCAAGACATAGCCACATTATGAAATCTGCGATCAACCACCAAGAAACCGCGATGGAGCGCCCGAATCATTGTTGCACTGCCTGGCCGCCTAAACCCTTTGACACTAAGGAGCATACATTGACGTCATGACTTGGCGCTGCCATGGCCCAATGTACCGTCTGCATAAATACAAATGGTGACTCGATATATGGTAATGGTCAAGATATATATGCATCAAAATGTCAACTGACATCACTCAAAACCGTTCCGGCCTGAAAGAATTTCTCGCCTCCATCGCCACCATCTCGGGAGACTTGTCAAATATCACCGCACCCCCATTCGTACTCGCAGACAACTCGACTGTAGAGATACCGCAGTATTGGGCAGACCACCCATATTTATGGGCCGCACCGGCAACTGAAGAAGACCCAGAAAAGCGGGCGCTCCTGGTATTGAAGAACTTCCTTGGCTCACTACGAGGCCAGCAGTATGGAGGGCGCAAGGAGGAGGATGGTGTGAAGAAGCCTTTGAATGCTTTTCTTGGTGAACTATTCCTAGGAAGCTGGAACATAGAAGAGTTGGGTGAAACAAGATTAGTCTCAGAGCAGGTTGGGCACCACCCGCCCGTTACTGCGTGTTATTTGTGGAACAATAAGGTTGGTATCCGCGCCGAAGGTTTCACAGAGCAGGAGATTACATTTTCGGGAAATGTCATTATCAAGCAAAAGGGCTACGCAATCGTCCACGTCGACAAGTATGACGAGGACTATCTGCTTCCCTTGCCCAACATCAAAGTCAAAGGCCTCCTTAGTGGCGTTCCGCACCCTGAACTCTACGGCGAGTATTCGCTGATTTGCTCCAATGGTTACATATCGCACATACACTTTGAAGGCAAGTCGTTGCTTGGATCCGGCCAAAAAAATGGCTTCCATGCACGCTTCTTCCATAAGGACAGTCCTTCCGATATCATCTACACCATTGATGGTACATGGAACAGCACTTTTGTCATCAAAGATGCACGTAGCGGCAAGGAGATAGAAACCTTTGACGTACGCAGCATCAAGCAACAAACCATGACCGTTCCCGACCTCGCGGAGCAAGATCCGTGGGAATCCCGAAAGGCATGGCAGGACGTCATTTCGGCACTGCGAAAAGGCGACATGAAGGGCGTTGTTAAAGCAAAGAGCGAAGTCGAGAACGGCCAAAGACAAATGCGCAAAGACGAACAAGCCAGAGGCGAGACATTCACCCCTGTCTTCTTCAAGCGTGTAGACAAGGACCCCATATTCGAAAAACTGGTCCAGTACGACCCACAAGGCTACACGGTTGACCCCAAAGGTGGCATCTGGAAAGTCGACAAGGAAGCTGCCGAGACCAGGTCGAGACCCTTCCGTGACGATTTGACACCCTCGAACCACCGCCGCACGAGTAGTAGTGGTAGCAGTAGTCATGGCAGTGCGTCACCGCCCTCAGCCCAACAGGGCTCCGCAAGCAATGGCTCGACGGAAAGTGGTCAGCACTCTCTCACTGGTGGAGCTGAAGCCGCGTCGGCTGATAGCAGCCGTGGTCGACTAACGGCATCTACGGGACCGCGGTCGTCGCCGTCATGGTCGGAGACATCGCTTCGAAATGGTACACCGCTAACACAAGCCGCTCGCAACGCTACCAGCGATAATCCTCGCACGCCGACACAAAGCGCACACTGCGCTGCTGCATCACCGGCCGCCAGTGCCGACACTAAACTGCAGCATCCCGTCGAGCCATCTGATAAAGAAGTCGAAGATTTTTTGAGGGCAAAAACGGGTAATGTACATTAAGTTGCGCTGCTCTTTTTCCTGTTTTCTCTGTCCTTGTCTCTCTGTCTTTCTCAGCCTGTAATATATGTCCGTGCTGAGTGGTTCCTGGAACCTGGTTAGGATGGAGATGAAGATGACGACGTCCATAGTCTTTGGCCGCTAATGCAAATGTGGGTCAGGCGCCGCCGTGTTGTACTACTGTTATTTACCCACCCACCTTAACTTGGCTCTGAATCCTAATTCATGTCCCGTCGCCACCGTCTAGCGTGGGATTTGGATGACAAAAAAACAAATAGTAACACGAGAAGAAAAATATCCAGGGTCCAGACTGTACCCTCTTTTTCCACTGGTGCGTGTTTTGGCCATTCGGAGTATTCTCCCGCGTTGTGCCTCAGGGTTTTGCGGGAGCCGCCGCGACGTTGCGTTACTTTTTTTTCTGATTCGTGTCTTTTCTTTTTCTGATTTCTTTTTTTTGGGAAAAGACATTTTCGATGCGTACGAGTGATACGGCCATTGTGGTCAGGGATCGCCCTTGCATTCATCGTCCCTGTCTCGAACCGAGCCGCAGAATTTTGTCCGTGGAGATTGCAGAGTATGGAGGTGAATGAATGTAATAGTATGTATTATTCTGTTTCTATCTAAGCAAAAAAGGGTGTATGTATCATTATTCAAAGTAAAGTTACAATTCTATAATCGCTTTCGTCTCTGGCATTATCAGATCAAAATTATTCTGATTAATCTTTTTCGCTTTGTTTTAGTTTTTGTTTTTTTACTCTTGTATTTTTTATCATCGCCTCTCGTTCTTCTGGTCGATGTATGTCTCCATGGTGATTTCACCAACCCGGCATTCCTCATCCGATACCTTGCTCCCACCCCCTTTTATGCGCCATGTGTTAAACACCTTGTCACTCTTCTCGTTCTCAGCAGAGAGATCGTCTCGTAATCGTATAGGCGCGAGGTTACCCATGCCGTAGTCCTCGTCAATCTCTTTTGGCGCAGACCCATTATCGGGTTGAAATAGAGATTTCAAAGAGTCTATGAACGTGGGCTTTTTGCGTTCCTCGGTGAGTGTTGGGTCGCCGTTCCACTGGGGCGTGCGCATGCCCGTGGGATTGCCCGAGGGATTGGAAGGGCCGTAAGATGACAAGAAGCCGAATTTGGCGGAGATTTGTCGCCAGAGAGGGCGCAGAGTGGCAAGGGAACCAGCGGTGATGGCCAGACCTTGCTCAATGTCAGACCAAATGGCAATGTCCACTGTCGCCCAGAGAAAGTCTGGGTTCTTGAAGTCCATGACATAGGCCATACGGACGACGACCGCTACACTAGCACTGTGTGAAATGGTCAGTGAGTACCAGTCAGAGAATGGATGTATTCTACTCACACGCAGGCCATTCCCAAAATCGGGATCAACAAGGCCCTAGTTTTGACGGACATGTTCAATCCCCAGATGAGGAAAAAGGGCAGGATAGCAAATGTAAAGTCGCTAATGACGGAAATGGCGCTGTACAAGAATGTGAGACCGATGATGATGTCCACATTAACGCAATAGCCGCCCTTGATGTGTCTGTTCCAGAAGAAGGAGATGGGCGTGCACTGGAATAACGTGACGAAGAAGAATACCAGTCCAGTGAGGACAGTGAGGCCCATGGCGACAAAGATGATCCATTTGTGCAGTTTTTTTACGGTGACGCGGAGAAGGAAGAGACCAATAGAGATCTTGGATGTGATCATAGCCCAGCAATAGGCAATGTAGCAGAGCCACCAGTACTACGTCTTCTGTTAGTCTGGAGTCGGTTCAAAATACGAGTTTGAGGGACCTACCCGAAGAGCCTTGTACTGCTGTTCATTTGTAAGGATAGCCATGTGCCGTCCAGTGCCGTAGTGAATACCGCCTATTGCGCATGTTGCGAACATGACATGGAAACATAGTGCAGTCAACATCCACCAGTCGTCCGCCCCGAAAGCCTTGACGATGCGTGTTCGTGTGTAGACCCTCAAAACAGTGGTTACAAAGGCAAGAGAAACGAATGTCGAGCAGACCTGCCATCATCAGCCCCATCCATACCGTGTCTATCGTCACCGAGTCAACTTACTGCTTGGAGCTCCGGTCCCCTGTTCTCATATTCTGAAGCCATGGTGATGGTGCAATGTCGGGGAAATCAGGTTCACATCCAAGGACCCGTGGAATTCGGCGAACTCATGCTCCATATATTTCCATACCGGAGCCTTGGGTGTCAGGCCAGACGAGTCAAACCGTTTGGCTAGCGAGCTTTGATTGAATAGGTGGCTAGGGGAAGGCGGCCCATGGCACTACCCTATGACACGGGAGGGGCACTGCTCCCGGCCCACAACATGCTGCATGCCTTACTGCTTATTCGATGCTGATCCAACAGTCCATGCGTTGCACGGGGGACCAGGGATTACCACGTTGTGTGTCCCAGCGTTCGTGCGAGCAAGCACCCGCATTAACTGGGTCTAAGCCCAATGAGTCGAGTGATGGCTGTGGATTGGGGACTGCAATTTGTCTATGCCAGGATTTGTGCCATATGCATACCAAAGATAGGTCGCAATTGACGTACGATTCAACGATGAAATTGACGCAGCCACTACGGCTGTCAGAAACCTCGATCCAAATGCCGCCTCGGGCCTCACGTGTCCAGATTTTGGATCCACTGCCTAGAATCCTGCGTTCTCAAGGTGGGTGGCTTACTGTGGAGCCTCACTCTTGCGTGGGAGGGGCCAGGGAAGGGATCCGCATTCTTCCAAGAACTGCCGGTGAAGAGCAGTTGCTTGCGCATGGCGGTCGACGCTGTGTTGGGACGACATTTCCGCTCAATAAGGCTAAGCGAGGACGTCTAACACGGTTACGGCAAGCAACGGCAACGTGGGATGCAGGGATGTGGTCAGAAGTCGGCGACCACGTTCTGAGGTTAGCCGCCGCGGATCGTGAAACACTGTCCCAAGTACCGACGCGCCGAGGGCCATGATTGGACGAGCGATCGCGGCTCAGGGACAGGGTCTTTTCCCGCCCCTCCCTCTTCACGGCTAGACCAGGTCGCAAACGGGCTGTCATTCAAATTACCCCTTTGCCTCTCAATGTCGACGGAGGCCGAGTCCAGCCCGTTCGTGTGGCGGTTGTCAGCACCTCCCAAATAGAGCGTACTAAACAGCACCCATGCTCACGGGCTCACAAGCCTCGGCTTCCATTCGCCAGGGCATTTGACCCGGTATCGAAATCCAGCCAAACTCTCCCCAAACCATGAGTTAATCAAATAGTACCTCGCCTACACCGCATAGCAATCCCCTAAGGCCCAAGTTGCTGGGAGATCGCCCTCCATCACTAGTCAAGCAGAGACGGAAGTAGTTATGCGTTTGTCGATGATCGTTCCACCTGGCCCCAACATGAACTTACCCACTACATGTTCCGACTACGCCGACAGTAGCAGCTGGATTTGACGGTTACATCAGCTGCAGCAAGCGCGATCCGCAACTGCTGCCCAACGATCCCTGCTTCGTCAATCTTTTCCAACTTCAAAAGACACTCGTGATAGCCGTGTAAAGCCCAGACGTTGTTCGGATGCTGTCTTGCTCTAGGAAGTGAGTCGTCGAACCCCAGGTCAGCCTTGTAGGCCGCTGCTGCGTCTTGTATTCGGCCCTGTTCCATTAGCAGAGCTGCGTAAGCATGCCTGGTTGGCTGCATCCATGGCCACGGCTCCGCACTAGAGGGATCCAAAATCAGTACATGTCTCATAGACATAACACGACACGTACTAGGTAAGTGCATCGTCTCGCTCGATTGCTGTTTCGAGGTGCTTGAAGGCCGCTTCGTAATTGCCCTTCCGGTACTCGAGCTCGCCCTCAAGCATCGCCATGCCGACCTTGAGCACCACGTTGGATTTGTTTGGAAAGTCCCCGCAAATACGGGAGGACGGTATCCGCCCTATTGCTGCATCCAGTGCGGCAAGTTCCTTCTGACCATTCTCAATATCGCCAGTGGCGGCATAGGCGACTCCTTTGCCATAATGAACCATTGCAGTTGTTACGCAATGTAAACTCGTGTCCTGAGGCATCGGAAGCGCGATAAGATCCTCCCATCGCCCGAAGCGCACTAGGACATGGATTCGTACGGATGAAAAGTTCTCGAGCCAATCCGCCATTGGCGGACTTTCAACGCGCAAGAGAGACACCGGTAATGAAGCCTCCATACGATTGACCGCGTCCAAAGCAACTCTGTATTGCCCTGCAAACATTGCTGCGTAAATGAGCGAGTGATAGTCATGCATCATGTAAAAGGAGTAGAAGTTCTGCCTCCCGTGTTCGGCAACATATTTCTCGTCCGCCAAGCATGCATCCGCGTTCGAGTCAATGGCACGTCCATAATCGCCAACCAGGATCCATATGTGGCTTGGCATGTGGACCAAATGGCCGGCGTCTGGGGTAAGCTTTCTCAAACGATCTGCGCAGGCCAATGCCGCTTCCGGGGTTTTGGACATCTCCATCAGATGTATGTATAGATGGAGAACCCCTGGGTGTTCGTAAGCGAGGTCGTGCTGCAGGGCTTTCTCGAGTATGACCTTTGCCTCTGGTGAACGAGCTCCAGGAGTGGGTTCACCAGTCTTGAGGTCCCACAGATTCCATGCTGAGAGGTTCATGAGAGAATCAGCGTAGAGTGAGGCAATGTCAAGGTCTTCAGGGAACCGCCTATAAACGTCTTCCATGGCTTTTGCATACGCTTCATTACAGGCACGGAACGCAGCTTCACTAAGGTCCTTGGGAACTCGCACTTGGAGTGCGTCGATCAGGGCTCTTTCAGAATCCGTCTTGCCCGCTGCGTACTGCTTGGCCTTTTGGTTCGCTTCGTTTATTTTCTCTAGTGTGATTTTCAGTTCTTTATCATCAAACAAGTCCCATGGCTTGTTGTAATTCGGCCCGAGAGCAAAGGCAAGCTGCGACGATCAGCTACCAACCCGTGCGCCATCTCGAGGTCCGAGTGCTATACATACACCCCAATATGCCATAGCGCACTGTGAATCCTCGTGTATCGATCTCTCGAAGCATCGGGCGGATTCTTCGTGGTTGAACGCATAGCTCCACACAAATCCGCGATTGAACCACGTCTGTGCGCAAGGACTGGATGTCGTGATTTTCCGATGAAAAGAGCCAAGCTCGTATTTGTAGGAGCTCTCGTTTTGCATTTTGGCTAATGTTGAAATGCTGGATGTGTTTTCAAAGTTGAGGGGTTTTTGTTTGTCAGAGGCATGGCCCGTTCGAGTGGGGGAAGCTGAGTGCATGTCACTCCAAGCCCGGTCTAGCCTCATTGAGGCAGGCGCACTAGGGTCGATGTCACTTACCATGCGGCGTACACGTCGACTTGCTTGGCTTCTTCGTTGGGCGTAAAGTCAATTCTGAATAATACAGTTTCGGCGATCTGCACAGGCTCACGTATGTAAGTAGGTATGGTATCTATGTAGATCATAGATAGCCCAGACAGCAATCTTACCGACTATCCCTTTCCATTGATCAATGAGCGAAGGCAATGGTGCTGAGACAGTGAAAGCTTGCCTAACGTACTTAAATTGTCTGTAGGCTCAATCGTTTCTTCGGCTCCGGTCGAGCTTTTCGTTTACTGTCTCCTGACAGACCAAGTTGTTTTTTGCCAAAAAGCATCACGTCCCCTGGTATTATATAGCATTAATATTACACCTTTGTTTCATATTATCATTGTTTAAGTATTATAATATACGATATAACAGATTTTCTCACAACGAGCCTGATATATCCAGTATGCTGTCATCTTCTACTGTCAAGACTCTGCGTAGCACAGATAACACAGCAGCAACGCAATACTTCAAAACGGCGTTCGAGTATATACAATATATTAATATCACTTATATATGGATTGGGAGTCTATTCTCCTCTGCAATGGAGATATTCACCAAACCAGCTATCGAGCTATCAATGGGCAGTTCCTGGCCGGAAACCCCAGATACGTGACTCGAAAGATTGATTCAGAACTTTCATGTAGAGCATTTCCTTCTTCTAGCTAACCGTAATAGCAAAGTCAAAATAGCGACCAGTGTAATAGCAGTGTATTTTGTTTGCTATGCGCTGGGTAGTGCTCACAAAAAACCGCGCTAGCAGTTCGTTACGTCACCCCACTTTGTCCCGATCTCAGGAACGACTCATATGTCCATCGAGTCACGCGATTTAGACAAAAGTCTCGTGATAGCCTCACCCTCGCATCTTTCTAGAACCTTTCAATGCTTGCAACTCGAGTACAAAAAACTTTGATCAATCAAGCGATAAACCCCACAAAGAGAGTCCTGAGCCTCTTCAATTACTCAGTACACGAACAACTCACAACTCGACAACATCGATTATACAACACCCGTGACAATAGCAACAATAGCGGTATGCTGCACTCAGCCACGGAAACAGCGAAAAAGATTTTCGCCCCAACATCAAATTCCGACGACCCGGGCCATGCAACGCAATACAACAAAGGCGCACTCGACCGTGCGGACCTCCTCCCCTCCCCCACCGACCAGTTCCACAAATGGTTCCAAGAAGCCCAATCCAACAACGTCTACCAGCCAGAAACCGTGACCTTCTCTACCGCCGAGCTGCCCAGTGGCCGTGTCTCGGCGCGTGTCGTGTATATGAAAGAGCTCGATGACCGCGGCTTCGTCATTTACTCAAACTGGGACACTAGTCGCAAGGCCAGTGATGTACGCAGTAACCCGCATGCGGCGCTGACTTTCTACTGGCGCGAGCTCGAGCGCCAGGTGCGTGTTGAAGGTCGCACTGAGCGTCTCACCTCCGAGGAATCTCAGGTCTACTACGACACGCGCATTCGCGGCTCACGTATCGGAGCGTGGGCTAGTCAGCAGAGTAGTGTCATTGAGAGTAGAGAAGACCTGGAGAAGCGGGTCGACGAAGTGGAAAAGAGGTTTGAGGGTAAGGATAAGATTCCTGTGCCAGAGTTTTGGGGTGGGCTGAGGGTTGTGCCGGAGACGGTGGAGTTTTGGCAGGGCAGACCGAGCCGATTGCATGATCGATTTGTGTATCGAAAGGTTGGTGGGGACGGAATCAAAGACGCTGAGTGGAAGATTGAGAGGCTGAGTCCTTAGGCTATCTGCACTCATGCCACACTTTATTCTTCTTGGTGAAATACTACGTATCGCCACTCCTACTCTTAAACCTCGCTTGTAACCAGCGCCCCTATAGATATAGCCAGGACAAAAAGGACCACTCATTTCGAATATGGGTTGCTCATATCGCTTCAGAGTCATATTCCGAGAATGCAGACCCAAACCTGATCATCGGAATGGTGACGATACCTGACAACACAGGAGCCTGGTTGTTTTGCTGACATGCTCAGTAACAACAATGTAGCACTGACCTCACTTCACCAGTCCTGATGGCACTTTCTTTGAGAGCAGACAGTCTTGGCATTGTCTCACGATGAATGTTTTATGCAATTGCTAGTTTTATTGGGCTCCAGGTATCACCAATGAAAGCTGCATGAAGACATCATGGTCTCTTTCAGTAGCCTTTAGTAGACTTTGGACGCTTGTGCGCTAAGATAGAAAGAAGATATAAGAAAGAAAGTGGTCATTCCTATTCAGCACCCGTAAACTGGACATGACTCAAAAAATGTGAAAAGCCTTTAAATGGTATCCGTCAAATGCCGTTGCGCTTACTCTGCGTCAGATTCCGCTTCAGCAGTCTGTAGTGCGGTTAGCTATATGTCTCTTCGTAGTGTGTTGGTAGAATCCACTTACGTTATCGTGGAAGTTTGTTCCGTGCGTGGTCTCGTTGATGTAGCCCTTTCTGATGACAAAGTCACCGAAGTGCTCACCTTCATTCCTCTCCTTGGCGTAATGCTTGATCATCGGCTTCATGATCTCAAGGATCTCCTCTTCCTTGATTGAGCTCCTGTAGAGCTTGTTCAACCTTTGGCCATGGTAGCCGCCTCCAAGGTACATGTTGTACGCTCCATAAGCCTTGCCGACGAATGCAACCTCGGCGAGCCAAGGACGGGCGCAACCGTTAGGACAACCGGTCATGCGCATGACAATGCTGTCTTGACGGAGGCCAGACTCTTCAAGTGTTCCTTCAAGCTTGGTGATGAGCTGAGGTAGGTAGCGTTCTGACTCAGCCATAGCGAGACCACAAGTTGGGAAGGCAACACAAGCGGAGCTAGACAACCTCAGTCCTGAGAAATTGGTATTGTCAAGTTTCCACTTTTTGAGGAGCTCCTTCATAGCTGGCAGGTCCTCGTCTGCAACGTTGGCCAAGATAAGATGTTGGTTACCAGTCAGCCGGAACTCGCCCTTGTGTGCCTTGGCTACCTCTACCAGACCAGTCTTCATTGGAAATTCAGCAGTGTCCTCAATACGACCGTTCTCAATGAAGAAAGTAAAGTGGTTGAGTCCAAGCTCATCCTTTTGCCAACCGAAGGTATCAATGTTGCTCTGGAACTTGAAAGGCTTAGGCTCTGAGAATTTTTGACCCCAGAGCTCTTCGACCTTTCCACGGAAGACGTCCACGCCCATATCATCAATGGTATACTTGAGACGGGCGTGCTTCCTGTTCTTGCGGTCGCCGTGATCGCGCTGAACAAGCATGATCTTCTCACAGACAAGATGCACCTGGTCAGCTGCGACATAACCGAACATGGTTCCAGTGCGTGGGTAGGTCTTCTTGTTGTTGTGTGTCACACCCATACCACCACCAGCAAGCACATTGAATCCTTCCAGGTTGCCATCTTCGCCCTTGATGGCGATGAGACCAATATCGTGAGCGTAAACATCAGTGTCGTTGTGTGGAGGGATAGCAATGGTAATCTTGAACTTTCGCGGAAGGTAGAGGGGACCGTAAAGGGGCTCGTGGTCTTGAACAGCTTCGCCGGCGATTTTGCGCTTTTGTTTTGTCTCGTCATCCTCAAGCCAGATCTCGTGATATGCCGTAGTAGAAGGAAGAAGGTGGTCGCTGATCTTCTGCGCGTAGCTGTGGACTTGGCCATGGTACTTAGACTGCGTGGGAAGAGAGCTGCACATGACGTTTCGGTTGACATCGCCGCAAGCAGCGATAGTGGTCATCAAAGCCTTGTTGATGGCTTGCATGGCAGGTTTAAGCTTGCCCTTGACGACACCGTGGAACTGGAAGGTTTGACGTGTAGTCAGCTTCATGGTTTCATTACCAAGTTTGGTGCTGATCTCATCCATCTGCAGCCATTGCTTGGGTGTAGAAACACCTCCAGGAAGTCTGCATCGGATCATGAAGGAGTAGGCTGGCTCGAGACCCTGAGCCTTGCGCTCATCCCGAAGGTCACGGTCATCTTGCATGTAAGTACCATGGAACTTTGTAAGCTGCTGGTCACTTGCTGAAATAGCACCAGTGCTGGTATCAGCCAAACCCTCCTCGATAGTACCTCGCAGGTAGTTTGAAGCAGCCTTCATGTCCTCGTTGGTAAGCGGTGCCGGCTCTTCTGGCAGGTTCTCAACGTTAGCGACACCTAGTTTCTCCCAAAGCTTGGGCTCCCACTGGGCGTACGCAGTCTGGTAAGCATCTGGATCTTGGTCATCTCCAAGACCGCAGTCGACCAGAGGCTTGCCGCCAAGAGTGAGGAGACGAGCGTGAAGATCCTTGGCAGGCTTGTTGTAGTAGATCTTGTCTTCCTTTCGCGGCCAGTAATGGCTGTCACCAAGACCAAAAACACCAAAGTTTACTGTCGCAAGATCCAAATCAGTCGAGTCCTTGACGGCTTCCCAGAAAGCTCGGCCGTTCTGGGGGAACTCTCCCTGGCCAGCTACACTAGTCATCAAGACGACATTCTGCTCGTTGGGCAGATCCTCAAGCGGGAAATCGTCCATAGCCATGACTATAGTCTTGAGACCTCGAGCCTTGCCTCGGTTTCCTAGCCTCTTGGCCAGGTTTTCGGCATTGCCATTGTCGGATGCGAAGAGAATCGTCAGCGGGTCACCCTGGAGACCTTCGAGGAGCTTGCTGTAAGCGTCCTTGGCCTTGCGCTTCTGCAGCTGTCTAACCTCGGTTCCATAAGATCCAGAAAGATTGGATGAAAACTCAGGGTGCCGCTTCATGACCTGAGACATGTAGTTGTCACGGGAGAGGAACTCCTCCAGCTCCTTCTTGATGCGCTCAGAGTCAAGCTTGAAGTTTTCTTCACCCTTCTCCTCAGCACGGGGATTCCAGCGGTAGAGTGGCCAGTATCCCAGGTCAACGGCCTTCTTGGTCTCTTGTAGGACGGTAAGAGGGCTGTCGTTTTCCTTTTCGTATGGCAGATAGGCAAGAACAACAGAGGGGCCGTTGAACTTGTCAGCCTCAATCATGGCCTCCAGAACCTGAGTGTAGGAACTGTATACTGCGACCGATGCCACATATGCGTTGCCAAAGTTCATAGCGTACAGCCCAATATCCTTCTTTCGTCTCGCCGCATCGGCAGCAGTACGCTCGGAGTAAGGGGTAGAGTCAATGATAAGCATGTTGACATTCTCGCCAGATGCTAGTACGTGGTGTACACCAGAATTTCCAAGGTCATACGCCCAAGCGTCGGACCCAATCAACCAGGGCGATTCCTTGTAGAACAGTTTCTTTGAGGAAAGAAGTTGGTTGGCAATGGGCGAGCCATCAGTGGCCAAGCGGGCGATGACCTCAGAAGCCAATTCATTGGCTTTGTCAGTGTCCTCGGCGCTCAGAGCCCACTTAGACAGCCATTGCTGAGGCGCTTGAGTAGTGAATGCATTGTCCTTGGAAGCAGCAGCAGCCTCGTCCACCAATCGCTTTCGGTGCTCCTTGCGTGCAAGCAATGATCCGAAGCCATACTCGGGGCTGGAGGAGACCTCATTGGAGATGCCAGCATGCTGTGAACCGAGCTGGTTAGCAATGTGAAGCTTCTCGCCGAAGACCTGGTTCAAGATCTTCATGTACGCGTTCTCCAACGCTGGTTGCTCGACCTTGGTGGGTTGTGCCTCAGGTCCATCAAGATTGCCAATGACGAGGTTCTGGACAGGCGTCTCGCTCATGAGGTTTTGCCAGACACCGCGCATTGCTTGCGAAACAGTCTCCTCGTTGATGTAGCCGAGTTGGTATCCGACAACTGTAGGAGAAGCACCACCAGCCGCTTTCAATGACATGAGAAGGTCGAGCAGTACAGGGCCCCACCTGGTAGTCTTTCTCCGGACCTGCTCAAGCACAGCAATTTTCTTGAGTGAGGCAGGCAGCATAGGAGCAAGCGACGCGCCTAGCCATGGACGGTACAGCCGGGCTGTAATAATGGCTGTGTTGGCATATGCTTTGGTTTCATCAACACTGTCCAACTCAGTGGCAAACACAGCAGTGTCAGCACCGAATAGGAAAATGGCAGCCTCTTCTTTGCCTGTACCAGAAAAGGCAAATGCGTCATAGCTTCGTCCAGTTGCATCCTTTATGGTGGCCCAGATTTGTGTGGCGAAACGGTAGATGTCTTCTGATGAAACCGGCTTTGATACCAAAGACTCGACAGTGGTAGCAGAAGATACGGATGCGCCGCTTGTGCTAGCCTCGCGCTGTGATGATCCAGACGAAGAGTCGCCTCGCTGGCTGTTTCTCTCCGATACTGGAAGTGACTTTGTCCGGTCTGGAAGACCGGCTAGCGCTGCTGTAGGAGCGGCATTGACGGCTTGACTCCGGGCAAAAGACAGAGAAGGGTTTCTACCGTCATCGGCGTACAGGGTTGTCTCTTGCGACCTAGAGTTTTGGTAGGCCGCCACAGCGTCCATGTCGATGACGCTTCGAACCAGACCCTCATCTTCCACATCGACGGTCTTCCTGAATGCACTCGCACCAGAGTCGAAGAAATGAATGACACCCTTGCCTGACTTGATAGCCAGAGCATGCGCTGTGAGGGCAAGATCTTGCAATTCTTGCAGAGTCTCCGACTGGATGAAAGCAAAGCCAGACTGCCTGATGGAGGTGATGTCGGAGAAATCCGGATAGCCTGAAGGTGCTACCGATACATGAAGTA
The DNA here is from genome assembly GCA_020744315.1 of Curvularia eragrostidis. Lineage (NCBI taxonomy): Eukaryota > Fungi > Ascomycota > Dothideomycetes > Pleosporales > Pleosporaceae > Curvularia > Curvularia eragrostidis. The sequence goes on along the minus strand of JAIRCK010000014.1, from coordinate 301,986 downwards.
CGACAGGGTATTGGGCGAGCTTGTAGAGGTGGGGTATCGATTTTACGAGGATAGAGGATGTTGTGGTCACGCTGGTAAGTTTGCCCGCGCGAATAGGCTGGAAGACGGAGAGGAGCGGGTCGGCATTTTGGCGGACCGTGAGGACCTAAGTGGGAGTAAGTAAACTGATTTCCTGAAGATCGCTAGTTATCTATGCATACCTCTGGGAGTGTCTTGCACACAACGCTGGGCGCATTGTGCTTTTGGAGACCCTTCAACGTCTCCGAGAACTCGGACTCAGTCTCAAGGGAAGGAACGACTGACACAATCACATCGGAGGCCTGGTGGGCAATTCGGGCCACTGGAAAAGATTCGAGTCAGTATACAGGATTCCGACAAATGAGTTCCCAATGCGGCGTGTTGGGGTAGGGTGATGGTGGGGCGCGTGGTTGCGGGGGAACATACCAGCCTCTCCTGCAGTCGAGATAGACCCCATGTTGACTGCAAAGATTCAAAGTGGACAGTAACAACGAGGGAGAGTCTATGAGAGAGACGAGCAGTAGTAGTAGTTGAGCTTCGGGCCGTCGGCGACAGTCCTCATAATCAGCGGCAACGGCAATGGAAAAATTCCCTTTAAGAGGTCATGACAAGGTGCGCGAAAGCACGCAATATTTTAGTGCACTCCAGCGTCTGGGGCGAGGTCCGATGAGCGGCGAATCAGGTGACGCCTGATTGTAGCCCGGAGCACCTCATCTGTTTAGACCGGCATGGCAGGCTCGAGGCGAGGCGACAGACGGCCTGACATGTCATCTCCATGTCCATGGCACGGCCTGCTCGAGGGTGGAGCGCCGTGAGCTCGCAGTTGATGATGCTTGCTTACTTCTCCGCCCGTTGAGTGGTCGCCTGGGGCCGATGGCGCTATGCCGCATATGGACATACCGAGGATGGCCGTTATCGATAGGCGAGGGCAGCCAACCTCCACCCGTTCGCCTTGCGGGCAGCGCAGACACATTGGCATCATGTGGCCTGAAACAGCACGCTCCGTACGGCCAATCGTCGACACGTCTCTTCTCCTTCTACATCCGTAATCGCATTCACCCGCTTCTGATGTCGACATTAGCGCGCCTCTCGCAATGAACTCTGCCTCCGGATTCCCAGACCCCCTTGTCTCTGATACCCCGCTGCCTTTCCATCAGCTGTGCACACGCATCAATGACCGCATAACCACATTCCTCGACGCGAAGAATGTATCCGACCGCGTCAAAAACGTGCAAAAACAGACACAGACGTCGCTGCGAGTAATTGCACAGGCCCTGGAGCGCTATACGTGAGCCTTGACAATGTGGGGTACACGTAGCAACTGCATGACTGACGGCTATCTAGTCTCGCTGAGCTCTCCCTATCCTATAATGGCGGCAAGGATTGTCTTGTTCTACTCATACTCTATCTATGTGCTATACATCGCCGGGGCTTAAGCCAAACCTCAGATCCCTCGTCCAACCCAGAGACAGCTGTGCAGTGTGTCTACATTCAAGACGCACATCCCTTTCCTGAAGTCGAAGAGTTTGTTGCGCACAGCAGTAAAATATACTCGTTGTCCCTGTTGGAGTATGCAAAACCTATGAAAGCTGCGTTCGCAGACTACCTGCGAGACGCACCCTCCGTAAAGGCAATCTTGGTCGGCACTCGTAGGACAGATCCCCATGGCGAGCACTTGACCCATTTTGATCCCACCGACTCAGGGTGGCCTGCGTTCGTACGGATACACCCTGTGATAGACTGGCATTATGTCGAGATATGGACAGTACGCAGTGATTCATCCCGTCTAGCGCTGCAACTGCTGACACTGCCTAGTTCATACGATACCTCAACATACCGTACTGTTCTCTTTACGATCTCGGATACACTTCGTTAGGCGGAACCACCGATACACATCCAAATCCGAAGCTAGAACAGCCATCACCGCAAGACGCATCGCAAACTGAGAGTGAGAATGGAACACCAAAGCCCAAATTTAGACCAGCCTATGAGCTGATAGACGACTATGAAGAACGACTGGGAAGGGATAAATAGAAATAAAAGTGTTGAAGAGATCTGCATCTGCCTGGTACCATGAACCAGGCACGATGACTACACAACCTTTTGCGCAATTTCACGCTCCAGATATGATCAGTCTATGACATTCATGAGTTTGTGAGAATTTCTAAGAAGGAAGCTATCAGAGTGATCTATCGCGCCTCACAGGATTGTTGAACGATTAAAATAACCATTTGTGAGCTTATTTGAACGCCTGGAGATGAATTTCTGGCCGTCAAAACTTCCTGCTTGCCGACTTTAAGCCACCACATAATCGTTGGGTAAGTCTATCCCGCTAGCCAGTGACCCAAGTTACACGCCTTGATTAGGAGCAAACAGCATCCGCAAAGACGATTGGTACACTTCATCGGCTTCGTGCACGTCATCGCAATTGTTTATGCATGGGACGTGTACAAGGACATGATTGTAAGGCATCTGCCGTTGTATTCACAACTAAGGGAGTTGTAGACAGCAGACACGGTGATGGCAGTTTTGGGTTTCTTCTAAGGCGAACACACCCAAGTTTACTCCAGGCAGGATGGTGGCCATTTATACTAAGTCCGGTAGTGCAGTATCTAGTAACGAATGTTTCTACACTACTACAGCGCTGAACAGATCTCAAATCACATGGTGTTCACCGTACGTCCCCTGATGGAATTCCATCTTCGTGTTTTGCTAGCACTCAGCTGCTGTGCAGCTGTGGTCTGCATCGAATCCTCAAAAATCATTTCCGGCCCAGGCCTCCCAAGCCTAACATTACTGAATTTAACCACAGCTGATATCCGCGAGCTAACCTTCGCCGAGATACCCACAGGTAAGCATGGCATGCTCTTGGTGCCCGTTTCTGAGTTTGTCCTCAGTCTAATCAACCAATATTCTCATAGGCCACGTCACCCTGGCGAATCCTCAGTGTGGGCCCGAAGATGATGCATATACAAATGTCACAAGCATTATTCGCTGCTTCCACTATCTGCTCAAGCTGGATACCACACGCTGTGAGGTCAAGAGGAACGAAGTGACTACATTGTGTCAATATGATACTGGCATGGTGATCGGGGTGGGAGTTGGTGGTGAAATTGAGAGTACCTATTGGTAAGTCTGTTCAAGTCTTTGGAGAAAGCTCCTACATCGAATCGTATCCACACCACGACAGCTTGCTATTACGATAAGAGACCGCTGACATACGCCTTCATACATATAGCTCAGATGTTGCGTTGGGATTACTATCCGTTATTGACGGGTGTACGAGACCCGATATGAGTGTTGCTGGTTTCGCGGTTGTGCATGGCAATGGAAACATCATGGTTGGTGGGACGAACGTCCATTATGCTGCTCATGCAGCGGGCATGGTAAAATGAGGATTGAATTGTTGTTCCTGCAGACAGAAAACCTTAAGTTATCTCTATTATACTTCCAACAAGATCATGGAGCTTAGGAAAAAGAATGATAACTGTGGAGGAGAAAACAGCAGTTGGAAACTTGAATCGAATGATCTTTGCATCTGGATCACTACCCAGTGTAGATACTGACCAGCTCAACTTATACAATACTAGGACAAAAGTTTGTTCGGGCAAAAACAGGCCCACCACATGCGCCCTGCACGAACAAACTTTACTCAGGTCACTGTGTACCGTGAGCTCAGCCGTTAGGCGCGAGCTGGTAACGCGTATTAACATAGAAAATCAACCAAATAGACTTGGCTAAGCGGTGTACGGGTGCGCGACAATAACTTTTGCTGAGGCATACACGGTTTCCGCATGTAGAGCAAAGCAATGGAGTAGATACCGTTCATGTATAGCATAGAGGGCGGGTGAGTAGCTGCCAAAAGCTATCGCGGGCTCTGAAGTGGCACAGTGTAATATTAATACTGAATATGATCGCTAATGGTGTACCACATGAAATACAGACCATCGAAGAGAAATCTTCAGGATGGAAAATCTCACTGCGTGCAAAGCAATGGGAGGCATTAACATGAGGGATTACCAATATGCAACCAACCGGCCAGACATTAGAGCTCAAGAGTCCCACTATGCAGTATTATTGACGGAAAAAACCCCGATGGGTGTTCTAGGGTCACGGAGCTATTGCCGAGATCACTTTGCTCTAACATGAAACCTTGGTTGATAGTTAAACACTGGGCTTCCATCTAAATAAGCATCACCCCAGGGTCAAGGACCAATGGCCAATGCCGGCCCGTCGGTTGGGTCTCGGCCGCTAACATCGATCGGTGCTCTGAGATCCGCCGTCCCTGCGACTACAGCAAGACTAAACGCGTGCGCGGTTACTAGTGCAAGCCAGCCCAGGAGGGCCCTACTGGGCCTGAGTCCGAAGTTTTGTAAGGGAGAGACGAATCAATGTTAGCAGTCGTGCTAAGGCTCATAAGCCACAAATGAATACATGGTTGACGAACAAGCGACCCAACAAGAAAAGTTCACAATTGATCTTGCATCAATATTCTACTGGATGTGTTGGTAGATGTGATGTTGGTCTACACCATGTTTCTAAAGCTCTGAGGAACAGAAATCTCACGGGTATTGAACAGCGTTATTCGCTAATAAGATCGATATTTTAGTCACTCAGTGTTACTTCGATCATCGCGTAGCATAGAATATCCCTATATGTGAAAATGGTGCTTGCAACAGTCATCTGTAGTTCTAAAAGAATTTGGATATTGCCAAGTTGCTTATGCTTGCAGCAAAGGTAATTGGTATTGTGACATCTAATAATGCTACACTATAAACCATACACGAATATAATTACAGAGTGTAACGAGTAATCAATCTAATTTACTTTAAAAAAACGAAAATGAGAATCAAGCGCCCTGCTTGTTGTCAAAATAGTGGTAAGCGGTTGGCGACTGGCCGTTACCACCGTAAGCGTTCCCTCCAAAATCCAGATATCCCTGGGCACCATTGTACGGAATCGACGCGATATCCTTGTAGTCACCGAAAATCCAAGCACTCGACATTCCCATCGTCATGTGCGCCAGAATGTGGCAATGTAACAACCAGACTCCGGCGGCCTCAACGCGCACTCTCCAGGATCGCCACGATTCTATCTCTCCAGCGACACCTTTAGGAGCGTAGCGGTACAAAAGTGTCGTATCTCGTTGGACAGGGTTGTAGTTTGCCAGTCTCTTCTCGTTCTCAGTAGCGTTGTACTTGCCCTTTCCTCTTCCGCAATCATAGAAGTGCACGCCGTGTAAATGCATGGGGTGATAGTCCACTCCGCTATTGTTGTTGACTACGCTTCCTGTGTTTTCAATAATGATCTCTAGGACTTCTCCAAGCTTGGCTGGCCAGGTAAGAGTGCGTGGGTCCCAGTCGTTGTTTTGGAGTGCCGCAGCGTAGTTCGGGATGGCAGAGGGTCCGTTTTTGTAAATGGATACCAAGTACGGGGGAGTATTCTGTGGAGCAGCTTCTGTCCAATTCAGACCGTCCATTTGCCAAACGATTGATCCTTTCATGATTTGCTGATTGGTAATATGGATGCGGCGGGTCACCTCGGAGGCCTTGGGGAAGTTGTTGGGGGTTAGGGGTTCTAACGCGTATTCAAGGAAATCGTATGTAGCATTAGTGAGTGTGAGAGGGTTTGCTGTAGGCCGGGTAGTGATTTTCTTTCCTTTGGTGCTTGGATAGCGAAGGACACCAAAGCCAGTGTAGACTGCAGGTCGGTCTTTCGTCTCATACTGGATGTAGTAATCGGCTTTCTTCGAGGCTGCAAGTTCCGCTACTGTCTTCGTACGGAGCAATGCATCGAAGCGTTGCCCAGATGACACCTGGATATAATCGGTTGGATACGGTTTTGTGTAATGGCCATCTGCTGCAATGATTTCCAGGGAGTGTCCCTCAATGGCGAGTGAAACTAGTGATATGGCCAATGCGCCAACAAACCTTAGACGGTAGACCTTTCCAGGCTCCACATCAATAACAGGAAGTTGGCAGCGGCCCTGACCGGCTGTTGCATTCTTTGCCACACCAACACCATTGATTAACACTGCGTCTACTTCACCAGTCCAGACAAATGGGATTGCTGTAAGACCGCGCTCGAGTTCATCGTCGCCTTTTCTGTAGTAGTCCTGAAGGAAGACCGTCCGCTCTTCGTCGTACGTGATTGGGGGCAATCCGAAGTCCGCAACGATGAGCGGCCCGGTAGCAGAGATGGCTTGGAAGCCGATATGTGAATGGTAGAAATAGGATCCCGCATCTTCCATCTCGGGGTGTATTTCATAATCGAAACATCTGTGGGGTGCAATTGGCCACTGACTGACTGGGCTTCCATCACTGAATGGTGCTGTACGTTGAGTAAGACCGTGCCAATGCTGATTTGCGTTAGAAACATATGTAGCCTTGGAAATAGACAGAAATATCCATACCATAGTCGTGTTGTATTCGTCCATGTCGTTGCAAACCCGCACCCAACTAGTCTTTCCACCGGGAAGTCGCAGCTCTGGTCCAGGGGATGTGCCGTTCACCAACACAGACATACGCTGCTCACATGCTACATTCTGAAGTCCGTATGTAATTGAAAGATAGAAATCTGGGCGAAAGTTATCACCGTGAGTAACGCAGGTATCCTTGGTAGGTGCGTGAGCCTGGTCTGGTGTTTTCTTGCCCACGACCAAACACGCTGTTGTCAATAGTAAACTAAAACTTAGTTTGGATAACATCTTGAATGAATGAGAGAACCGAAATGTGAGAAGATATGTTGAATCGACTGAGAACAGATTTGACGGTTGTTATATGGACAGCCATGTTTAACTTTACACATTCTGACACCCGATACCTCCGTACATTGGCCAGTCTACTTCGATGGTGCTTCGACGATACTAACGCTAGGCAGAGGCATGGATAAGCCGGCTGCGGATGCGCGGACGTCACCCAGACCCGCCGAGATTGTGCCGATCATTTATCGTCATCTTGGCCTCTGTACTGTGTCTCATTCTCACAACAGCTTCAAAACTCCATACATGTTACCAACATCTTCGCCTCGATAGCGACAGTGCAATCTACCAGAATATGTTGGTTCTCAATATGCCGCTCACATATCGCCATGATATCAACATCTTGCTCCTTGTAAGATACTGTTAAAGTAAGGTTTACATTCGGACCGAAGTCGTGTTTAGACTTCCCTGTGGCCATGCTGCCGCAAGGTCCGGTAATTTGCGAGCCCAAAGACATGATGGAAAAAGGCCGCCTTCTTGGATTACCGAAATAGCCACGCCAACGGTGCTGACCCCCGGGCATTCATCAGAACATTTCCCCCTAAACTCAAGCCTCGTCTTCGTTCTCTCTCTTTTTCAGCCTCGATTCACTGTAACACTCGCTCTTAACACCCCTGTTACTCACAATCGTTATATCGAAGTACGAACTTCTCGACAGAATGTTTAGCCAAGTTATTGTATCATTCCTTGCTATGCAGATGTTGGCATCTGCAATGCCCCAAAAGCACTCCAAAGCCAGCGGCGTAGAAATCACGAGCCTAGAGAAAAACGGCACATCCACAGTCGGCTTGGGAAATGTTGCCGCGGCGGGTGATCTTACACCATTTGGTTCCATCGGCGTTGGCTGTGGCGTCAACTGGAAGGCGGATACTTCTTTCGGAGGTTAGTTCGTCTCCATCTTAGGCAATCTATCAAGACTGACACCTAGTGTTAGGCGGTCTTCAAGCCGGCTCGAGTGACTTTGGCTTGGGTGGCGGGTTTACGATTAATCCCGACAGCATTCAGATTGGTGCAGGTATTGGCCTCAATGCCATTAACACCAACGCTAGCATCCAATTCACGGGCACAAAGAATGGCAGCATAGAGCTTGTCTTCGAGAGCACAGCCCCCATTGCGTGCGTACCAGGAACTAGGGACGGGAAGTCAGTCTTGACTTGCAAGACGATCAAAGCTTAAGCTGCGGCACAGGCAAGCGGGTTCTTTACTGGTTAATGCAATCTTACGGAACGACGACAGTCGAATTAGTCCAATCCGATCCGAGCTAAATTACCGCTCGCTGCTGACTTGCGTCGTTACGGTCCTTCTACAATCGGTGTTGCGTTATACTTATTCCCTAGTAATCTTAATACATTCTGAATGCCTGATTTTCTCAACTTTTACTGAAGCTGAACACTACCTCTATCCCATGTCCGCAAGTACTGTTTCCTAATAACAACAGTCATGGGGGTGATACCGGTGTAAACTCCGCCTTTAGCTCAGCCACAACACGTGGATGACGTTTAGTCAAAGTCTAGCCTTCCGATACGTGAGTCTAACGCATAGACTAGGGAAGTTTCTTTAAGTAGCAAAGAAGAATGGAGGCGACACGAATAGCCAAAAGGGTTCTGCCTTTGGCATGTCCTGGCGACCAGGGTACAGTTAGTCTGGAGTCCAAACTAGTTGCCTCGGGGTCGGTGCCGACACCGACGAACACACTGGGTCGGATGAGACATCGAATATATGCAGGCATCAAGGTAACGTGAGCCACCTAGATTAGAATCACATAGATTGTCCAGGTGTACTATTCGCGACTCTATGCAGGGTCTCCAGTATGAAATATTCATCTAAAATGGACATTGTAACGACACTTTTTTTTTCTCCAATCGAAAGGAGATTCAGCGTTGGCTCTTCTTGTCGACTGGAACAGCCAGGAAGTTCCCGTCATTACTCAGGTATGTCGTCTGCCGCCATTCTTGAACCCGACCCCAAGTCTGCCGAATGATGGCCAGATCTCTATGGTCTCATGTGTCTACACGGCCGTAAACGGGTATTTGCTTCTAGATCCAACTATAAGCAACGACTCGACATTGAGTCATTGCACCCAGGCACTATCTTCTTGTGCTATCATATCCTTGACTGGAAGCAACCTGAGTCGTACGTAACAGTAGTTTTCAGTTCTTGGACCTTGAGCAATGAGCTATCATCGATGTTATGTGGTTGCGGAAGCGACATCATGATCAAAAGGGTATGCTCTAATTTCTGAGCGCAAAAATTCCTATCTGATCATAGCTTTCCATGTGCAATCTTACTTGTGAACACCAAGATACGTTTGATCGTCTGTATACCATCTTAGAGGAACTTCATAGAGACCATCACTTCGAACTATAACATGTTGTCTTCGCGCAGATTTAACGCTGGCTCTGTCGTCTCACGTTGTTCATTTCATGAACGGGTAGACCATGATGTTGCTCTACTGGACAGGTCGAACTGTGTCACTCTCAGCGATATTCTCACCATCCTTCAAACTTAGACCATCAATCTCTATTTCCTGGATTCGAAATAAAGGGTCTTAGCGAGTAATCTTGAATACTTGATTCGAGCAAGGGCATCAACGATCTCTAGCATTGCAGCCCTGCTGTTTGTAACTTATTCAGCAGGCCAAGCATTGATAAAGCCGACTGCATTGAGAAGGTCTTCGTTGCTGTGGCTGCGAAATACAAACAGCGGGTTAGTCCTCTAAGGTAGCCTTCAGCAGAGAGCTGTATCCACGACACAAGGCGTCTCTTTCATGCAGCGCCTGAATCAAAATTAGTAAATTTTGTGAGAAGATGTATTCGAAAGTAAATCCTCTTGTTAAGCAACATCGCCAACGGCCAACAAGATTATTCGTATGCATCCCGATGATGAAGAGCTGGAATACTCAGTAGAACATCAAGTGTAAAATTAGCACAGAATGCTTGTCCTCGAAAGTGCTAAACAAAATTAATGCCCTTTTGTTGTGTTTGAAATCATTCCGGTCAAGAATGTTGACTTTACCATTTTTATTTGAAGAAAAGGCCAGGGCCTGGATTGCTTTAAGCTGCATCAACTGCTTGAATACTCTATGGCCATAGAAGATCACTATGTTAGCCAACAGACTCGTTGCCCGAAACAAACTCGGATACAAGTCAGTAGAAGGTATATCGTAACTGACTACAATCGTCTATTTGTTTTGTCAAGAATGCTACATGTCGGGCAAACTGTATTTCGCCATCATTATCATATAATATCCAATGCGTCAGGTTCGCATTCAACTGTCACACTCACTAGTGACATCTTCATTTTCTTCTCTTCCACTAATGAAAACTGCCGAAAGGATAGCTGTGAGTGCACAGAGACAAGCGAGCACCGCATTCATATTCCCATATCCGATCTTATCTCTGAGCAGCCCAGCAATCAATGGACCTACTGTCCACCCAGCGCCAAAAACCATGTTGTTTATGCCATACAATTGTGCATATGGCGCCTGTTCAAATAAGTCTTTGTTCGCTTTGTAGTACTTTTCCACAACGTTTCCTGCTTCCACGATACCGGGGCTGCCGATACTTGCCAGTCCCACTCCATTTGCTGCTAGTAAGCCAGCGTAGAGTGCAATAAGGTGCGGAGTTTTCAAATGCTCGATGAGATCCGACTCAGTGGGTAGTCGAAGCAATATTAGAGTAGGGATGAGCCAAGTAAATCCGAGGAAAGCAGCAGGTCTCGTACCATAACGATCAACACACCAGCCGAAAACGGGCCCAAGGAAGAAGTCGGCGCCACCAAGGGGCAGGAAAAGTAGCCCTGCTTTCAGACTGTCAAAGTTAAATTGCTCGGAAGCTACCAGAGGAATTGTAGCGTCGAAGGACCCCAGGAGTAAGGCTTGCATGAAACCAATCCAAAGAGCGGTCAAAAGAGCGGTGTTTCGCATGATCATGAGGATTGGGGCGCTGCGGGTGAATCTGTTTGCCGGTTTGGAAAGACGAAAGTGATTGGATATAACGGAACTGTCGGGTAGGAGGGGTGTTTCTTCAGTATCCTCCTGAGTGTTGCTCGAACCACGTCTTCCATCTGGCTCTGGCCTAGCGTATTTTGCTGCGACTTTCGCCTCCACCATGACCACTCGCAGTATGAAGTCTACAACGATGAATGCAAGCCCGATTCCAAAAACGCCTGCGTACCCTGTCTTCGCGTAGAGTAGCCCTCCAACCATTGGCGAAAAGAGGCTAGCAACAGCGACGAAACTGAACAAAACCCCCATGGTCTTTCCCAGGTTTTCCTGTCCCACCGTCTCTACCACGATAGCAGCGCCGATAGTCCATACAACACCTCCAGAAGCACCCTGGAGAAATCTTGCAATAGCCAGGACGGCCACGCTGCGTCCAAGGGCAAGTAGAATGGTGGAGAGAAGGAGCAATGCGAGTCCTAGAAGAAACGGTACTTGCCGAGACTTTGAGAACTTATCGGCCAATATTCCAACGACTGGAGAGACTGTGCAAGAAGCGGCTGCGTAGATTGCGAGTAAATACGATATCGTGCTTTGTATCTGCGAATCCGGCAAATCAATACGATCTTTCAACAGAAAAGGAAGCACTGGAACAACGATTCCGTAGAGAAAGAGATCTACGAATGCTCCCATGCCAACCGTAAGGACAATGAAGAATGGGTGAGATCGCCATGCGAGCCCTGGTGGTGCGGATGAGCCTTTGAGGCCCAACATTTCGAGCATGTTTGATGCAAAACTCATCAACTGAGTGAGAGACGGAAAACCAGAAAGTATACTGTAATACCGTAGACTAAGGATTAGGCATCTAAATTTTAGAAGTACGGCATCTGACGAGCGTCATCATACGGAGGGCGCTGTCACGTGAGTGCGCAGCCTAGCGTGCTTGGCATGTATCTCGAATCTAGGACGTGGATAGCTCCGCCTCTTGTTTGGTGAAACCACGCCAACCCAAACCACTCCACCCATAGCAGTCGCTTCAAGATGGCAGACAAGATGGAGGGCGTAGTAATGGGCGGCAGCCTCATAGATCCGAGCAAATACCCTGTGCCCATCGAAACGTAAGTGTGGTCGCGCCGAAAAGGTAGGTCCCTTATGATGCTAATACACAATTGTAGAATCTATGTGAGTTTAGGTCACTGTGCGCGTATCTGTGACGCGCTGTAAATTGTGTTCAGCAGCTGGCGTATTGACAGTACTAGGTCAACAATCTCGAGGAGCGCGTCAAGATCGATACTATGAAGCAAGCCTTGACCCGAGTGTTCCAATACTACGGACCGATCCTCGATGTCATTGCGAAGAGCAGTTTGAAGCGGAAGGGACAGGCGTTTATTGTGTTCGACAGCGAGAAGGCGGCGCTGGAGGCTGTGGAAGAGATGAACGGATTTGAGATGTATGGAAAGGTCATGAAGGTACAGAGGGCAAAGACACACAGCGACGAGACAGTCAAGCGAAAAGCGCCGGATATGTTCGAGGACCACAAGCGAAAGCGCTTGACACTCAAGGGTATGATTCGCGCCGTTGGACCTGCCATTTGTTCAATGCTCAACTTGTACAGATTTCAAGCGCGCAGAAGAAGATGCGAAAGCGCAAGCCAATCCCGTCGCCGCAGAGAAGCCTCGTGCGGCCAAAACTGGGGCTGCAGCTGTTCCTGACGAATACGTGCGACCCAACAAGACTCTCTTCCTGCAGAACATTCCCCGCGACGTCGACGAGGATGCTCTTACGGAAATATTCGAGCGCTTCGAGGGTTTCAAGGAAGTGCGTCTGGTCTCGGTCCGAGCCGTTGCCTTTGCCGAGTTCGAAAACGAGCAGTTTGCGATTACAGCGAAAGAGGCGACAGCGAATACTCCGATTGGCGCCGAAGGCAAGCCGATGAAGGTTACATACCAGCGGCAGCAGTAGGTCGTTGTCTGTGGATTTATTGCTTGTGGATTTATGCGTTTATGATACCTCTTTCAAGATTGAAGACTAGATACAGGGCGACACAATAAATGTCCTGCTGTCTGAACGCTTGCTATCGCAAATACTATGGTACAATACTTATATGTCTCCTCTAGACTAAACCAAGAGCAAAGCTGGGTCGACAAGGTCTACTGGACTGACAGGGCTGTCTCGGCATATTGGAAAGCTGAGACTTTCAAGCAGGAATACGGCAAGCGACGCCAATAGGTAGTTCCAACGGGTGGGCAGAGTGCTCAGAAGATGACGTCCTCATTGTCCTCATCGGCGAGCATGTCCTTGGTCTCGACGGCTTGCTCGGGCGCCTCGGCCTCCTCTGCTTCTTTCTTCTTGGCGATCCTTGCGGCTTCTTCTTCCGCAGCGTCATTCTGCTTCTTCTTGGAGACTTTCTTCAGGCGGTAGAATTCTTCTCGATCCAGCTCGTCCAGCTCGGAGTTGATGTACTTGATGGTGTTTTCGGTTCGAGGAATAATAACGTGTTCACTGGTAATGGTTAGCCTGGATAATTGTTTAGGGCGAGAGCGGGAGATACCCACATGGCATTGACACGGCGGTTGACGACCTTGATGACCTCGTCCAATATAACAAAGGCCGTCTGCAGACTGGCCAGTTCCACTAGTGTTTCGACAGCTCTTGCATATGTCTCTCTGCACCTCTGCACCTGCTGGCCACCCTTGCCTAATCCGGTCAAGGCGAAGTCGTTGTTCTGTTCGACAGTGAAGCTTTCAAACTGCGGGAGGAAGACACCGGATACGTTCTCCTGCTTGGTGCGCACGCGGAAGCGCGCCTGCTTGGCTGACTCTTGGATTTGGTAGCCGATGTCACCGCCAACAGCATATGTGACTTCGGCCAGGGAGAATGCAGCGACTTGCATGACCCTGCCCATCTTGCGCTTGGCCTCATCGATGCGGCGGGTGATTTCTAAACAGACGTCTCAGCTACAACGGGGTGGCGGTGGTGCAGAGAAGTGTTGGGCATGGGCGTACCTCGGAAACGCCTGGCCGCGGTTAGCAGAGCTTCAGAAACATGGCGCAGCGAGAGGTCATGCGTACTTTGTCAGGGCCTCGCTCTTTCGCTTGAGCAGATCGTGACCCGTCTGGGCGCCCTTGAGCTTGCTTTTCATCATGCCCAGCGACTGGCGTGTCGCGAAGACGGCCTCTCTCGCCTGAGGGTGGTGTTAGCATCAGCTGTTGGTGCTAGTGACACTGCATTGCGGTGGGAGCTGCACATACCCCACTGCCAGACATGGCTGCAGCTCGACGCGGTGGTGTTTGAGGGGTGGGGTGTAGAAGGGAGGGGGCCGAGGGGTCGAGGAAGCGCGTGTGGATGTGCTGAGCGCGCGACGGCTAGAGAAAGTGCGGTTGGGTGTCTCGGGCCCAGTGAGGCAGGCGCAGTCGACTGGCAGCGAAGCAGGTGAACCAGGCCGAACGTGACGCAGCTCTGCCGGGGAAGCTATGTGAGACGAGCCCGTGCACCCGTGCACCCGCGCCTGCCAACTCTACGCTGCAGTGCTCGCCGCCCATTGGCTGCCGCCGCACGCTGACCGCTCGGACTTCATCGCTCTTTCCCTCAGAACTTTACCCGGCGACACGCTTCATCAGCCCGTCGTGTCCCGAACCCCCTCAGTCTCCTGCCCATCGCGGGCCTCTACACGCCCTGGCACTGGCGCAACCATGCCCGGCGAACTCCTCAGGACCGTGACGGCGAGCCTCTCGCGGCCCACCAAGCGGAAGATGGAGCCCTCGACGGACCTTTTCCTCATCACCGACCAGGACGTCGCGTACGAACAGGACATCCAGCGCAATGCCGGCAGCGTCAAGCCCTGGCTCGACTACTACAGCTTCAAAAAGTCACGCGGGAGCATCCTTGAGCAGGCCTTTGTCCTCGAGCGCGCCGTCACCACCCTCCCGCGCTCCTACAAGCTGTGGAAGCTGTATCTCGAGCTGCGCACCAAGCACCTGGCCAACAAGAACCCGGCAAAGTTCGCGCCCCACTATGTCAAGGTCAACGCTCTCTTTGAGCGTGCGCTCGTTCTGCTCAATAAAATGCCGCGTATCTGGGAAATGTACTTGAATTTTCTCATGCAGCAGCCGCTCGTTACCACGACCCGCCGTACCTTCGACCGCGCATTGCGCGCCCTCCCCCTGACCCAGCACAACCGCATCTGGGCCCTGTACCGACCGTTCGCGACGTCTGCATCCGGCGAAACAGCCGTCAAGATCTGGCGCCGGTACATGCAGATTCATCCTGAAGATGCCGAAGATTTCATCGAGCTGCTCAAGGACATGCGCAAGTACACCGAAGCCGTCAAGAAGTACATGGAAATCCTCAACAATCCGCGTTTCAAGAGCAAAGAAGCAAAGGGGCCCTTCCAGTTCTGGACTGAAATGATTGATCTCATCATTGACCACGCAAAGGAAATCGACACCAGCGACGACAGTGGCATTGACGTGGAGAAAATCATCCAGAGCGGCATTGCCAAGTTTCCTGACCAGCGAGGTATCTTGTGGGTTGGTCTGGCACGCTATTGGATGCACAAGGGCGAATATGAGAAAGCGCGGGACGTCTTTGAAGAGGGTGTAACTACAGTCATGACTGTGCGCGACTTCTCAGTCGTCTTTGACACATACGTAGAAGCCGAGGAAACCATGATTGGCATTAAGCTCAATGAAGCCGCGATACGATCAGAGAAGGGCAAAGTTGACGAAGCCGCCGATGCCGACCTTGACATTAGAATGGTTCGCTTCGAATCACTGATGCAAAGAAGACCATTCCTGCTCAACGATGTCATGCTACGACAGAACCCACACAACGTCATTGAATGGGAAAAGCGCGTTGCTCTATGGGGCGACAACAAGAAAGAGGTGGTGCAGACGTACACCGATGCCATTGCCGCAATCAACCCCAAGAAGGCGGTTGGCAAGTTCCATGAACTCTGGACCAATTACGCCAAGATATACGAGGCTGGTGGCGACCTTCAGAATGCGCGTGTTATCATGGAAAAGGCTGTCAAGGTGCCCTTCAAGTCTGTCTCCGAATTGGCCGAGATGTGGTGTGAATGGGCGGAGATGGAGCTCCGCAATGAAAACTTTGACAAGGCTGTCGACATTATGGCCAAGGCTACGCAAGCACCAAAACGATCCAATGTCGACTACTTTGACGAATCACTATCGCCACAACAGCGTGTACATAAGAGCTGGAAGCTTTGGAGTTTTTATGTCGATCTTGTCGAGAGTGTCAGCACGTTGGAGGAGACGAGGAAGATATATGAGAGGATTTTCGAGCTCCGGATCGCTACACCACAGACTGTTGTCAACTACGCTAATCTGCTCGAAGAGAACAAGTACTTTGAAGACTGCTTCAAGGTATACGAGCGTGGACTCGATCTCTTCAGCTATCCTGTCGCTTTCGAGATTTGGAACCTATATCTGACCAAAGCCGTTGACCGGAAAATTGGCATGGAGCGACTACGAGACCTGTTCGAACAGGCTGTAGAAGACTGCCCGCCCAAATTTGCCAAAGTCCTCTACCTCATGTATGGTGCTCTCGAGGAAGACCGCGGTCTGGCTCGACATGCCATGCGAATCTACGAGCGTGCTACACGGGCGGTAGCGGACGAAGATAGGATGGAAATGTTTAATTTCTACATCACAAAGTCGGCATCCAATTTTGGTCTTACTTCTACACGGCCGATCTATGAGCGCGCCATTGCCGCTCTGCCCGATGCCGAAGCCAAGGAAATGTGTCTCAAGTTTGCTGAGATGGAGCGGCGTCTTGGAGAAATCGATCGAGCGCGAGCCATCTATGGTCACGCCAGCCAGTTTTGCGATCCAAGGACAAACCCCGAGTTCTGGAAGAAGTGGGAGTCTTTCGAAGTTCAACACGGAAACGAAGACACCTACAAGGAGATGCTACGCATCAAGCGGAGTGTCCAAGCTCAATACAAGTATGTATCATGTCTCTTCAGAACGGTGAGCCACATTGCTAATCCACATGCAGTACCGACGTCAACTTCATCGCTTCCCAGGCTGTTGCTCGTGGCCAGCAAAATGGTGCGCCCACCAACGAAGACGGGACTACAGACAATGCCGACGAAGACGCAATGGCTGCCCTCGAGCGTCAAGCTCGTGCACCTGCGGGCTTCGTCGCTGCTAGCACAGGCCCACAGGGCGGCAATATCAAGCCTGCCGAAGAGCCAACCGCGAACCCAGATGCGATCGATCTCGACGACGATCTATGATTCACGACCGACGGTTTAGGGTGGGTGGATTTAGGATGAAGATTTGCATTTTCGACGGCGTTATATCCCATGGCTACCTTGCTACCTAGCACATTCCTATTGTCTTTGTGTGTACCATTGGGTTGACCCAGTATCGGTCTCCCTTCACTCGGCCTCGCTTTGAGGTTTCGACAGTCTGGTCCTTGCGCTTTCTTTCCCTCGACTTCGATCGATACCTGGACAAACCTTGTTCCCTATCTTTTTTTGCATCTATGGCGTTTGTCATTTGTTGAGAGGGGTGTAAAAAAAGAACGTGTTTTTCCAACCGTGCCTTAACCCCCTAGAGGAGAGAGACAGACAGACTTTTTGTTTTCCTATGTCATGCTTGAGAGGCACAAGTTGCCGGTTCTCCACAGAGTTTCAAAGCTTCGTATCTTCGCTCGCACCGTGTTACATATCAAACATACTCCTCACACTCATACAAACACACGTACACAGGAAAAAGCAAGCACCTCACCCTCTTCAACTGAAGCGGCTCCTGCAATGTTCTCATCCAACTGATGGGCCGCGTTCGGCGCGTTTAGAACAAGCCCCCCATCAGCGCCGTTTTACAACCGGAAACTCCGAACCACTAGTATCCTGCCATGCGTTCGGCAGCTTCGGATATACGGTAAGATGATCACATGTGTCATTCCATGCAAGTGCTCGATGGATTGGAAAGCAACAAAGGTCGGGTTTCTTAGCGCGTGCTTTAGTCATTTCAGCTTTAGGCAGCAGTTTCCTCACGTGGTTCTTCGCCAGTGGACACCTTTCTAAGAAATGGCGACTCCTCTGCTCGTTCGTTCGTACTAGAATTGTATCGAGTATATATATTTTAATATCATTACGTTCTCTCAGGAAAGTAGCTACACATTATGGCTTCGGCAGGTGTCTTAGCTGATACCTCTGTATCCACATCCGCAAGGGTGTGGGTTCTTTCCTTTTTGGGAATGGCAGAGTGCTTCCTTGCATGATTAGGCAGACACCGTGGGTTCGAATTTGAATCTCGGCGGCAATTGCATGCTTGCTCCTGTTTCTTTTGGTTTTTTCTTCTCAACGGGCTTTAGCTGCAGTGTCTATTTGCTGGGTTCTTTTTAGCTCTTTGCCCTTGTTGTTATCTCTCAATGTATATGCAAAGTTGGTTATACAGCTACTGTGAGTTTGTGTTTCTGTAGCATTCGCGTGTCTTTAACATAGCTACCCAAATGGTCTTGGTACACAAATCTTATTGAGAAGTAGCTTACTCCTACAATGACTTAACTATTGTTTGCTATATAGTCATCCGCGGCTGTACTATGGTAACTGATCAAATAACTCTTACGGCGGTCTGACCTTTCTTTGATTTCTTCTCAACAGCATTCAACAAACTATTGTGATATGGCTCCTGTTCAATGCAGTAGAGTTGAGTTTCCTTTCAGGGATTTGGTTGAGTGTGAACTAACAAAACAAAACAGAGGGTGTTTAATCTGGTTTGGGACGAGAATCTTCAGGTATTGCTCCTCTTGAGAGACTTGATGACCTTTATTCACACCCTGACTCTGCGTGGAATTCTTTTGTAGAAGCAACACAATTTATCATACGTGACATGTGCTATGCAGTCTAGCTATGGTCTTTCAACACATATTAAACAGGGAAAGAGTTTTGTTATGGTGCCAATCAACACAATGCGATATATTCTTGGACACGATCATTACCATTTGTAATATTGACTTCATCAATCACGGTATGTCTACAGAGAGCATGCAACCAAGATTTCCGACGCGCAATCTGGAGAAGAAGTGATGTCCATCTCTACCAACCCAGCTTGCCTGGGCAATAGGAAGGGTGTATTCTTCCCCCCTTATTGTGTTCCCGATATCATGGAAGCCCTTACTGCACAATGACACGCTGCGGCTTGTAGATCAGTACTATACAAGAAACCCTTTTGTTCGACTTTGATTCATTGCTAGCAGTCCAAGAGGAATGCACCCATGCTTGTTGACTGCAAGAAGTACGTAAAAATAGGCCAGAAATAGGGCGCGAAATGTAAATCATTGCTTTTTTGTTCGAGAAAAAAAAAGCTGCCAGGTATGTCGCATGCATGCTTCCATTTCAAACAGGACTGGGCATGATACTGACTCGTACTGCTTTTTCCCAGCTCTGCGTCGCGCCCACCATCTGCTTGTCGCCAACGTTCTCTTTCTCATAGGCCCGTGCTCATGACCGTTGGCTGCAGAACGGTTACCTGCCAATACCTCATCAAAGTTTTTTCTCCCCACGCTTTGCCTTGTCGGCTTGTGGCCGAGTCTTTCCGAAGAGTCGCGTCGTGCGAGGTTGCGTGAAGAAAAGAAATAAGAAAGCCGAGTCACACAACTGCCGGTGAGGCTGCACGAGCCGCAAATCCAGGACAGGGGGGCCAGAGCATCCCTGTGCAACTCCCACTCATTTTAATCAGCAAGGCTGAGCTCATACCACGATGTGTGAACGCGAAAAGAAAAAGCGGAGATTAGAGTGAGTCAGTAGAAGGACAGCGAGATCAAAGCCATATGTCATATGGGCGCTTTGATCGGAGGATCTACGAAGAAAGGTAAAGTCATGGGGAGGACGTCACTGTTTCAGGTCATACATACGTAGGGCTGATGGAATGAGAGCGAATGTGGTCGAGTAAGGGGGTGTGGCTCTACCGCTACCGTAGTACCGGGTGGCTGGTTAGCATCTCCGGAAATGTCACCCCTGAGGCTCAGTTCAGATTGCTGGATTGAGTACAACGGAAGATGTCCAACAGCAGCATAACCACTGGTGATACCCAGTGGGTAAAAATGCAACATCAAGATGTACTGGGTTTCAGGATGAATCTGTGTGAGGACGCGGCTACCTGACGCTGTCTGTTGCAGGCGTGTTACAGAATTCACAGGGAAGGGGAAAGAGCAATAGACTTCGGTCTGTGGTACAATTTCAGAACTGTTCGTCAACACCATGAACTCTCTAAGGGTCCTTTTTGCTTTGGGCAGTGCATGCGCTTTTGCTGCATCACACATTCACGGGCTATCACAATGCGCGAATCCACCGCTACACGTCGCAGCACAGATACAGAAACCATTCCAATTACAACAGTGTTTAAATGAAGACGCAGAGCCGAGACCGTCGGAGTCAACACCGTCATTTCAACACCCGATATGGTCGCACGCACCGGCGTGTGTCAGTGGGAAAGTGAAAGTTTACTGCACGCATACAACCGCCAACTCGGGTAGTGGTCACGGTCTGAGCATCATTGCGACATCGATCGCTGCGGGAAAGATATCCACGAGCTTTACCAACCAGACGGACAGATCTGTTATTGCCAGAGACGGCCTCCAAGTACGCTCTGTAGCCGGCAAAGGCAAAGGCCTTTTCACCACCAAGCTTATCAAGAAAGGAGAGACGATACTGCTCGATCCTGCTCGTGTGATCGCAAGCTCTCACTTTCCCGCGCGGGTATCGCACGCTGAGGGCCGGTTTCTCTTTAATTCTGCACTCGATCGGCTTCCTGGACAAGACCGGGAGATGGTGGCTGCACTGGACCAAAGTCTGGGTGGCAGTCCGATCGAGGACATTATGAAGACCAACTCTTTTGCTTGTCAAATACCCGACGGTAATGTTGATAATGACTATCTCTGTCTTTTCCCATCCGTTTCCCGGATCAACCATGCTTGCCAGCCAAATGCGCTTGCACGCTTCGTGTCAAATAGACTGTCTATGGAAGTCAAGGCCAAACAGGATATTCCCGCTGGAGAAGAAATCAACATCTCATATGGAAGGGTGGACTTGACGCATGAAGAGAGGCAAGAACTGTATAGAGATGGGTGGAACTTTGAGTGTACATGCTCGTTGTGCACTGCGTCGCACGACCATGTCACAGCAAGCGACGGACGACGGATAAGGTTTGCTCATCTCAAGAAAACGCTCCAGGACCTAACGGCGGAAACTTACAACGCGCAACAAGTTGTGGAATGGGAGAAAGAAATCATATCGATTGCGCGTTCGGAGGGCTTAGAGGTCTTGTTGGCCGAGGATTACGAGAGACTGGCATACGTGTACGCAGGGAATGGGATGGTCAAAGAGGCAAGGGTTTGGGCGGAGAAGGCCAAACGGAATTTATTGGATTGGACTGTTGAAGATGATCGTCAACGGGAGAGCGTTAGGAGGCTAGATGAGACGCTTAGAGAGTTGCAATGAACTTCTGTGGCTGACCTACTCTGGGGTTTAGCTCTTGCTCGTGCTTACTGATATGGTTCACCAATTCCAGCTAGTAAAGTCTCCTCAGGCTGTCATTCGTGCGATTTGTAAAGTTTAAAAGTAGGACAAGATATTTCTGGCAGGGTCTCACCTGCGGGTGTTCAACAATAAGCTTTAGTCTTGAGGAATAGTATGCGATTGTGACCACCGGCGCAATCGGACACCGAAAAGGCAGACGAGCATCACAGCCTATTCTCTGAAAGTTCTAGTTGATCTTGTTTGCTCTCTAATCGTTTGGTTGGGCACCGGCTGACGCTGTCGTATGCCTAGTGATCACGTACGCGTTTGCGCGCGTGGATCTCAAAGTCTTGGAGGGCTGTTCGAACGGAACCAGGAGCGCGACCTAGTGTGTTTTGTAACAGGAGGCCAGAAGAAATGTTTAGCGACCAACACTCGAAACAACAGCGAAAACCACCAGAAAATCCCCCATAAACCAAATTTCCACATAGGATAAAACCCTACCAGGAGGCCCCGACGTCACAGATCTAACTTAGGGTGAGCCTCAATTTACAGTTTGCGGGTATCGACGGATGGAGATCTGACTGGCGATCTTCATATCAGAAAAAAAAAGCACACCAAACACGAGGCTGGGGGACGCAGCGCAGAGCGATTAGAGGTACGTGTTCTGATGACATTGCCTAGCAGACGGGCTGAAGCAACCGTTGTGAACTCGACCGGCTGCTAGCTCGGGTTGGCCGAGCCAAGGAATAAGGCTAGCCGTTGTCGCCAGCAACAACTGACAGGGCGGCTGGCGGTGCCGTTTTACAACGGTAATGGGGTCGCAGGGTGGAGCGAAAAAGAGACGCGTTGATGGCCCAGATGGTAGAGAAGAGCTGAGGGACATTTGTGGCTGAGTAGTCAAGTGAAGGCTTGACCAATCATCTGTTTTCCCTCCACCACCTCACCCTGTATCTCAAACTTTCCCTTCGCCCCCCTGAACGCAACATCGTCTTCGTCATCCACTTGCCGTATGGCTCTCACGCGTCTTGTCTGCCTTCTGTTTGCAGCCAGAGCCAAGCAAAAGCAATTACCAACAGCCAGCCTGGCACACATCGAAATAGGTCAAAACACGAAGAGGCTTGCAGCAGGAAGCGCTCGTGCTCTGCAGCTGCATGACCCTTGAAATGAGCCAGACAGCAGCGCCCTGACGACCTGTTGCCTTTGATGTTCCCTTTTCTCTGGACTAACTCTCCTTCGCGCGAGGCCGTACGCCTGGCCACAAGCGGCCGGTTCGCTGCGTTACCCCAGCCGACTCCTAGGCTTGCGGGACCATACCGACCGGGTTGGTCCGCCTTGTTTCATGGCGCGTCTGGGTGTGCCCTGCTAATCCGTCAGCTCAGGCAGCGCACGTAAAGTTGCACAGGGTTTCGTCGCATAACGCTGCAGAGTAGGGACCGCACACTAAATATGGCCCTGCAATCCTCTCCACGCCATATATGTGGCCGTGAGGCGGCTGTCTGTATAGCTCCGTAGACTCTCAACATCACCAGTTCACTCACTTACTTTTTTGGCTAGTCGCCGCGACTTGCTTTTACTTGTCTTACAGTCACTCCTTTACTTTTTTTTACTATTGTCTTTTGTCTAATATGCTTGGGTGCCGGTCTCTCCTAACGGTCCTTGTGACCTTGGCGGCGGTCGTGAAGAGCCAGCAGTGCTATGGCCTTGACGGATCACCGCTGGATAAATCGTACACACCATGCAATCCTGGCGCGAAGAACAGTGGTTGCTGCGCTAGCGGCGACATGTGTCTGAGCAACGGACTGTGTATGGGAACACAGGGAGCTTCAATTGGCATGATCTTTTCAAGAGGTTGCACAGATTCCACAGGCAAAGATGTAGCATGTCCACAACAATGTCTAGGTGGTGGTACGTCTGCAGCAACTTGTATTCGATATCCGACAATCCTAACAGTTCAATAGTTCTCAACACACCCAACAATACCAAATCAATCCCACAATGGCAGCTCCAAACATGTGACTCTGGCGAATATTGCTGTCGCGCAGCCAGCTCAACCAAAAGCTGCTGCAATGACTCTACAGCGCCCCGAGTTACAACGCCTCTAAGCGCAACTCTCCAAATACCGAGCTCGAACCCAATAGAAACGGACAGCTTGAAGCAAGAATCCTTATCTTCCGACTCGGCTCCTGCGGCATCCGCCGCACCCGTATGTAATCAGCAAAACAATCAGGCTGCCATTGTCGGTGGCACCCTTGGTGGTGTCCTCGGTGGAATCATCATCGGATTGGCTCTTACTGTGCGATGGATGTACAAGCGAGAACGACGCCAGCGACGACTCAAAGAGCACTACGAGACACAGATGTCAAAGACAAATGCGTACAGAAAGGCGCTAGAAACCTCTGTTGGGTCAGCAAGACCCAGTCTATCCGTCGAAGACATTGTGTCAAAAGACGATATAGCGGACTAAACTGAGAGAACAGCCAAAAGGTTGTTTCTATAAGTAGTCCCCTAACTGATACCCGAATTCCTTTTTTCTTTTCTGTTGAACTGTTGATGTTCAACATCCTTTCCCTTTTTCTTTTCTTTTTGGGTGTTGGAATTAGCGTCGGTGTTTTTATGGAATGATCAGATTCATCGGATGGACATGGAGTCGACGATTACGAACGATCCGGACGGAATGGTGTGGGTGTGGACGTGGTATTGGCTTCGGTCCAGCATCGGCCTTGGATATCCCTGGCTCTCTCCTTCTCCAATCTTCCCTTTTCCTTTGCTCTATTCAGGCACTTTTCCTTTTGACACTTTTTCTAGAATCTTTACGAACTCGTTTGTCAGCGGGTACATTGGGATTCGGTTCCCTGTCTCTTGGTCAGCCCTTATTTCCTTTGTAGTCTTTTGTATCACTAAAATTTCCTCCCATGTACGATTAGCGCCTGCTTTGTAGGTGGCATCAACTTTTCTCTCTTAGATTCGTAAGCAAGCGGACGTTGTCGACTCTGCTCTTCGAATTGCTTCGCAGCACTTTCCAAAAGTATATAGCGCAAAAAGTTGGGTTTAAAACAAAGATGAACGCCGATGGGTTTCTGAATAAAGGGAAACCACACCTCTTGAGCGCGACAGTAGTAGATAATGTTTTACTAGATATATAGATAGATAATGTGAATAGATAGAGTAACGGGTAATTCCAACAAAAGCCTTTGATGAAGAGTCGCTCCATGCCGCTTTCTTTGCCATGCTTGTTTAGAACAAACAAACATGAACCAAAAGGGGGGTTCGTACGGCAGTGCATTACTAACTGAGGGGCTTGTTCATATATATTGCCATATGTGAATGAAAAACCATAGATGTTTAACATGTAACATCTACTTTCATAGATTTTTGAATAAATGTCAATCGTGCGCACATTAATACTTTCTGAAAGAACGAAAAACTTTTCCTTTATGACAAGCAAGCCAATGACATACAATTCATATGTTTGTTGGACATAGACTCCTACCATGTGATTCACCATTCACCATTGTATCACTTTCACGTTAGGTGCTACTCAGTATGAATAACTGGAAAATTCCTAGGCCTCGACACATCACAGCCAATTTTTCTATTCATTCAATAACATTGCCATGCCATCTTCAGCGCTCCACCTCTCCCAACTTGCCCATAAGCAGTGCATCTACCCTCTCCCCTTTGGCCATATTCCCCTCTCCCTGCGGCATACACAGCAAAGCGTTTGCGCCTCTGAAACTACCAATACGACTGCTCCTCTGACCTCCTGTGGAGCTTGCGTATAAAAGTCCATCTTCCTTGGTCACCACAAGTGCACGGTGATACTCGGGCCTCCCCTTGTCCATCCTGATATCTTCTTCCAGTACTACTTTGATGCGCGGCAGGCCCACTGGCTTGATACCCGCCTGTTGGTGCAGCGCCGGCAGCACGAACAGATGGAAGCAAACAACGGCTGAAGCGGGGTTACCGGGCAAGGAGAAGATGGCTTTGGTAACCGGATTACCGGAATTGTCCTTCACAGGGACCGTGGCAAACGTGGTTGGTTTACCGGGTTTCATGTTGACGCGACCAAAGTGGATCGTGCCGCCGAGGGTGCGCTCGATAGTGGGCTTGAGCAGGTCGAGCTCGCCCATGGAGACGCCGCCTGAGGTGATGATAACATCACATTTGCGCATAGCATCGCGAAGGGTCTGTTCTAGGTTACCCGGTCTGGCAGAGGGAGAAGTTGTTAGCTTTGTTGAAGCAGAGATGGTGGGGAAGAATAGAAATATGGCACAAACGTACTTGTCTGACACGATGCCTAGATCGATGACCTCGAATCTGTGGCTTCGGGCGGCAGTAATGAGCGTAGGGCGATTGGTATCACGGACTTCTCCTAGTCGGAGTGGGCCTTCTCTGTCGTGTGGGATGATTTCATCTCCTGTACTCAAAACACCGACTATCGGCCTTTTGTACACTGATACTTCTCGCGTGCCGACCGAGGCTAGGAGCCCAAACTCTCCACCTACGACTGTGACACCTTCGCCCTTCTTCAGGATGATTTCACCTTCCCTCACATCGCTACCTACCTCACGTACGTTCTCATTTGCGGTGATCTCGTCCGTAAGGATCTCAATTTCTTTTTCTTCTTGACCATCATCTGTCAAGGTCTTGATCACAGTGTCTTCCACCATGACTACAGCATCGGCACCAGGCGGGAGCGGCGCGCCCGTCGTGATTCTCGCAATCTCGCCCTCCTTCAGTTCTTGGACTTCCCCAGGCTGGGCATGCGAAATGATCGAGACTGGGTATACGCTCTTCTCGAATTTACCAGAAGATGGGATCTTGATTGCGTAGCCGTCGACGATGCTAGCTCGGAAAGCTGGAACAGACTCAGTCGCTTTGACATCCTCAGCAAGAACGGAGCCTCCTATTTTCATGTCTACAGGAACTTTTTCTACGATAGGAGCTGGAGTCTTCTCCGCAATGAGTTTAAGAGCCTCGTCGACGGCTAACATGGGATATGGTGAAGACCGGTATCTTCGACTTGGTCCCGCTGAGGGATCGTTTGACTGCGGGCGATCTTCTGGCTTTGTGTGAGCCTTTGGTCCCACATGACTGCCATGATGATGGTGGTGGTGGTGATGTCCACCATCTCCAGTCCCTGCCATATTCGTTATTGCTGATCAAATAATCAAAGGGGCAAACATAGTATATGACGTACCAGCAACAGAAGCACTCCCAGACGATACGCCTGCATCCTTTTCCAGCTTCTTCACTCCACCTACATGAAGCGCCCGTGACTCTGCACCGGCTGCCTGAATGCATGCGTGTGGTAGCAACTTAAGCACTGCTTCTAGATTCTCTTTAGCGCCTTTTGGTGATCCAGGCAAGGTTAAAATTAGAGTCTTCTTTCGGACGCCAGCAACAGGTCTTGCCATCAGGGCAACTACAAATCATCAGCACTTGTATTTGAGGGAAGGGTGGTGTGACTAACAAGGTGTGACAGCATACGAGGTCGTGAGCATACCATGGCTAACTAAGTGTAAGTTTCCTAACTCTAAACTTTGTCAAAAGAAAAAGGAAAGAAAAACTCTGCATACATGAGGCCTGGGGCATGTCTGTCTATCAATGGTGTAACTGCCTTTTGTTGATCAGTTCGATCTTCGTTGTGCTATGTCACAATGCGCGTACCTCCGGAGTAACATCCTTTGTAGCAAACCCGGTGCCTCCACTGGTAACGATCAGATTGACAGGCTCAGGTCCATCGGTCCAATTCTTGATAGTCTTCTGGATTGTAAGAGCATTGTCGGGCACGATGTCGGTCTCGCTAACGTCCCATTGGTTGTTTCCGAGGTCGCCGAAGACTTGCTTAAGAGTTGGAATGCATTTGTCGGTTGCAGAGTCTTGCGAAGCAGTCTCAGATACCACCAAAATTGCTGCTCTCAGCTTAGAATCAGTAGCGGCCATCTTTAAAAAACGGTGGTGTCGAGTCCAGATAGAGGGGAGCTGGTTTAACATCCCACCTCCGGAAGCCCGCGCACGGACCACCAAGCCCTACGTCGAATGATTACTCAGATTTCAACTTCACGCAAGCGGGAATGTTCGGATATTTCCTAATAAAAGACTGGTATTTAACGCCGGTGATTGCTCATGGTACATGCATTATACAAGCGCCTCCCGTATGTACATCGTACAACCTCTACAACAATAATTCTCAGTAACGTCCAAACCAGCTGCCTGTGCTGGTGTCTGAAAGCACATCTTCGTTGGTTGCCTTCAAGTATGATCAAGTTAGACCTGGTGCGTCATTTTGGAATACGGGGCAAGTCATTTAAGTCAACCCAAGCTCATTCGAAGTCCTTTGCGTTGCTTTGCATCAGCAGTCCAATGATGAGCCCAAACAATCCAAGAATAGCAGCGAAGATCTCAATGGTAAGGATCTTAACGAACCTAGGATGCAGTTAGTAGGCGCCCCAGATTCGAATGTATTGGAAACTTGCAGTGCGGGGTCGGCAGCGTCAGCTAGGGCAGCGCTGCTTCCGTTGATGCCTACGCAGACACCGCAGATCAGGTTACACATGCCCACAGTGAGCCCGGCCCAGAAGAGGGCATATCCGGTGAAATAGTTCGATCCAGAATAGAGCAGCTCCGGGTCGGTAAGCTGGTTCATCTTGGAGGAAAAGATGATGGCCATGATGACGCCGTAGATGGCGACGACTTCACAAAAGATAATGGAGATCAAGTTCTTGGTTCGTATCCGGGGTGCCTTGACACCTCCACCAACGATGGACACACCAGTTGTCCAGATGCCCCTTTACAACTGTCAGATGCGTCCCGTGTTTGCGTATGTTCTCCATGTAGGGACGTACCATGCGGATCCTACTACGGAGAGACCGATGCATAGCGCGATTCCAAGACTAGCCCAAGTATATGGCGATACAGTTTCGAGGAAAGCTCCGACCTGGTGCGCAATCAGTCATGTTCGCGTGGGAGATGTGTGGCGCGTTCGTACGTTGAAAGCCTCTCCTTCGTTGTGGAAGAGCATGTCTGGTCGTGGTTAGCTATGCCTTCGCTGACGCCCCTGCGCGCTGCACATACACAAGGCGACCACACCGAGGGCGGCAGTTGCGCCGCCCGTTCCGTACGTAAGAGACATGTTGGATGTAGAGTGGACGTAGAGGCGGAGATGGATGGTCGAGGTTGGCGGCTGGAGCTTCGTCGTGATGGACGGGCTGCGAAGCTGGCGATGATGCAGGCGGAACAAGCCGCGGCGCGCTAGCACCATCGGCTTAGTAACCTCCGCTCCGCGCTCTCCAGCCCTCCTTGCACCCACCCAAACGTCACCTCTCCCCCAGACCCAGTTCCCTTAGAGCCGCCACTCTGCCGCAGACATTAGCAATATGGCCACCGACAATACCAAGTACTATGAGCTTTACCGCCGAAGCAGGTATGGCATGCGACCATGCGCACGCTCTCTGGACAGCGTTGACTGACACACTGCAGCCTGGGCGGCTCTCTCACAGACACGCTGGACCACCTCATTACCGAGCGCCGAATAGAGCCCCAGCTTGCCATGAAGATCCTCGCCAACTTCGACAGAGCGGTCGCCGATGTTCTCTCGGAGAAGGTCAAGGCGCGGTTGACGTTCAAGGTCGGTTGCGCTTGCGCGGTACAGACGAGTCTCGCCATACTGACTTGGGACGATTTAGGGACATCTCGACACGTACCGCTTCTGCGACGACGTTTGGACATTTATCATCAAAGACATCAATTTCAAACTGGACAACACCCACCAAATCCACGCCGACCGAGTCAAGATCGTCAGCTGTAACGCTAAGCGTCCTGGCGAGGCATAGAGAACTCAGTCCTCTCGTTGACGGTGGAGGATGTTTAGAGCTATACTGTGTGGGCGGGAAACTCGCTGCAACTGAGAATGCACAGAAGCAGGGGGGGTGTGGCGTCATCCGCCTCTCAAGTGCCTGCCTATAAGGTTACTACTCTGGCACGTTCAATCGGAGTTATGATTTGGACAAGGGACAATTACGATACCTCTGGCATAAAAGGAGTTTGGAGTTTGGCATTCACAATTTGCATCAGGACCAATGTCCTTGGAATGGAACCAGCATGAATCATGCGCATATTACATACTGTGCTTTTCTCTCTCGTTTTGGATGTATCATGACCCAGTGTGATGAAGCGAGGAAACAGCATGTGCTTGCTGTTTTTCGTTGTAAATATGTGCCCTTCTGCATATTTACTTGCGTCGCGGTTCGAATACTGCGAAGCTAACAGCTGCATGAAGCTACCCCATGTTTTCTGACTAGGTTCGGCACGCCATCCGTACCTTGCAGATCGCCAACCCTATCTAGGAGATACGGATTAACTTTGCTACTACCTTCCTCGCCAGTTCCCGTGCCTGCCCAACAAACACAAAGCTGTCAGCAATGTCTCTCCCACAGACAAAATCAGCATGGCTGGTTCTTGCCGTCTCTAGCGGCGCATGCGCTGCCTTCAACGGCGTGTTTGCGAAGCTGTAAGACCCCACGTCACTATCAATCCCCATACTTGCTGAACGATACCGCAGCACAACCACGACGCTCACAGCCTCTTGGTCGAGCTCAATAGCTGTAGCGTTTGGCCTCAATGCGTCTAATAAAGTTGTCGAGTATGCAATTCGAGGTGTACGTCTCCGCGCGCCTCCCCGCCTCAGCTAGATTTATCAAGATACTAAGCCCATGAGCAGCTCTTCTTCGGCATGAATCTCCTTTTCAACGCAATCATGTGGGGTCTCTTTACCCGCGCTCTGACTCTGGCGTCCTCTACTGTGCGCGTCAGCATCATCAACACGTCTGCAAATTTCATCATCACAGCTGTGCTTAGCTTCATCATCTTCAGCGAGAGTCTCCCGCCACTGTGGTGGCTTGGTGCGTCAATGCTAGTAGCGGGCAGCGTCATTATTGGAAGGAGAGAGGAAACAGAGAAGCACGGCGTGGTAGCTACAACGGGTGAGGCTCCACTCCTCGACCGTGATGGTAGTGCGAACACCGAGGGATTCAGAGACGACGATGATGGTGAAGACCGCGTAGAGCTGAACGGTGTCAGGAATGGGGACAGCGACAGTAGCGATGAAGACGGTGTGTTGAGATAGTTTGGATCCTCAGATTGCTATTTGAACCCTTCTTACTGGAGCCCGAGGATTTATATGGGACCACTCCCGCCAGAGAGACCAGCCAAGTCTTCTACAGAACATACCATCAAAACCTCGCTTCCTCACTGCCCACAACAGGAAACCGCGAATTACGGTGCACGAGGGCTCTTTCAACCTCATCAGCGAACATTCTGTGTGCGCGCTGTCGACGTCTTTGAATTCCTTCTGCACTGCAATCCTACTACCCCCGCCATTCTTAAAGAATACGACAAAGCTATACCTTTCTCCTCCTGCCACACTAGAATACGTGGTCAACTCGTCCCCCTGTTAAGTAAGATGGCATGCGATGCCTCGTCCACGGCGCTTAACCCTCATGTACCTGAGTTCTCCCCAGCTAGAATACCATCTCCCAGAACGTCTGCAGGCAAAGCTTCTCAGAGTGTGTCAAGACCGCATTCATCATCGACCTCAGCTCCGACACTGTCCCACGCCCAGTATCAACGCCATTTTCTTCCACATCACCTCTTTTCGCTGGGAACGTACCCGTACTTTTATCAAGGTACTACGTACTATACCCTGCCACCACCTCGCGACGGCTGGTTTCCATCATACCCCACACAGCACAACATGAACAATGGCTGCGTCGTTGGTCAAAGCAATGGGTTTGGTCATCAGCATGGCAACGGTTTTGTCCAATCTTTCGGCACTGGCTATCACAGTCCATGCACTGGTCCCTACCATACTGGCTACTCGACTCCCTATAACAACGCCTACCAGCATCAGCTCTACAACTACAATTGTAGCAACAGCTTCCCCTTCTCCACTCCGTATACCAATGGCCACGCAAATCTCGACCTCTTCGCCCCCTTCACAAACCAAATGAGTCAAGTCCATGGCATCAGGTTTGGTTTGTTCGGCCAACAAAGCACATCCAACACGCATGAGGGTACGACGGGCGATAGGGTACCCGGTGGGAATGGTGAGTGGAAGAAAAAGAAGAAGTCTAAGAGGAATAAGAAGAAGAAACATAACAAGAGTAAGGAGAAGAAGGACGAGCAACCTAATAGTGGTGATGAGGCTGATGCAAGCGACGACATTCTTGACGAGGCCAACAGCAATGAAGTCCACAAAGTCCACGACAACGATGGACCTGACGGCAAGGCCATCAATGATGGTGAAGCTGACGGTGCCTCCACTAGTTGCGGCCAAGTCAATCCTGGTATTACAATCCATCAGAATGGAGACATTAATGCAGAGACCAAGAGCAATGACGAGACTATCAGCTCCAATCAAACCAACGATGCTCAATCCTATGAGAACGGAGAAGCGCATGGTGAGACTAACAACACGAACAACGACAACGACGATGGTAAGGCCAATGGCGATGACAGTGCTGATGCTGAAACCCACCACGAGTAGAAGCAGGGCAGCTGCAGACTTCAAGCTTAGAACATACACGATAGAAGGCCGGCGTTTTTGTGGTATGGGGGGAATTACACATCCACTGCTTTCATATGAAGGCCCTAGACGGTTAGATGCTGTTAGCAATCGTCTAGACTTGTTTCTTTTGTAGAAGCGGTGCATCATCCAGTGGCACGGACTATTCGTTTACAAATTGGTATTTCTTTTACTAGGTGCAGCGACTTATGTTCTAATTGCGGTCGTATTGGTGATTTTTCTTCCTAGAAAACTCAAGGTGTCTTCTTTCCTTCTATTGAGTTTCAATAAAACCATACACACACTCATACACCCTTTGCTCAATGCAATCGTCTCAATCCTTCAACCAACGCCCTTACCTCTTCCAAGTCGACGCCCAGCCCTTCAATCGCCTTCTTCTGCACCTCCTCGCTCACATCCAGGAATCTTTCTACAAACTCACCGTCCACAAACCGCATGGGCTCCTCTTCCTCACGCACTGCGTTCTTGAACGCCCGGAACTTGGCAAACTGCATGTCGCCAGGTGCAGCGACGAGAGAACCGAGGTTCGACTGCAACGTCATGAGGAGATTTTGGTAGTCAGGCGATATAAGACCAAAAAGGTAGATTGAGCCTTCGACCTATTGTTTTGGAGGGATTAGCACAAATTGCGACGAACAAGGTGAAGGGAAATTCAAAGCATGCATGGGTAGTGAGCTGGAACTTACCGTGCCGACAAAAGCTTTTGGTACAATGACCGCATCCGCAGCTGTCAAGACGTCTACCCTACGTATCCTGTTCACCATCTCACCGAGGAGCATCTCAGAACTGATATTCAGTCGCCTCTTGTCGTCGTCTGTGACACCGTCGGGATCGCGATACAAGACAATGAGATTACCCTCTGCGTCGCTTTCGAGGTACGTATTTGTGTCAACCTCCGCTACGGCCGTCGCCCATGTAATCTGATAGTGTCTCGCAACTTCTATGAGCTTGTCTGGCAGGCCCGCCTCGCCCTTTGCGTACTTCACCACGACAAGCGACTTCATCAGATCTGCTATCGCGATCAAGGAGCCATTAACCGTGACATCTATTGGGGCAGTTGAGCACCGGAATGAAGCTAGTTTGACGAGATCGGGTGTGCTGGGGGTTCGGTACTCGACGTCATACACAACGATTGTCTTGATGAGCGCTGCCACAATCTTGCCTTGGCATATAGCCAGGCACCTGCATCCACCTTTTACAGAAATCTCAGTGACGAGCTTGAGTATGCGCTCTGGCGTGACTTCCAGAACGATGATGCGACCCCGTTCTGATGTTGTGTTCTGGTCATCGACATATGCAGTGCCGACGACAAAGCGCTCTGCCAGGCCACCAGAGCCGTCTGGTAGCTCACAGCGCATAACACATTCGACTAATTCTTCTTCATTGAGCGCGTAGGTATCAAGTTCCTTGAACTGAATTTCGTCGACAAGCTTGAAGTGACTTAGCATGATCTCCTCGCCATGTTTGAGTATACGCTTTATCGTGCCGAGACCAAAAGCTTTCAGACTCGGAGAGTAGGCTATCCGCCGTACTGTCTCATCGACTTTTAGTGTTTGCACGTGTGTAGTTCTTTCAGTGTCCACAAGCGCGATGCGGAGGTCTTCTGACGTAGCAATGGCCACGGAACCGGGGTATGCTTCAGAGTCGAACGGACAGACTGTTGTCGCTTTTTCAGCTGTGACGGCGGAGTATACAAGGCGACCTTCGGATGCGTAAATCAGAGAGGGGTGTTCACATGTTGCAAAGACATTGTAGAGACCATTGCCTCGCGGTAAGGCACGGAATGTGGCTTCGCGTGTCCCGAGTACGATGCTCTTCCTTCCAGAAAGCTCGTAATTTGACCCATCGAAAGTGTATGTAACGACGTTTCCGTCAGCCAAAGCGACAAACAGTGTGGGTGGTTGTTCAGGGAAAATTTGTGTGAGTAGTAATGATCGCGGAACGGAGTCTTCGGATATCTGGACAGTTTTGACTGCCTCGAGAGTATCGAGTGAGCATATAGCAAGCTCCGCATTGTTCCAAAACCCAACGAAGCAAATGGAGCTGGTTCCAGAGGGCAAAGCAACGCATGCCACCTGGCTTTCAGCACCGAATGTCTTATCCTTGACTACCTGCAAACCGTCGGCTATGCTCAGGGAGACTATGGTGACACCACCTAATGATACCAGAACATGAGTCTCGTTGACTGAAGCGGCGGTGATAGTTTTGCCATCTGTGGGCATCCATTCCGATGTGATCATGCCGCCGTCTAAATCACAGATTCGAGCTCGGCCGTTGGTAACTTGGACGATGCGGCCTTGTGGAACATTCGCTGCAGCCAATGTTGTCTCATCCAGAGCAAGTGAGGCAAACTCATCCACCTCCTCTACTTCACCTTGAGAATCAAACCGAAAAACGCGCGATTCGCCCACAAAGCTCACGAGTAGTGTGTCCACATACTGGGCGGAAGCAGTTGACTTCAAGCTGAACAGCCCGGAGATATGCTCCATTTCGCCCAGCACGCCAAGATCTTCCAGTCCGACTCCACTCCTGACGCTTCGGAGACTACCATCCTGGTATGCACCACTCCCAGTGACTATGCGCGCCTGACCAGAAGAGTATTCATTGGTCTGACCCTCGCCGGATCTGTTGCCCATATCCATGATAGTAAAATCAAGAATGGGCGCGATGTTGGAAAAGGTTTGGACAATCTCCATAGATCTTTCTGCGATCCTGATAACTTGCGAGTCGCCTTGATGTGAGCCGACAAAGACATAGCCTGCGTCTAGGTATACCAAGGTTGATGCCCGGGACGTTTGGCCGATGACATCGAGCTTCCACGATTGGACTTTCCCTTGTGCATTCAAGACCAGCATAAACATGTATAGGCGACCATAGTCGTCGGCGAGTATGAAACGCTGGGCGTCGATGCGTTCCCAGGCCACGAAAATAGTCGCTTCGTCAAGCGGCTCTGTCTGCAACTCTCCGCTCTCGTCATCGTAGTATCCGATGGATGTTTCTCCGATGACTACCAGGCCATGTGAAGGTTCCTCGAGAGGTATCAAATGACTTGAGCCGAGCTCTAGTTCACTCTTGCAGGTCTCTCCTTCTTGCAAATCGACTTCGTCGCCAGCATATATCAATTCTCGTAATTTCAACTTGACTTGGGCATGTGTATCTTCGTATAGTAGCGCCATTTTAGGCTTATCGTCCATGGATCGTGGGCGTAGGAAAGCAGATGAGCGTACAAACATTTCCGGTAGTCGAACTGGCTGAGGATCACCCAGGTGGGCAATATCCGCCTCCTGCTTTCTCTTCTTTCCCCTCTGTACTAAGGGTATGACAGTGATGATGCCTTCGTACACCTCGACTGTCATGAAGCGTCCAGTGGGATCAATATGACATCTTTCGCCTGTTTGTGATTCTCTTGCCGCATTGTCGGCGACACTTGCAAATGACTTTTCTGTCTGAAGCTGTTTCTTCTCGGCGTTCCATGACAGGGTAAAGTACATGTAGCGGTCGGTACCTACGAAGAGATGGTCGGTGGACGATGTCGCTGGTCGCAGCTTCTGGAGCATGGTAACTTTGCCATAAATGGCCTTGGAATGTTTCAGGACCAATCCATCTGCCTCATGGGTATAGAATTCGAGCCTGTTGGACTTGCTGTCTTGGTGTTAGCCTGGTCTTATTGCTCTCACACACTCTCTCTCTATGAGTTGCATACGCGACCACTAGGCAATCCTCTTCGGGAGCAAGAAAGTTGAGCGTCAGCGCGTGCCTGACGCTGCTTGGCCGGTGGATGGGGGCGATGTAGGCCATGGCGGTGTCTAACAAATGCTCTGAAGCCTGTGGATTGCTTGCAGAAGCGAAGTCGGGATTGTCACTGTTGCCAGGCTGAAGGCATCGGATGCATTCCGTCATGGACTGCACGGGCCGCGGCTCCACGCGCGACTTCGCGTTGCGGGGCGGCGCTAACTTTTGGAACTTTTGGAACTTTTGGTTCCGGCGAGCGCTTTTGCTTGCAATTCCACGCCGTACGCACACCATGGCTCGTAAGACAAGCCTCTGAACACCCTCAATATATACCGTGGCGTTGCTAACTTTACGGCGAAACCAGCAGCCATGGACGTCCAAGATGACGACCCTGTCGTGGCCGAGTACGATGTCTACATCACGCCCGATGTGGCCGAGCAGCAGCTCTACGTCCTTCAGTACCTGAATCGCCCGCCAGACCAGCCGTTTACCAAGGCCACCGAGAGCCAGCCTTCTGAACTGCGTATCAAGAAGGACTCTGGCTTCATCGAGGTTGACGTCCCCATCAACATCCACCGCAACTACAACCGCCTCGCTGGTGTTCGATGGGGCGAAGCCATGCGCAAAACCAAGGGATTCGGCCAAAAAGCTTTTGGTATCGCCTCTGGCTTCGAGCGCACCATGCCTCGCAGTGCAAACCGGCCTGGTGCTGCTGGCGAAGGAGCCCCCGCAGCACCCGTCACCGCCGACGACGATGACAACATTGAGGAATACGTGACTCATTTCGAGGACGCCAACGAGAAAGGGCATGTCCTGAACACACAGACTTTTGGAGGTCAGATTCTGCATGAAGATGGCAAGGGCCCTAGCTACATGCTCGGCACATTTCGTGACAGTATGTCGTCGCAATATGAACCATTCCTATCGATAGCGCGCTGACTCTGGATAGACGAACTCCACCTCACCCGCATTGATGGCCTCGTACAACTCCGAACCCAGTTCCACCACATTGACGCATCTGCTCAGCTAGAAGCAGTCCAGCGCCGCCGCGAGAAGGAGTCGCAAGAGGGCGCAAAGCTTGCAGAACCAAAAGCTTTCCTCGCACAAGTCAAGAAGACTGGGGGTGACACGGCTGCCGAACTGACGCAGGCTTTCATGAAAGCGACAAATCAGGAGCCGTGGCAGCGGCTCAACTACTTTGACGAGAATGTAAGCAGTCTACTTCCAACCAACTGTTCGTGCCAACTAATTCTTGCAGGACGAGAGAGCCTTTGAATCCTACCATGAGCGACTGTTCATCCAAGATGTTGCGTCCACACCTAAGCTACAGGCCAAGATTGACAACAACGGCTTTCTCGACGCTATTAGCACAAGTGGCAAAGGAGGCAAGAAGAAGCCCAGACGCAGTGTTCAAGACTTGGTTGAAATTTCTGACTCTGATGAAGAAGAGGAAAAAGAAGAAGAGACTACAGAGCCTCGGCAAAGTTGAGGCGAATGAATTTCAGTGCGCATGGCGAATGACCTTTGCCATACTTCGCCGCAAATTTACTAGATACCCCCAAAACAACCATTTGACCATATTACGCACACACATTAGCAGTAGAATCGGAGCTTCGCCGCATCAGCAACGCTCAAAGACACGATATAGACCCTTCAAGTTTGCCACTTCTAGGACTCCACCCTTGGCCAGCCCTCTAGTCCCCACCATCCGTGCTTTACATGCGGGGAAGATGGTGTACTCGATCGCGTGGAGCAACTCCTTGCGCCTCTCAGCGCTCTCCTCATCCTCGCCGTGCTGTAATCCACCGTCACCATTTCCATCATCGTCCGTCTCGGCTGCAGGTACAAGCGGCAAGCTCTCGGGCACATAAAAGGACGCTATTTCCTGTAGCAGCGTCTGAAAGCAGCCCTTTTCTTCTTGCCAATTGACGTGAGGCCCAAGACGAAGAAGGAACTGCGGAAGCTTAGCCATGGACGGTGTGTAATCTTTCAGCAAAAGTGGGATAGAGCAGAGTTCGCCTTCCGGGGTAATGTCTATAGCGAAGTACTCGCCCAACAGCGCCGCTTTGCTTATGAGTTGACCTCTGACCACGTCGACTACTTCGTCCCAGTCTACTTCGTCTGCTGAGTCTCCTGCGTTGGTGCTCTCCTGCTCGGCTGCCACCTGGAGCAGCTCGTGTAGCGATAGCGGTGGATCAAACCGTATGTATCCGTAGTTCGCAAAGTCGTGTAGACCAACTTGGTAGAAGAATTCGTTGAAGAGCATGCCATAGTCGACGAGGAAGAGCTTTACTCCGCCCTGGATGGCTGCGATGCGTTTCTCTTCGTCAACGATGCCCACGAACGTGTGTGTCGAAATGATGTCAGTGAGCTCGCTGTGCATAGCGTGGCCCACCTCCGCACGCAGCTGTTTGATCGACGTTAGCCTACATGCTATGGGTACCTTTTCTGTGGGCTCATAATCCATCTCATTCTCCTCATCAGTAATCTCCTCCCGTGATGGTTCAGTCGACAGCATTGTTGTAATTTTGCGAACCGAGGCGTCTGTTCGCACGAGACTATTCTCGTTTCGTTTCCTAGTCGCCGTTTGTGGTGCTCGCGAGGCGCTTCGATCTGATGTGTCGGCTTTGTTTGGAGTCGCAGGTAGTGTCTGTTTTACAGGCGTTGCCAGCGGGGCTTTGGGGTTCGACATGAGCGATTGTGTCGCGAAGGACCTGCTGGTGTCAACCTTGCTAAGGCTGTCGCGGATTGAGTCGCAGATCATGGCGATGATCTCGTCTTCGTTCAAAAAGTGGACTTCCCGCTTTGTAGGATGCACATTGACATCGACTCGTTGCGGCTCTATTTCAAGACTTAGGTAGAAGAATGGATGCCCTCCTTTTGGCAGAAATGTTGCATATGTCTGCTCGACGCTCTTCTTGATCACCGAGGATTCAACAGACCGATGATTGATGAATAGCATCATTTGCGTCTTTTTCACGCTGTAGTTTGCATTGCTGACCCAGCCGTTACACTTGAAACCCCAGCGATCGTCTTCGATGTCCAAGGCAACCAACTCATTAGCAGCGCTACTGCCATGAATATGTCGTATTCGGTCTATTACGGTAGCGGATGCAGGCACCGTGAGGCTGTTACCAGTGCTTTCATTGGCCCTTTTGCAAGAAAAGGCGACCCCTTGGCAATGGACAGCATAACGTCCCACAACGTCAAGTATCTTTGCGTACTCTTCGCTGCTTGAGCGAAACGCACGACGTCGAGAGGGGACATTGTAGAACAAATCTTCAACCTGGCATTGCGTGAGTTCGTTGCCTAAATCCAATACCCAACGCCACATACCGTGATGGTGGTACCTTGTCGTCCTGCCTTAGGCTTTGGTTCTGCACTCTGACCCGGTTTTGGACTGACAAGCTTGCCGTCAGAGAAGTGAGCCTCCCAAGCACAGCTTGACTCTTTCGTCCTCGTCGTGACTTTGAGATGGGCAATGTGGCTGATACTCGCCAATGCCTCGCCGCGGAAACCGTACGTTCCGATTGACGTTAAATCTTCGAAATCCTTGAGCTTGGATGTGGTAAAGCGCTCACACAATATTGGCAAGTCTTCTTTCTGGGACGGTTAGAATGCCGTCTTAGCATGAGGAACCAAACATACATCGATGCCATGCCCGTTGTCCGTAATCTGCAGAAGCTTAAGGCCACCGTCTTTCACTAAAATCTCCAGTGCGGTCGACCCTGCATCAACGGCATTCTCAATCAGCTCTTTTAGTGCATGCATTGGCGCGACGATGATCTCCCCAGCAGCGATTTTATTGACGACATCTTGCGAAAGTGCCTTGATCCTGCGTGGCGCAGGAAGGTCGAGGCTATCGTCGCCTTTACGTTTGGTACCACGCGGCAACGATTGAGAAGTGTCCATCCTGTCCGCCATGCTTGCAAGCGGGCACGCACATAAAGTCGTGTCTGATAAGGTAACAATGAAGGCGGCGCACGCAAGATGGATGAGACGGAAAGCGCGATGGATGAAACGCCCCACCTTCACGCGCTCACGTGACAATCTACTACACCTCTAGATCAGGCTCTCCTCTGCTCGCAACCTTGTTCATTACTAGCACTCAGTGTTCAGTCGCGCAAGAAAACGATAGATGCTAGTGGAAGACCTACACTTTGTTTTATATTTGTAGGCCTCTTAAATGGTCCAATACGAGCCATTTATCGCCACAGCTAGGACACGCTCAGCTGAGCACATATGCTGCAAGCACTTTTATACAAATAGTCGACCACCTTTCAAAGGACCATTTGAACTTGGCATAAACTTCTTCTCTATCTAGTCACTAATACTGGTTGAAACGATGGCACCTCCATCATACGCCCGCGCCACAGCCTCGTCTGCATCCAAAGCCAGCCCGAGGTCATCAAGAACCACCAAGGATACAGATACTACAAAACCGACTCCTTTACCTATTTTCAAGACACGCGCAGAGTCAAATGCAGGAAACAAAGATACCAACTGTCCAAATCAAACGACACCCACCAGACCAAGCCAACGCACTCCAATAGCCCAGGAAAAGAACAAGGGCCTCAAGCGTCCCACACTTTTGACAGCCCATCAAAAAGAGAGCATCAATTACAAACGCGACCTCTATCACATCACACCGCGAGACCCTTCCAAACCCTGTTTGCTCGCCACCCTCCCCTCTGAGCTCCGGACTCAAATATACAGCTACGTCCTGCCCTCAACCCACTACATCTCGTCCTCATGGGCCGCCATAAGCAAGCACAAGCAACACGTGCCGCCAGCGCTGCTGCATGTCAGTCGGGCGATTAGAATCGAAGCCGCCTACACGTACTACACGGGCACGGCGTTTCATTTCAGCGTGTGCAACCTCGATTTCTCGCCCGTGATGCGCTGGCTCGAGCACCTGGCGCCGCAGCACCGCGCCTTGCTGCCACGACGCAGTCGCCATGGCAAACATGGCGTGTACATTAACGTGCTGCCCATCTTAAGGCATACGTATGTGTATCCGCCCAAGGGCTGGCTGATCGACCGCTCCGTGAAGCAGCACTGGCGTGCGTGCCAGCCCTTTGGCAACATTTACACTCTGCCAGGTGGGCTGCACAAGACACATTTTATGGTTTTTTGTAGGCTGGCCGAGTGGTGGCGGTGGTGCGGTAGTGCGCGTGGGCTGCATGGTGAGATTAAGTGCAAATATGGGTTTGCCGAGTCGCCGTTTGCGAATGCATTTGGCATGTCGGGTTTGAATGACGGGTATGAACTGAGGGGGTTTTTGAGACATCATGGTATGGTGGTTGATATGCCTTGTGTGTATAAAGCGTGGAATAGGAATAGGAGTGCGGGCAGGGTGATGAAGACGGAGGGTGTCAGGTTTCTGGACGCGTTGGACAAGTGGTTTAAAGATAGTTGTGGGGTAGAGGAAGACATGGAATGGGATGGGCGGATTAAAAAGGCAAAGATGGCTGTGGAGAGGTGGTAGGTCGAGGATTCATTCGTAACATTAGGAGCAAGAATTCTTGGCACATCGCCAATCATCGCTCGTTCGTGTCAAGGCAAGGGAATCTCTAGCTACGTTTCTTTACGGAGCTCTTGCAAACATATCGTAACAAAATCAGGACGTCAGCCGTAATTCCCAAAGTCGGCGCCAGCTATCCAAACACCCCTATGACGGCGGTATCTGTCCAGGGTATGATATACTTCTCTATTCAAGCATGACATCTCCCTCGCAGCAGTACTGAGATGCAATGACCTGACTGAAGTTTGTTCGCGCAAGGCGCTTGTGGGAAGCTTGTATTTGCCCGAACAGCCTGTTGTCTTGGTACTGTACTTTTGTTGTAGTAGTAGTGAAGGCAAACCCTCTACCGTTCACGTATAAACGCCGGATCAAAGCCATAAAGAGAGAGACCACGCTATCAAAGATTGCTGTTAGCATTTCCCATCATCTCCGTTGTTCCTTGTATTTATCAAAACTTACCCGTCGAAGCGCAAAGACGACGTCAGTGACTGAGACCGTCTTTCTGCCACTAGAATCGATGATAGCACAGACGTCTTTCAGAATCTGCCCATGTAAAACTTTAGTGCTGATTGACGTATATCGTAAGAATGGATACAAACGTACCATTGCTAACCGATCTCTCAGCGCCTGGCGAATGTCGTTGAACACCGTGCCGGATATGCGCTTAACACCACCGCGGCGCGCTAGTCGACTGTGTAAGAGTAGTGCGTTAGCAACTTTACTTTTCCTAGCCTCTCTTACACAACACCGGCTAGACTTACCGAATTTCGTTATCGCTGATGCCACGGATGCTGTCTCTCTGGACCTTCCTGTGCAGCAATATGTATGATTAGCTCTTGTATATCCACACGTATAAGTTGAGACAATTGTAATCTTACATGTGCCTTCGAATTCCGCCTTTTGCCAGACCAATACCGCCCCGGCCAGGGAAGCTTTGTCCGAGGCCCCCGGCGCCCCGACTAGGTCCTAGACCTAGTCCAAGTTGTCTGGCTCTTGACACAGCTGGCGAGACCGAGGCTTGGCCGCGCCCCGCTGCACTGCCAAATGGTGGAGCGGCGCTAAAGCTGTTGAGGCGTTGAGTTGCCATGATGTTGATGTATGTCGTAGTGTGGTTGCTGGTTTTGGAGAAACGACAATAACGGCATGTAGTGATATAATGTAGGTGATGTTACTGACTGCTACGCGTCGACGTGTTTCGGCCCGGACGCGCTGTCAGGTGAATGAGAGACGGATAAAAGACGTAATGAGAACGTGTGGGGCATCGATAATGGGGTGTTTGGTTTAGAATTTAAGGTGAGACAATTGCGTTGCAAAATCCGCCAAGGCCTGTGGTACAGTACCAGACATTATGCGTCACGCGCATGACGGCAAACCAAAGCAATGCAAACCTAAGAAATGGCACGCGTAACGACGTTATTCATTAAATAGCCAGGCGCTAGTTCTGATGCATTATAAGTACTAGGGTATCAAGGATAGCTCAGGGTCGACATATCCGAGCCTGGGGCGACCCGCTACGAGATGAAGGTAGCCTCGGTGAAGAGGGTGCCCTCTTCTTCCTTGACCTCGTCGCCCACCTTGACCTTGATGGTCATCTTGGGGGCATATTGATAGATGTATGGCTTGGTGCCTGCCGCACTGGCAACAATAGCCTTGACGAAGCCGGGCACTTCGGCCATGACATCGATATGGTCAATCTTGTCACCGAGCGCGCCTGCCACGTCCGCAGTGACGTCCTTGCCGTCTGCCGTCTTTCCGACCCAGTGATAGCTTGCCGCAGTAGGCGCTGGCCAGCCAGTCTCGTCTTGCTTCGTCTCTGTGTGCTTCACATCACCTTCGGTGTTTGCAAAGAGGAGCTTGTCGTCCGTGGCAATACCGGCAACTCGGACGACCGTCGATGCGTACGAGGGGGGAGTGGTGAACTCCATGAGGATGGCCGAGTACGAGGGCGACTGAAAGTTGACAAAGTTCCACCGAGCAGCTGAACAGGTTAGCATAGTGCGCATATCCATGGCGCACGAGACTTACCAGCATGGTGGGGCTTCATTCCCTGGAGAGCATGGCTCAGCATACCGCGGCCCTTGACGTCGATCTGCTCCTCCTTGGTGATGATGGTGCCCTCGACGCTGCATCGCGGCCAGAAGTGGTGGTGCATGGAGCCCCAGGGTTCCTTAGGGTTGGTACCATAGTTGGTGGTACCGTCTCGTCCAC
Organism: Curvularia eragrostidis; assembly: GCA_020744315.1. Taxonomy (NCBI): domain Eukaryota; kingdom Fungi; phylum Ascomycota; class Dothideomycetes; order Pleosporales; family Pleosporaceae; genus Curvularia; species Curvularia eragrostidis. The sequence goes on along the minus strand of JAIRCK010000014.1, from coordinate 258,727 downwards.
CCATGAAGCCAGGCGCCGTCCTAGTGAACTTGACGTTGATCATGCTGGCCTCGTTGACGGCGGCCTTGATGGTGTAGGCGCTGCCGTCCTCGGAGAGCTCAATCGACACGCCATCGGCATAGAAGGAGTGCTTGTCCTCGTCGAAGCCGTAGTTGGAGACGGGGTCGCTGACCCACAAGAAGGGCTTCTCCTTGTTAGGATAGAAGAGCTTGCAGTTGAACTGCACCGTCACGCGCAGGCCGCTGGGGAATGTAAGCAGGGAACATGGAGGCCAGACGCGCCCACGTACGCAATGTTGTTGTAGATGACCTGCAGGAAGCCGATGTGGCCTGCATCGGTGAAGAGGTAGAAGGTCTGCGTCTCGACATTGGTGTAGTCGAGCGTGGTCCACTTGAGATGGGCCTTTGTCAGCTCCGTGTAGGCGGGCTCGTCGCCCTTCTTGCCCACGGGCTGGATGGCATCAGGGCCGTATTCGGGCTCCTGGGTGCCGGCAACCGCGGCTAGCCTGCATTCGTCAGGATGCGTTCTCCGTCTGCCATGGCAGTCCAGTCCAGTCCACGGCCAGGCCTCACTCACGTTGACTTTGCCCAACTGAACATTCTGCAGGCACGGACGCACTGTGCAGCGAGGCGTGCGTAACTCGAGGCGGCTCACCGACTGTGATTGGAGGCGGTCCGGGCAAAGAAATCTCTGTAAAGGCTTGTTCAGCAGGCCCTGCGTCGGAGATTTCGAGGTGACAAGAGCGCGGCACGACGTGCTAGGGCGAGGCCTGGGGAGTGGAGCAGGCTGATGTGTTTTTTCGGGGGGTGCAGAGGCAACGTCTGGCACCAGGAGAGGGTGGAGAGAGGGAGAGAGTCTGGTGGGACTAGCCACCACCGACTGGAGCGAGCAGAGGCGAGCAGAGGCGGTTGGTGGATATGCCAAAGTGTCGAGGCTTAGCCGCAGCTTCCCGATGTTCCATTAGGGCAACCCGCGGCGCCATGTGCAATTCCTCCACCCCTCTGAAGATCGTCGCCCGCCGACTTTGCTTCTGCCTCTGCACCTCGCTTTTCGCTACACACACAACAAACACCGCCCACGCCCGCTGCCATCGTTACCGCCGCCGCGCCCCCGGCACCGGTCCTGCTCGCTCGCGCTGCTTCCGATCTCTCCGCGGTAGTGCGGCCATCAAACCTTCGACTAGCGCGGGGCTCCATCCGATTAGTCGCCCATGACGAACCTCGATGCTCTGTAGTCAGGCACACGAGCAGCCCACCTCACTCACCTCACTCGTCTTTCGTCCGCATCGGCGGTTCGGTCCATTGCAAGCTCCAGCGCGCTGTCGTGACGGAGCTTCTGGCGAGTGAAAAGCGCGCGCCCATCATCACGTCTGCCCTCACAACTCGAGTAAGCGCACGCTATCCGACCTAGGCCTCTGCGTCTGTCGTCATGGCCTAGACTTAAGCTGACTGAACCTTTCTGGCAGAACTCTGTCCCAATCCTTACCACCCATCATGACGTCTACTCCTCCAGCACAGTCCGTCCGCTTCAGCGACGTCAACCAGGAAATTGAGCCTGAACAGGCTGTGAGAGATGTTGCCGACCTCACTGCCTCCACCAAGGCGCCGCAGACTGCTCCGTTGAGCCCCCAGGCCGAGGAAGAGCTACGCAACCTGTCGACGACCCTCCAGAAGTCCCGCATGCAGGCAAAGCGCATGGAGAACTTCTCATTCGAGCCTGTCTCACTTCCGCCATCTCGGGTAAGCAAACTCAAGAGCATGACATGTCCCCATTGGCCCCCACCTAGCTAACATGCTCAAGGCCCCTTCGCCTACTCCAGCCTCGCGAACAGCATCAGGACATTCTGCACATCGCTCTTCCATACCCTCCTCACCAGCCTCCGCCATGCACTCACCACCGCTGACCCCAGCGGGGACTTCGTCCCGAGATGAGAAGGCTGCTGTACAAGAACACAAGAAACGTGCCAGCGACCCCGCCTTGATGACCCCGCAAATATCTCCTCCCCATGAGCCTCCGCCGACCTCCATGGATTCGTCGGTGCAGCACCAGAATGAAAGCCAACCTTCTCTTGCAGTTCCCGGATCGCCGAGGACGGTACCGCAATCTCCACGACCATCATCTGATTTGCCTGGTATAGTGCAACCCGTCCCAAAACGCAGCCCAGCATTTACCATGGGCCCTGCCGGCGATTCCAACCCAAACTCTCGGGACGCTAGTCCGGCCGGATCCGGCGGCGACCGTACGTCAGGTCCATCATCTCCAGCACCTAGCAGTCGGCCATATACGCCGCAAGGCGAGAGGGAAGACACTTACGCTCGTTCCAAGAGGGCAGCACAAGCGAGAAACCTGGACTCACTCGAAGCTCGCTATATCTACGGTGGCCGTGATGGCCGCAACTCGGCAGCGTCCTCAACGTACCAACTACCACGCTCCAAGGGCACTGACTCTGACAAGGAAGATAGCAAGCGGTCGAGCATATTCGGCAAGAGGTCTGTCAAGTCGTACCACTCTGATGCGGAAGACTCCAAGTCGCAGACCGGTAAACACCATGGATCTATGTCTGAACTCAAGCGCTTTTTCAAGATTGGACATCATAAGAAGGACAAGGAAAAGGAAAAGCGAAAGGAATCTCCGGCGCCATCAGTCAAGAGCCAAAAAATCAAGTCGAGCAAGGCCGGCACCATGACGCCGCCCATGACGAATGGATCGATGAGCGTGCCTTTTGCCGACGACCACGGCCTTCAGAGCAAGTACGGAAAATTCGGAAAAGTGTTGGGATCTGGTGCCGGTGGCTCGGTTCGACTTATGAAGCGAAGTAGTGATGGCACAACATTCGCTGTGAAGCAGTTCCGTAACCGCCATTCGTATGAGTCTGAAAAGGACTACAACAAAAAGGTCACTTCCGAGTTCTGCATAGGATCGACGCTCCACCACGGAAACATTATCGAAACTATGGATCTGGTCAACGAAAAAGGCAACTATTACGTCGTCATGGAATACGCCCCCTACGATCTTTTTGCAATAGTAATGACGGGAAAGATGAGTCGCGAGGAAGTTGCTTGTGCCACGCTGCAGATTCTAAATGGAGTCACGTATCTTCACAGCATGGGCTTGGCTCATCGAGACCTGAAGCTCGACAATGTTGTTGTCAACGAACACGGAATCATGAAGATTATTGATTTTGGCAGTGCTGCTGTCTTCAAGTACCCGTTTGAGGACGAAATTGTTCTTGCCAGTGGTATGTAACACATGACATGGGATAGTGACGGCATTGACTGACTTGTTCCCAGGTATCGTCGGCTCGGATCCGTATCTTGCTCCTGAAGTGTATGATTTGTCCAAATATGACCCACAACCTACGGATATTTGGTCGCTTGCCATCATGTTTTGCTGCATGACGTTACGCCGGTTCCCCTGGAAAGCGCCGCGGATATCGGACAATTCATACAAACTCTTTGTGTCTCCACCCAATGATGGGCCAAGGTCAATTACTGGACCATCCAAATCGTCGACGGACCTGGAAGGCACCGCACGTGATGACCGCCGGCAAACCGGAACCAGCTCTGAGCCTGCATCGCGCCATCAGTCGTCGGAAAATGGTTCGAGTGAGCAACGCGGATCAACATCGTCGAATGGCCAGCAGCCGCCGCAGGTCATCAAGGGCCCATGGCGTCTGCTTCGCTTGCTACCAAGGGAGAGTAGGCATATCATTGGTAGGATGCTGGAAGTCGATCCTAAGAAACGGGCGACGCTGGACGAGATTCTCGAAGACAAGTGGGTTATCAACAGTGAGGTGTGTTCGCAGGAAGAAGGCGGCAGGATAATACGAGCGCAGAACCATGAGCATACACTAGAGCCTGGAGCTGGCGGATCTTCTGCGCCCAGCACCCAGCAGAAGAAGTGAAGCAAGCGCAGTGCAATGCAGTGGTTCGTAGCCGGGGAAAAAGGTCTGTCGCGGACCACCCTGATTCAAAGTCGATGGGCCCATTTTGCTTTGGGGCGTATTCATATCAGAGCACGTTTAATACTGGGGTACTTTTGATTATTAGCAGGCAGGTGTTTTGACGAAAACTTGTTGTTTGTATGACATGAGATATTCCATGCCGGATTAGAAGGGTGATGGTTGTCGTCGTTTTTTTCTCTCTCCTCTTTCTTGGGAGTGTCTAGAAGTGTGTATGTATAAAAATACATCAATAAGTCTTTGGCACGAGCCTAGCATGCACGTGTGGATGCCTGGAAGATTTCAGGGAAAGAAGGGACGGAAGAAGAAAAACTACCGAGCGAGTAGTAAAAAGAAAAAGGAAAAAAATCCAACAAACTTTGAGCGATAGTTTGGTGTGGTAACCTTTATTATGCATAAAGGTGGTGATGACGACGATGATCGTGGGGTCAGGGTAAGCGATAGATCAGCAAAAAGTGTCCATCTCGGATTTATCCGCATGAAACAGTCATGCCCTAGATGAGGGGAAAGGAAGGGAGCTATATTGTCTTGCGTCCAAGCTGATGCTCCGTCTCTTCCTCTCTCTCTCTTTGCCTGGATGGTAACGCATAACGCAGGATTAAAAGCCGAACAAGGAAGAGAGCAAAAAAGTGTCAGGCATAACAAGATTCAGATAAAGCACTCGGAAAGAAAGTCTGCCTGTTTGACCTGAGGGGGAGAAAGGGGGGGGTGGGAATGGGGGTTATTAGAGTTTATATACATACTTTTAAAGTAAGCGGCATTAACTTCGCATGTGTGTGTGTGTACATGTAGCGGCTATTACAACCCTTTTTTGGCTGTTTGTTTGTTTGTAACCAATAAATGGGGGTGGGCCTGTGGCTTTTTTGTTTGATGAGATCCGTCCACATCATGTACCATGTACCATGTTCTTTTATATTTATTGTCCGCGCGCCCTTTTGACACGGACTTATTATATCTAATATGTATCTACTAGTAGTAATGTTTATTGCTACTCGAAAGGAAAAAAAGGGGGGGAGAGGGGGAGAGGGCGAGATGTTTGGATGGGTGGGAAAGGGAGCGCGCGCCAAGAAAGAAAACGTTACCTTTTCCCCCCGGGGTTAGCTAATAGTAATCATGGTAGTACAAAGACGCGCGGGCGCGGACGCCGAAAACATGAAACATTGCAAGCATGCGCATCCCTCTCTCTCCCGACCCCGTCGATGCCAAGAGCGTTTCGTGCTAAATATCCCGTGTTGCTGATTTGCCCGGGACATGTGTGTACTAAAGTATGTACTAAAGTATGTGGTAACTTTGTCCCACGCTCTCCCAGCAAAAAGAGAACCCCGCAAGTGTCAGGGTCGGTAAGCTGAGAGAGATAAGACATTGTCAGAACCAGTTTGCCGGGAAGCGGTGCTAACTCGGCTGCTTTTCTTTTGCGATGTGGGTGTGAGATACATATGGTGTCCCAATCGAATACCTGAAGCGAGGGGGGCCTGGGGCAAAGGAAGAGAGGCGAGACGAGGCAGAGGTTTGATTCGTTCGAAACGGACTTGTTTGAGGAGGAGGGGTGTGTTGTGCGTGTATGCATGTGCATTGGAGCTACTAGAGAGGGTTTAGCGGTGGAAAAGGGCACCTAGGTACATGGCATTTGGTTTGTTCTTTTTTTTTGGGGCCCGTCTGTAGGTATGTGTCTATGTCGCCGTCGTGCAGAGCCAGTAAGAAACTTGAGTGACGGATTCAGCGAACGAGCGGGCAATGCGCCATGCAATTGTGGGGAAAGACACACGTCAGATGGGCTGTTCTGTGCGGTCTGGTTGGTGCTAGGACAAAGGTAAGCCAGAGCGATTGGTTGTCAGGTAAGGTATGACTGGAGATCTTTTTTTTAATGCGTGATGCATGCGTGTGGAGCATGAAGAGGTAGAAAGTCACGGATGCAGCAACAGGCCAGTCTCTTGCGGGAATGGTTTGCAGTTACGAGAGGCCCTTGTGATGTTCGTCTTTTTCATTTCCTTCTTTTGAAAAATCTTGCTTTTCTTCTTATTTTGTTTACCGACATGGGCACGTGCGGCCATGGGCACAGTAGATGGTGCCAAGTCGAGGAGATACCCTGTGTATCGACGAGGGAGTTTGCAGGCGCCCGGTCGTGTTCACGGCGGTACAGTACATGACTATGTCAAAGGACCGTTAAGCGGACTGCAACGAGAAGTCGAACGCGCAATAGCAGTGGGCCCCGGCGTGTACTATAGTCAGGCCTGCAACGCAACGCAGGGAGGGGTTGGCTGGTTAGGTTTGTACCGCGGCAAAAGCTCAGGCTGCGCAAGCCTGGACTTGCAACACGGTAGTTCGTTTCATGTTCGTTTGCCTGGGAGCGTTTTGGGGGATTCTGTCGCGGAGGATGGGTTTGAGATTAATGCAGAGTGGTCTGTACCGCGGCTGGATGGGGCCTAGCTGGCGGGGGGTGAGGAACAGCGTCTGGGCGTAGTGCTCGCTTGCGCTTGTAGCCTCGACGACGGTCGTAGTCATGGGCGTAGGCATGGTGCATGACGGAGCTTTGCAGCAGACGGTCATGATGACCGATGGCGTTACCGTGATCTAGGCCGTCGACACTGGCGAACTAGGCGTGGAGACGACTGCACGTCCATCAAAAACCAACAGCGGACAGCGGATGTTGGCCCCGCGGCGCCGCGTGCAACCCACTCGTCCAACACAAGACAGAGGATGGATGGATGCATGCATTGCAGACGTCTTATCTCTGGTCCCAATCAGAAAGGCGAGGCGCGAGAGCTGAGGCAGAGCCGACCAGGGCCGGGGTTTGAGGCGCGTGGGCCTGTTAAGATCTGCCATGCATCTGCCTCTGCCTCTGCCTCTGCCGCGCCATGGGCCGGCCAGTGCGCCCACTGCCTATCGTCCACCCATTTTTTTCCCTGCCCATCCCTCCCAGCTGAGGCGCAAAACGCCGTTTTCGACATCACCGGGCTTGGCCTGGCTTCCCACTACTAAAACACCCCCTCTGCCCTCGCCATGTCTCGTGTTTCTTCCTGGTGGCCTGCCTGGCGAAACTATTCTAGACCCTTTGCCCTCGTCGAATCCTAAGCCCACCCTGGCCGGTTTTTTTCTCGACACTCTAGCTTTGTTAAACTCGATTTAATCCCCACGTGCTCTGCTTCCTGTTTCTGGCTGGTCCCTGGTCCTTTTCTTCCATTCCCCTCTCAGCATAACGCCCTCGTCGCCGCCCCCTTTGTGCATGTCACCGGGCGCCTCCGTCTAAAAAAGCACTCGCGAGTTCCCGTGTCGTTATAAAGATGCGTCGCCAACTGCCCCCGAGCCATCTCAAGGTTCCGCCTGGTCCCCATGCCTTTCCTCGCCAGCAGTTTCTGGGTCAGGATACTGTCGTTGTAAACCACTACGCGGGCATCGAAAAAGCCATCCCCGTCATACCGTCGCTACCGGGCTTCAGAACAAGTGCTGGTATGTTGAATCTCCTCTGTGTTGCGGCCTTGTGGTCGTGTGCTCGGTTATCGGGGTGGGAAGGAAAATATACAACAGTTGGACTTTGTGCATGGGGCTGACGCGCAGCAAAACAGCATTCCTTACTTCACTGAGCGCAAATCTCAGAATCGACCCTGATCTCCCTTCACCTCTGCCCACGCCAACCAATTTCCGCCTAAACCACTTTATCCCACCCACCTCGCTGTCCTGCTCAACATCCACTGCCCCGTACAATCCCTACATCTCCAGTGCCGAATCTCTAGTCATGTCGTCAGCCGAAGAGACAGTCCCGACCAAGGCGCCTGCCGACGAACTGCCCCAACTGTCCACCTACACGGCCGAGACAGAAGACGATCGCATCGAGGGCCTCCGCCTGGTCGCTGACTCGGTCGCACAGCAGCGCCAGGTTGCCAGCAAAATGCTCATGTTCCACCCCATTTCCCTCGCCGCCTACTTTCTCACCATTGCCATTGCCGCACAGTACATGCTGCGCTGGTACGAGGACAGATTGATGCTTGTCACCACCCTCGGTGGCATCAGCATGACATATCTCATCTTCATTCGCTGGATGACGGGCGGCTACATTGGCCTCGCCGAAGACATTGACATGGACTGGCTTGGTGACGACAAGCTGATTGTCGTCAAGTGGGGTGAAGACGTTATTGGTTCTTTGGTTCTAGGCTGGGCCGACAACGACGCTGCCAAGAAGCGCGGCCGCAGAAGGAGAGGCAAGGCCGTTGTGCGTGCATGGACCGTCAAGCTCAAGTACCGCGGCAAAGGCGTTGGCGAGGGTCTTTTGGAGGAGGCAGTTAGGGTCGCGGGCGAGCGGGGCGCTGATGGCATTCTTTTTGACCCAGACCATGCCAGTAAGTTTTCTTTCCTTTTTTTTCCTTTCTCAACGCCGTTTTGCTAACACATACTAGATTCCAAGCGTGTCCTTCCTCCCATCTTCAACGGCTTCCTCAACAAGCAAGAGGCCAAGGCCGAAAAGGCCCTGCAGAAAGTCGCAGACGCAAAGGGCAACTTCCGCCAGCGTCAGAGCTCCCCTACCTGGGGCAGCAGATAGACGAAGATATTGCTTCACCTCTTTATTTATCTATTTACTCCTTATTTTCTCTCTCTTTATTTTTACCTGCTATAAAGCAGAGCTGGTAGAGCTTGCTCTTTTTGTCTGGCTGCCTCATCGTTTATCGCCGCGGCGAGTTTTCTTTCTTGAAAGATACCCCCACATTCCTCTCGTTGATTGATGATACCCTCTCAAACAATCGCTATTGTTCTCAGCATCCAGCGTATTTCGTTTTCACTACGGCGCTTCTAATTACATCTTTTATCGAGCACTCGCCTTTTTTTTCTTTGATTTCTATCTCTATCACTATACAAGTCGTACGTCACGGCGCAGGATAGATGGTGAAAGATGCTCGTTGCTGGGTAGACCTATCAATGACGATATCGCTGTTTTGCTAGTTGCATATATGCCGGCCAATTCCGTTGACCTTGTGACTTGTGTCCTTGCCCCCCTCGAGTAAGAATACATCGGGCACGCATCCGTACCATGTATCTGCCTCTTACCCCCACACTCACTCACGTACGTATGCTTTGAGAACTCTAGTGCTGGCTATCCGGCTCGTTCCTATCGCAACATGCTTTCATTGCATCTCCAGCCTGTAAGACTAGAAACCTTGTGGCGTATACTGATAACGATGCATAAGCCTCTGATACCAACCACCTGTTGACGCAAGTCTCTGGTTCGTTGGCGCAATCTTTTACCCCGCGGTTGCCTCGCTACTCATTTTGCCCCTCCATGGTAGAGTAGGGGGTGGGGGGCTGGGGGTTGGACAAGACTAGGGGCTTTTCGGCCTTTCTGTGCATGCGCAAGGGTTGCATTGCCAAGCGGCCTCGTATGTATGTTTACTGTACAGTTAGGTGTAGGACCAGCGACACGGAGGGGTCTCTCAGCCCAACTGCCAGCATTCTACATGTCAACATTGGTGGCTTTCCACTGATAACGTTTCTTTTTTTTTTTCCAGGTGACATTATCACAGCCTTTTGCCCCTTCCTGGCCCCCCCACCAACCCCCTTCATTCGCCATGTCAGCTTTGCATGCATGCATGTGTTGTTGCAGTGAGATGCTAATTCTGATACTTGCTTCTGCGCATGGCTTACACAAGGAGCAGAGCATTGCTATTCAGAGAACCCTGCTGTTTAGGCTCCGTAAGGCCGTTGGTCATCAGCTGCAGCTGTGTTCAGCGCGCGGCTGCACCCGCCTCTGCATCGCCATCGACTGAGCTTGTGGGATACTCTTCGCGCAGCTGCAGGATAACTTTCTGTGTTTCGAGTTAGTTCATGTTTGGAGTTGTTGTTATTTTTAATAGCAGTCGCTAGCTTGTGTGTAACAAGAACGCGCAAAGTGCTACTCTGGACAGTGCGAACCGCGCGCGAGGGTGATCTGCCTGGTTACAGAGCGTGCTGCGCTGTGCCACAGTGGAGAAATGGCCGTTGCTACGTACCGCCAGAGCCTCTGGATTCGCGCCGTTCTCAATCAGCGACACGCAATATGAAAGCTGCTGGCGATCGAGATGCGTGTTCTTGAGCCCGAGATTAGCTGTTGGGCGCTTTAGATTGAGGCGCGGTAATGGCATACTAGTAGCGTTGCGATTTCGTGGAGAATGTCGATGACTTCCCGCGCTGCCTTTCTGCGGGCATCGGCGGAAGTCTGCTCGGCTGCTGGCATGATTCCTGAACTGGTGACTTATTCGTATTGGGAAGATCAGATTCCTGTGGTCCCCAAGCAGCAGATGTCTGTTTGTTTGATGCCCTAGGGTCGCGAGAACCCTACAGCACGCGGCGCGTTTTCTGCACGTGATCCGTCTTGGCGGCTGTCCCTCTTTATCGGAAGCCAGCCTCTGATGATACTGGTATGTCTAGCGGTTCCTACATCGCCATGATCTTGAAGGGAAATGGCCTGCTGGTTTATGGTGTTCAGACTTTAGATGCCCGCGTGCTTGTTGCGGAATGATTCCTCGCCGACATTCATCTTTCGTCAAGGGGTTCAGTTACTGAACTTTACGTTTTAATTTTGTCAAATGAACAAGTAGTAGATCTATAGAATTGCGATGTTTTCAGGTCTGCACCGGGGTGGTCGTCTTGAGGACATGGCGCCACCATACCCAGCGATGCTCGACAGGCATGGTGCAAAACAAGTCAACGCACCACCTGCGCTAAAGCGTAAATACTTCACGAATCCATGAATAAATGAAAGCAACAAGGCGGAACCAATCAATTTTTCCTTATGACCCATGATTGGTGGGGTGATGGATTTCTTGCTATTAAATATATAGCCCTGAGGTTGAAGAGCTCAATGGCCCTATACCCCGCTAGTTAGACCCCACACGTGCTTTGCCGAATTCACCTCTCATTACCACGCTCCGACTCGCAACTCAATCTTGCATCCTAAAGCCATAGTCATCTGACCCGCTAAAATGGTATACTACTTCTCGTCAAATACCGTGTCCCCGTCGGCCTTCATTTATGTTGGCAAAGACAAGGTCGAAAGTAAGAATCTTGATTCTGACATGGCAAATTACTTTTCTCGTCACCTGGCCGTTGCACTAAGAGTTTTTTTACTGACCTTACAACAGACGAAGAACTCATCAAGTATGGCTGGGATGAGGATGTCTGGTTCCACGTCGACAATCTCTCTTCAGCACATATTTACGTCCGCCTCCCAGAAGGCGAGGACTGGGAAAAGATGAACAAAGACTTATTAATCGACTGCGCGCAGTTGACAAAGGCCAATAGTATCGAGGGAAACAAGAAAGACAACGTTACCATTGTGTATACGCCCTGGAGTAATCTAAAAAAAGATGGCAGTATGGCTGTCGGGCAGGTTGGGTTCAAGGATCAGCGCAAGGTGAGAAAATGCTGTGCTTATATTTTGGTTGCTGTGTATTAATTACCGGCTTCAGGTCAAGCGCATACATGTTGTGACAAGGGAAAATGCCATTGTCAATCGTCTCAACAAGACAAAAGTCGAAAAATTCCCTGATTTGCGTGAAGAGCGAGAAGCGAGACGCGCCGAGCTGAGAAAGCGGGAGCAGGGCGCCATGCAGGCAAAGGTATGCCAATCTCTGAATGTTTCTATTCTTCGCTACATGTTGTCACTATCTTTACCTCAACTTCGCTTTGCTTTGCTTCCATTCCGCCATGACTGTTCTCCACGGTAAAACTGACCTCATGCAGAGGAAAGAAGAAGCCCGCATCGCCAAAGAGCGCAAGGAGCTCGCATGGCGGAGAGACCATGCCTATGACGATGTCATGACTGAGGATAATCTGGAGCAAAGCAGCAACCAGAACCGTGACGAGAATTTTCTCGACGATTTTATGTGAAGTTTCTTGGCAGTGGCATCCTTTGTGGTCTCAGTTAGGATCGCGAACGGTCATGGCTGGTAGACAAAGCTGCATGCTCTCGTTCAGCATGCGAATGTTATGATTAAAGACATCATATGCGGTCGTCTTTATCTCGAGTTCATCGCGGGTTCTGACCAGTCAGTCTTGTCATATTGGGCTCAGAGCGGTTGGGTACATACAGAGTCTTCGCCCTGTGCTTTGTGCGGCCTCCGTTGCCCTGCACCCACCAAACGAACAACAAGTTCTTCACTATCTTGTGCTCTAGCCCGTTTTCTCTAGTAGCATACCGGAGAAATTCTAACGTGTTTTGTATTTTCTGGGGCTCAAAGTCGGATGCACAGCCTCTGCGAAACGCCAAGCGGAGGCGGTCACGTAGTGTGTATCTGGCCGGCTTAGAGAACTGAATGGCTCTGAGACTATGCCGATACAAGTGCCTATACGCATGTACGACTGCTTGATGAGACATGGTGGTCGCGGCACTAACAACGTCATGCCTCACTCTGAGAACCGGCATGGCTGGGCATCGGAGAAAGATATCTCCGGCGTCGCTCATACTAGCCGCCCGCGTGGCAGAAACCTGTTCCTCTCTCACTCTTCACACCTCTCGCCACTCACTCAACGCCCCGCCTGTACCTTTACATCCGCTGGGGCTTGTAGATACAAAGTCCGCTTGGACCTCTGCGCACCGCTGTGACTACTTCGCTTCTTGTATTTGTTGCTAATCACGCAGTTCCACGCTCCGTAACTGGCGCACCAGTCATAGGAGCGGCTTACTCTACCAAGGTCCGCTGTGCCATCCATGATTTGCCTTGAACACCAGCGTCATGACCAGAGTATATCATGCACGTCCGCCATACGCGCCACAGCGCGGCGGTACGCTTGAACAGTCGCGGGCTGTACCCAAAAAGAAGAAACCGTACAAGATTGTGCTCGAAGCAGTAACGCAAGAGAAGAAGAAACTGCACTCTATCGTCCGTCTGCGATGCGCCATCGATGCTCTGAGACTTCACTAACTGTAGAGTAGCTGACGTACGCCTCCAACGCGCCCACTGGCTTTGGCTTCATTCCGGCTGGACATCCTGAGTTCACGGAGTGGTGCAAGGAGCAGTGCCGCCAGCGCAACCTCGATGTACACATTGTTTCGGTAGGCGTCTCAACTAGCTGCAGACAACAAGCTGCCACGGACTGACAATCTCCCAGGCCAAGCCTAAGAACAAGATGCATTCCGATCCCGAGAAGCTATCACATCATGTTCACCGAGTCGGACACCATTTTCCGTTGCAGATTATCGATCTTGCCTGTAGCAAGTTCGGTTATACGTATGATGAGAGCCGTGGCCTACGCAAAGCCAAGGATGGTGACAGGAACAACTGGATTGCTCGGCGTTTTGAGGATTACTCTTCACGCCAAGTCAACCAGGGACAGCCCACGACAGAAAAGGAGACCAAGAGCTACATCCATGGCGCTGTTCGCGAGATGTTTCCTAAAATTCCTGACAATGACTTGCAAGCGATTGTTACTCATGCATTCGAGGAGGGAACAAACCGGGTAGGTAACGCTAAGGAGCTTTCCTTGGCTCGTAGAGTGCAGCTTGCTGTTGTCGCCCATATTCGTCACACATATACAGATTACGACAAGCTGCTTAAGAGTGGCGGTTGGATGGAGGCTCGATCCAAGGTCGAGAGTGTCTCCCTCGCTAAGCTCAAAGAGTGGCGCGATGAAGCCGACGAACAAAGCAATGAACTTGAGGAGACCTTCCGTGAAGTCATTGTTCTTGATGATGACGACGACGAAGCAAGCAGCGAAGCACGTTCCACGTCCACACCGGACGAACGTGAACAAAGCATGGAAATTGTTTCCAGTCGTGCTACCGCGCGCGACTTGCAACCTGAACTCCATGCTAACTACCCTCGTAATGACATGAGAGGTGCACCAAGAAGAACAATCGTTCTCCAACGTTACCCTGCACCTCCACGACCAAATCCCTTACCTGGCTCACCACATGCTCAGCCATTCCTTCAGCTGCCACCTTCATCTGTGCGAGCACCACTAAACTCTGAACCACACTTAGGGCCCCATGGCGAAGTGTATCGCCACGCCGCATTCGACTCAAACGAAAAGTAAGGAGCTGTGACACCTTGACTCTCATCACCACTGACCGATGCAGACGAGTAAGGCCTGCTGACCCTGGCTCAAGCCCAAGAACCGCCCAGCCCATTTTGCGCGAGATAGATGGGCGGCTTTACAAAGTGAGTCTTAGGATATGCCTCGTGAGAACAACACGATTACCTTTCGATGATCATTTCTAACTTTGAGCTAACACCCTTAGCTACAACCTATCACGGGACTAGGAGATGATTCAATGATGCGGTATGATCTACCTCCCCCTCCAGCACGGCGATTGCAGGAAATATATGCGCGTCCCGCATCTCCCCGGTTTAGTGCACATGAGAGACCGCATACAAACACAAGACGCATGACAGATCAAGATGTTGTGCTCCCTTCTGTTGAGCCTGAAACAGTTGATCTGACTTCACCACGGCGTAATACGAATGGACATCACACAGTGCAGGATCATAGCTCGCTAGACAAGCACTACAGCCAGGTACAGTCATCGAAGCGCAAAGCTTTTGATTCTTTCGCGGACGAAAGAGAGCCTCAAACAGAGCAACATACGAAACGTTCAAGGCCTGTGTATCGTGAAGAAGTCTACCCTAGGACCTATCCAAATGGACCACATGAGTTTCGTTCGAGCCCACTAATGGGTCTACACAGCATTTCACGGCCACCGCCCCCAGAGCAGGTGGTTGATCTAACCAGCAGCCCATACAATCCGCCCACCAACAGTGGCAGAGTCCACTATGCGCCTGCACAACCCGTTGCAGATGTCGATCCCCGTGGACATGTATACGTTCCTCCAGTGCCCCATGGATTGCCTACGCGCGGCGTGAGAGGACATCACTACCAAGTACCAGCTGACGAGCCATCTCATACTTACGTGCCCAATGCCAGGGCGTATGAGAACCGCGCTCCAGCCCGTGAATACATCCCGTTGCGAGACGGACGTTACCCATCTCGAATTGAGGAAGAGAGCTTACGATATGCGAGAACTGGACTTCGGTACGGTGCTTAAGTTGCTTTGCCGCACGATTAGCATACAGGGTGGAGTTATTTGGTTTTTCCCACGGATGATACCCCTCGGCTTCTTTTTTTTGTCACGCATCTCAGAGAACATTTGTTCTCCTTTCTCGTTTGTTGCACGGTAGTTTCACATCTTTGGCATCTTGTTATCACTGCATAGCATGGTGGAAGTTTGTTGCATCGCACACCGTCATTGAATAACATGTCAATGATGATGCAGTTGGATGAAGAGGAGGCGTCTACTATTGACAATTGCTGGCAAGCTCGAAGCTTTTTCAGACAGAATCGCAACTATGTAGATGGACATTACGAGGGTACCAATAAGGTACATGTAAATGAAATACGATGACTTCGAATGGCACTTCAATACTCGTTGTTTGTTATTGTTAATGTTTATCTTCGTGTCGTGTGTACTTGATCACTTCTCACGCTTGCCCATGCTTCTGCGCATACCTTTGCACGACGGCCTCGACCACCTTCTTGACCTCTGCCGCATCCAACTTTTCCTTCCGATCTGGTGTATACACACCATTAACTTCTTGCTCGATATCTGTAAGCTGTGTATACACGAACCCGCAACAATGGCCTCCGTCGACGATACCGGCCATCATTCTCTCAATGCGCTTGAGCAAGTCCTTGGGATCTGAGGCAGTCGTATAGCCCCAGTCCCTATTCTTGTCTTCTTCCTTTCCCCCTTCGCCAGTAAAAGCCGCAGCTGAGCGAGCAATGTTCACACCACCAAACTCTGTGCAAATGACAGGCGCGCCAGGTGTATGTTTTGATCCGGGATCCGCAAGGCTTTCAATCGGCGCTAGAAACGTCGGTCTGTTCGAGTGCTTCTTCATAATGGCGTCTAGCGACGAGCATGTCGCTGTCAGCTCCTCCGCATCAGCGTAGTCATGGAACGTGGTCAGATCGGTAATGACGTGTTCCCAACCGCAGTTGTCGTTGATGGGTCTTGTTGGATCGAGCACTTTGGTGGCGTGGTACAAGCTGCGGATGTGGTCTCGCTGCTGCTTGTTGTTGTGCAGGTCCGTGTACGCCCATGATTCGTTGACGGGCGTCCATGCGACGACGCAAGGGTGGTTGCGGTCGCGAAGGACGGCTTCGCGCCATTCTTGGTCCATCCGCTCTACGTAGGCCTCGGAGAAGGCGTACGCGTTTGCCATTTCGCCCCATACGAGGAAGCCGAGGCGATCGGCCCAGTAGTGGAATATTGGGTCTTCGATCTTTTGGTGCTTGCGGCATCCGTTGAAGCCCATTTTCTTGCTGAGCTCGATGTCGTGTTTTAGAGCGTCTGGCGAGGGTGGCGTCATGAAGGTGTCGGGCCAGTAGCCTTGGTCGAGGAAGAGGGCTTGGAAGTAAGGGCGGTTGTTAATGCGGAAAGTCGAGTTGCCCCAGTGAATCGAACGCATGCCAGTTGTTGTACGAATGGTATCGACAGGTTTTTCGGAGGAAGAGCTATAGAGGCGGATAGTTATATCGTAGAGTGTTGGATAGTCAGGAGACCACAAAGCGAGATTGTTGAGCCAAGCTTTGGGGTCAGACAGCGGAGTAGCAGATGTGAAGCTTTGTGGTAGTTGAGATACTTGAGAATCAGTGAGGCGCATTTTTGTCTTCAGAGAGGTAGTGTCAGAGTCTCGGGGCAGTGCAGTCTTTTGGGTCTTGCTGATCGGTATTCCGCCCAGGCTGGCTTCAAGCTCCACGCTGTAGGCATGCCCAGCTGGCCTCCCAAGAACCTTAATGCTAGCTTCTAGATTTCCGCCTTCGATATCGTTACTCTTGAGTAGTGTGCCTGCACTCCCATCTCCAAGCCTTACCGCAGGCACCGATTCCAACCACACGTTTTGCCAAATACCTCCGCTGGCCGTGTAGAAGATACTTTCAGGCTGAGCTTTCCAGTATTGCTTGCCACGTGGCTGAGTCAAGTCGTGAGCGGAATCAAAAACGCGTACTGTCAGCCTTTGTGTCCCTCCCTTTGCAAAAGCATCCGTGATGTCAACATCGAACGGCACGTGTCCGCCACGATGACCACCAAAGAAGCTTCCGTTGACCCAAATCTTGGCTTCGTAGTCGACGGCTCCGAATTTCAGGAGAACGCGATCTCCAGATGTCTTGCCTTGTTCAGGTCGCGGGTCCTCAATCATTCTTTCGTACCAGAGCACTTCATGTACACCCTTTTCATTAATACCCGAAGCAGGACATTGGAACACAAACGGCACTTGGATGTCTCTTTTCTCGTGAACAGTATGTTCGTTCTTAAACTGATTGCCTTGCAATAGCTCTTGAGTACCAGCTGCAATCTTGGCGGTGATGCTGTGTGCCTCGGTGTTTTCGGCACTGTTGGTGTTCGTGGGGTTCACGGCGATCTCGTCTGGAAGTTGGGTCAAATGCCATCCTTGACTTAAACCAACGTCGTTGTCGTCGAAGAGGAATGACCATGGACCGTTGAGAGATTTCCATGATAGATCCTCGCGGACGAAGTCTGGTCGTGGGTATGTGGATGAAGATGGAGAAGGCATGCTTGCGTTGTAATGTATGTTTGATGAGACTTCGTAGGATGAAGTGCAATCTCCAATCGAAAACGGTGTATAAAAGTTGGCATGCACGTGAGTTTCCACGCAATAGGGTGGAGGGGTGGGGAGGATACACTGGGTCCAGCATATACCAGGCCTGTTTAGGACTAGAGCGGATTGGGGTATATCATTCCCCGCCCATGACATCCCGCATTCTTTGGTTTTTTGCACACCTGCTATTAGACGATAGATATCAACGAGAGCAATCTCTATTTCTCCTAAGAGCGGAATTCTCGCGACATCACAGTCAATAATAACCAATGCTGCGAAAGTGAAACCATCACATCCACAAGGATAGCTGGCAGTTGGCTTAAAGATAGTTGAAGGCGTAAAGGTTTCTCTACTTATTGGGTGGTTCAGTCAACAGATTTTACGATATTAACTTGACAGGAAGCTGTTCCGTTTGCTTCCTGAAAAAAAAAACAGTCATTACCTAGCAGGTATTTGGCCTAATTAACCAGTGTTGTTTAGAGCTATCTTCATCAACAATATTATACAAAAGTCCCATTTACACAACAATTATTTTCCTTCTACACATACATACACACGAAGCTGTCTGAACATTGAAAAGATACTACACGCCACCTATTGGGTATCAAATTACAAAACAATTCGCAAAGTATTATACCACGTGACGAGCAGCGGCCTAAAAGCCACCGGACTGTCATAAACAGCATATTAGTCCAAAGGCCAGTACTCGTGGATTCCCTTCTGGTTCTTCCACCGCATGAACCAACAGCAGAATGGGAAGAAAAGGGTGTTCATTGCTCCCCAGGCGATTAGGATACCAAAGTCAAGACCAAGACGCGAGTGCAGATCGAAGAGAATCGAGCGGCTTGCTTCGACAACTGTAGTCCATATTAGCTTCACTAGACCATAATAACAAAGCATAAAAGATAGTTAAGCATAAAAGGGAACATCAACACTTACTAGAATGCAATGGCCATGCATACCCCCACCTATAAAATGTGGGCGCGATTTCAATGTCGTAAAAGGAAGTAGAGACATTTGTGATGACCCAGAATATGAGAAACAATCCCATCCAGGGCATACCCACAATCATCGCAACATTTTCACACGCTAAACCCAACGCAATCATGCCGAAAAAGTTCAGCATCCAATACACGAGGAACGTCGCATGTCCGAAAGCCACTGGGTTGCCCTCGCTCTCGATGGTAGCCTGAGTATGGCTAGTTATCGAGTTGGTGTGCGAGAAGTTGATTTGGAAAGCCAAGCTGACGAGTGAGTAGGCGAGTGAGAGCATAAAATAAGCCGAAATAGTAGCGCACCAACGCCAGATAATCAGTTGGTAGAATTTTAGTGGTGGGTGGTTAGTTGGCGTGACATATTGCATATGGATGGGCATGTAGAAAGAGAAGCTGAAGAAGGATATGATAATGAGATCTGTCATGTTACTGTTAGATTTGTACACTATGTGTAAGATTCGTGAACATGATTTTAGAGCACTTACAGATGAGACCGATAGAAACAGCAGGAATGCCAGTATAAGGAAAAAAAGGTCTGAGGTTGTACTCAGAGAACCCAATGGCGGGGTTGATTGCCTGTGGTACCTTTTGCATGTTCGACAAGATGGACGGGTCGCTCGCGTTTTGGAGTACTATCTGTGCCCACTGCTTACCAACCGTGCTCTGCGCCTCCGTCATGAAAGCGCTGATGATTGGCAGCATGAAATCATACCAGTTCGTATCGTCCCTAGAATCCTGATAGATCAACTGACAGGCCCCAAGAGGTTCATATGACGAGTTTCCGTTTGCAATTGCAGAATACAGCAATGCACTCGCGTTCGGATTTATGACAATGGCCGCCCAGGCATCCCAGTTGTATACCGCCTCACGAACAAGTATGGGGTCGTTGTTGAAGTCTGAAGCTGGACGAATGCCCCATCCTAATGTGGGCTGACCGCTGCTCGCTTGTTGTTGCGCCAGCTTTGTTATTGCCCTTCCGACAAAGGGTGTGTTACCGGTGTTGTACGGCGCGACACCGTCCATGTCAACCACATAAACCAACAGATGGCTAAGTCTATTCTCGACTTGGAAGAAGACACCCCAGTATATCGATAGTACAGCAAGTATAAACGCCATGAGGAAAGCGGTCGTAATGGTCCATTTCGCAAATGCGCGGTTGCGCACTTGGCGCAGGTCCGGGTGCCAGAAGCCTACGGGTTCTTTGTTAGGTTCTTGCGACTTCTTTCCATTTCCGTCTCCATCTTCGATTTCATTAGGAGCGGTTTTTCCGCGCCTAGTTTCTGGGTGGCCGTTTGTGCCTTCTTCTTTGTTAATTTGCGCCGGGGAACGGAATGCGCGTGGTAACCGTAGTCGCGGCATGGTAAAGGAACGTTGATAGCAATCACAGAATGCCCTGATTTTTTCGCGCAAGCGGACGATTGCAGGTTGCCAAGAAGATGAAATGCTTGTTGTCACTTGGAAAAGGCATGCCGATGGCTATTGCTCTTATCATGGGAATTCGATGGAGCAATTGGTTCTCGATGATACACAAAATCTATGACGTACGGATACGTTTTGGATCGCAGTTTTTATGACGTTCTGTATGGGCTAGATCTTAGCTTCATGATTAATTCCGTACATAGTTAACGCAATGAAGGCTAGCTCCGCGCCACTAGTAACTGTCATTCTCCTAACTAGAATTTACCGATGTGGACTGTTGAAAGTGCTCAAATCATCATCTCCCCTTCCATTGCACAGATTCTGTCGCATGCATTCATCATTCGTCGAGTCGCTCAAGGTAGGCGCTTCGAGCCCAAAATCGCCAGTCTGGAAGCCTTGAACATACTCCCTCCACAATCTTGTATAACAAAGGAAATAAAGAAGGGTATTGTGCTCATTACAGGGGGTATAGGGTATATCGCGAAGCAAAACGCCCCGCCATCCAGTTTGTGTTCCGTCATCCATAATTAGTCATGTGTTGTTTGATTTGTTCGTACCAGTCTTCGTCATTCCTGCTGTTGGTGCTAAGCAGTTTGTCGTGTGTAAATTCGTTCCACATTTGTCGTTCATACATCAGGGTCTTCCTCCGTCAAGATCTCCGGTTCTGAAAGGCATTCGCTCAACTGCATCATCCGGTTTCTGCAGTGGACAACGAAGATGGCAATAGCGAGCGAGTTCCAGACATCGTATCCT
Source organism: Curvularia eragrostidis (assembly GCA_020744315.1). Taxonomy (NCBI): domain Eukaryota; kingdom Fungi; phylum Ascomycota; class Dothideomycetes; order Pleosporales; family Pleosporaceae; genus Curvularia; species Curvularia eragrostidis. Next base: position 238,016 of record JAIRCK010000014.1, on the reverse strand, counting down.
TCCTTGTTGAAGTCGAACATAGCGATTAGCCGAAGCTGGGGCTGATCCCTCTCTTTGGTCGTTGGAGCATAGCTGACAAACGCCATCACAGAGTGCGATGCTGTGATTCCATATAGCGTAGGTACTTCTGCCACACCAGGTTCTCCATGTCGCTCGGTTCCGTCGATTCTCAAGGCGTCATACCATAGTTCGTGAAGGCGGCCGAGCTTCTCGATCATTTTCTCCTCACCTACACTTGGGTGTACGTGTCGAGAAAAAGTAACAGTCTGAAACAATGGGAGTTGAGACCAGAGGTGGTCGACTCTTCCGTCTTTCATGGCCCATTTCGTGTACGCTTTCACCGCCTTGCCGATCTGAAATGCTGAGGTTCGTTTTGCGCGCGTGTGCCAGGCGTCTCGTACCAAGCCTCCAAGATCGAAAAGCTTGCTGAGAGCATTTTGTGCTTCCTCATGTTAGCAGGCCAATTACAGTGACGAGGATCAGAAGACCTACCGCTGTACTCTGTGCCAAAGACAGGCTTTATGAAGGCTTTGTCAAGTTTCTCAGTGAAAAGATCTTCAGGTAGGGTCTCGAAATCGTTGATCCATCCAATGGGGAGTAAAGGCTCGAAGCCGCGCAATCCCAGCTTTTGAAAGAGAAAAACAGCGTCTTCAGACCAGCCGGAATCGCGCAACTCGCGGCCCTGTTGATCCCTCCTTCTTCGCTCCTCGTCAACATCAATGTTCTTTTGTTGGTCCATGTATGTTCCGTCGTCCACTGCCATGGTTTCCTCGTTCGCATCCCACTCATCTGCAGAAGACCCTTCCGTCTTCTCGTTGGGCACAACAGGTGACAAAGGCACTAATGTATCGCCTTCCAGATCATCTGAGAACATGGCCGAGGCGGGTGGAGAAGGAGGCAGAAGTGTTGCATCGATGTCGCACTGAGGGCTCGGTGTTTGTGGGTCCCAAGTCTCGACTCCCGCTTTTGGGCTTTTCCCTGTCGTCACAGGTTTAGCAGCCTCTTGGCGAACATCTGTGGTTCGAGTAGGGACCGCGGGCTTTTTGAAGGCGTAGGGCTTGTCTCGTCGTTGCTGGGTCTTGCGAGGGCTCATATAGTTCCAGATGCGATCGGAAACCCCGCGAAGGAACGCCATGATGATGGAAAGACAATATTTTCGACGCACTTGTCGTTGTTGTTGTTGTGAACAGGCGCTAAGACAATAAGAGATGTATAGCTGGGTGGGGTTGAGGTGTTCAGTCAATTGTTGTGGGCGCGTGTTGCGGTGAAGATGATAGCAAAAGTGACGATGAGGCGGACAGGCGCACCTATGAAGCAGGACACATACGATATCTTTGTTTCCTTGCTGCCTTGTGAATGGCCTTTCACCACGGCTTGTCAAAGACACCGAAAGTGAGGGCGAAGAGTCATTGTGAAAACAGGGCTGGGAGGCTGGCTATGTCCCGCATAATGCAGGAACAAGGGCTCGCTGCCACGCTGTCACATGCGAACTAACCTAAATAGGCTACCCCTAGTTCTAGTATGCAAGTGCGGTGAAGATCTTATCAGATGAACTTGGAACCCCACCAAATCCCTAGACCCCCACCAAAAAAGAGTTGAGCCGCACCTAGAGGCGATCATCTGCTCTTTTCTTCTGCCACTCAACAGCCCCTTACAAGGTACAGACACGATGACCGTCGCCGAGCAAGACACACAGGTCGCAACCCTGCGCAAGATCCTCACATCAGAATCGGAACCCCTCGCCCGACGATTCCGTGCTCTCTTCTCTCTGAAGTATCTTGCAGGCCTGAACCCGCCAACTGAACAAACAATCCCCGCGATCGAAGCCATTGGCGCTGCCTTCTCCTCGCCATCTGCTCTTTTGAAGCATGAGCTTGCCTACTGCCTAGGGCAGTCTGGACATGATGCAGCTATTGCGCCACTGAGGGCCGTGTTACAAGACAAAGATGAAGACTCCATGTGCAGACACGAGGCTGCGGAGGCGCTTGGTGCACTGAGCGACAAGGGGAGTTTGGACCTATTGAAACATTTGAGAGACGATGTCCAGGAGGTCGATGTTGTGCGGGAGACTTGCGATATTGCTGTCGATCGCATAGAGTGGGATCATGGGCTACAGAAGGGACAGGAGAAGCTGAAGAAGAGGTATGTCTACTAAATCTTCCATGTACCGTTGTATTTGCTAACAATCCCGAGTGACTTCTCATCAATCGACCCTGCGCCGCCACTACCACAGAGCACCGAGCAACTGTCCATACCGGAACTTGAAAAGACACTACTCGACACATCCTTGCCCTTGTTCCAGCGTTATCGAGCCATGTTCGCTCTACGTGATCTTTCCTCGCCACCCGATCTCCCAACTGCTGTCCCAGCTGTGCAAGCACTTGCCCGTGGTTTCAGCGACCCATCTGCTCTCTTCCGTCACGAGATTGCATTCGTTTTTGGGCAGCTATCGCATCCTGCATCAATTCCCAGTTTAACAGCGGCACTAAGTAACACAAATGAGGCTAGTATGGTCCGCCATGAGGCAGCAGAGGCCCTGGGCAGCCTAGGTGACGAGGAGGGTGTCGAGGAGACTTTGCGCAAGTTCTTGAACGATCCAGAACAGGTGGTGCGAGACAGTGTGGTTGTTGCGCTGGATATGGCAGAGTTCGAAAAAAACGGTGAAATGGAGTATGCAATCGTGCCGCAGGTTGCTGCGGCTTAAAGTGTGGGCCAGATTGCGTGCGCACGGCGTTTGGGCTACAGGAAATTTAAAAAGGACGATGTACGTGTATAGCACAGTTCAATTGTTTGTGTTCCACCTGTAAGATAGCAATCAGTATGAGTTTCAATTCGGAAGTCATCGTGTAAACATACTTGTGACCACAGTCGCACTCATAGAACACAGTGGTTCCTTCGTCTGCACTTCGCAACTGTTGAGTGTAGTATCGCACTTGCTCTCTCCCGCATTTTTCGCAAGGGTGGTTGATTATGCTGGTAGTTTGCACATCCTCCTCGGAGATGGTCTGTACTTCGGATCTCTTTGCGCGCAAAGAAGAAGGAAATGCTGTAGGCTTAGAGACTGTGACGACAGTCTTCGAGGACGTATCTTTGTTCTGAGCACCACAGATACCACATGTTAGGACTATATTCTGTTGCTGCTTCCCTACAGAGCCATCCAGCAGATTACCGCAGTCAGTGCAGAAAACAAGGGATCCTATGTACTCAGTCAGCAAATACATTACATCCAGTTTACAACATGGGAAATGCTCACCAATAGCTGACATGGTGGGCAGTTTGTTGTCCTAAAGGCAATGAAGGGCGTGGAAGGTTTAGAAAAAAGTTACAGGGAATCGCGACTTCCGCGGCTGCGCCAGACTAGGCCGAAAGTGGTAGGCGGTCAGAACGCGTCCGACTGTTACCACCATTCGATCATAGGTGCTTTCACCTCAAAGCCGCCACAGCGTAGCAGACACCAGAGCGTATCGCTCGCATGAGTAATCAGAGGAGGAAACAGGGACCACCTACCCAGACGATGCGCGCCGAAACGATGACATAGCGATTGCTCGAACTCCACCCACAACGTACACTGTCGGCGCCTACACCACGCTCGACCACTCCTCGGAATATTCAACTTCCTGAGCGCAATGAACGGAGATTGGCATAATGTCAACGGCGGTGGGCTCCCATTCCGGAAGCCTCCTCCCACTGTCGACGACGCCCTTTCGTATTCGCCCTTTACCTCGATTATCCCCTTCTCCCCGGGTCAGTGACAGCCTCACCTGCGCATCTTGATTGCGCCAAGCTCTCTCACCTGCTACGGCAACAAACTGACAAACGGATAGATATAATACCTTTTCCTACTGCCGAGCCTCCCACTCCACCTACCACCTTGACTACGGAACAACAAAAGGCTGCGAAGAAAGCCGTGGGTATCTTGAGCGACGAAATCGAAGGCCAGTCCACCGCGCAACACCTACACGATACGCTAAAGCAGCTTCGCAATCTCCTCCATCGCGATAAGTTGCCAGAGTAGTGAGTTTGCTCTGGAGTTCGACCAAGAAGTTCCTAACGTCCATAGCCATTTTAAGCCTATGCCGCAACTAGCGACACCTCCGCCGGACAGCCCTGTAAAAGGTACAAATGGAGATTCTTCTGGATTTGCGCCTGCGCTTAGCCCATTTGCGCGTATGCTGTTGAAGCAGACGGATGTCGCATTTACGAGTAAGTCTACTTTGTCATTGGGTTATATTCGTACTGACATGGTTAGCACCGGATGTTGGAGCGCCTGAACGACCTCGCAAAGAGCGCTCCTCTCCCCCGCAGCCTGCTGTCTCGCAGCAAGCCCGTGTAGCGCCTCAAATTCCTGCCGCCTCTAATGCCAGTGCTTCCGCTCGAAACACAGACCTACCATACCTGCCCAGCGCTTTGCCATCCGCCTCAAGTAGCACACCTATGCGCCTCCCTGGTCCAGCTGTGATTATAAAGCCAAAAGCTGTTTCGCGCGAAGACTTTAAGTACATCGACAAGATCGAAACACCAGGGAAATTATCACAAAAGCAGGAAGACAGCCGAGCTGAGGGTGGAGCGGCTGTACTAAGACCCCACGAACGAGAGATTGCGGATGGGAAGATCGAGCTGCTTGACACCCTCGTTACAAGCTTAACAGAAGACAAAGACGATCTTGATGATTCACAGCATTTCACCAAGATAATGACACCCGACGGTGAACTCAACGTGCTTAAGCCGCGATCGATGGACAACCTCTCAGAGAAGATGTCGGGTGTGGTCAGTCTAGGGCGCTTCGATGCGCTTCCCGTGGAGCTGGTCATGCAGATACAATCGCTCCTTCACCCTACTGTCCTATCCACGACCAAGAACGGACTCTTCTCACAAGATGAAGCCGGCTTAGAGCTCACCGAAAGCACCACAACTGCCAAGCTTGCGCTTAAATCTTCGAAACTTTTATTGGAGACTATGATAGAAGGCCGCGACGACTACCGCATGCGACGAGAAGACATCGTCGATACCATCATTGATCTTATAAAGCTTGTCAAAGACGCATGCATTATCCCCATTGTTCAACTGCGGCGATCGGGAGAGTCACAAGATCTCTTTAACGCCGCATCAGCTAACAGACAGGACCTTCAACTAGTCTTACGCCTCTGTGGAGCGGTCCTCACTCGCTTTGCAACGGTGATAGGGAAATACAATCTCTCTGACAGGGCTCTCAACACGCTAGAGTACCTTACACTTGAGCTTCTAGTGGAGCAGAATAGCGAGCATGAAAAAGATTCCGTTTTCACCATTAGAAAATTCGAGCACTTCCGCCAAAAGGCGATGGACGTCCTCGCTCAGATATTTGCGCGGTACCCGGATCAACGTACATCAATCCTTAGCGGAATTTTCAGCAACCTGGAAAAGCTTCCTGACAAGAAGGCGAGCGCCAGACAATTTGTATCTGCACGAGAAGTACCTATCATGACAATCTCTGCACTATTTATGCGCTTTGTTCAGGTCGTTGCAACAAATCCCGATGCTCGTACTACCTCGTCGGCAGACCGTGAGTTCAAGGATACTATAGTCGAAGACGACGTCAGCGACTATGAGCCCGGCACATCTCCAAAGACTGGGAGAAAAGTGAACAAGGGCAGAGGCAGCCCAACGTTCATCGCGCAGAATCTCACCACTACGGCCACAAACACCGCCTCTTTCATTGCAACCCAGCTCTGTGAGCGTGCATCCAACACTTCTAAGTCTGGTGATAAACCATTTCGCAATCTTCTCGATCTCTTCATCGACGATTTCTGCAACGTTCTTGGGTCTCCTCAGTGGCCGGCTGCTGTGATGCTTCTACAGGTACTTTTGGTGCGCATGAGAACCATACTTCAGGATGATCAAGCGAACAAGCACTCTGTGGTTGACAAGGATATGGCTCTTACAACGATGTCAAGGATAGGCTGCGGTGTGATTGACTTCAGAGACCAGCTCAAGAAGATCAAACAGAGGCTAGACATCTCGCAGTCGGACTTGTCTTCAAAATTAGATCGACTCGTAAATGAAGCCATGAGTGAGGACCAAAAAGAGAGGGTCAACGATGTGGACTTGCTTGCCTTCGACGGTCCTTACCGCATGGTCATTGAGTCTTTGGTTGAGTATCTTGACCTTCGGCCATCTCAAGAAGACCCACATCTCCAAGCAACAACTGGCTGTTATGTCAGCTCTTGGCTTACGGCTGTTACGAAAGCATATCCTGACTCAAATGAGGAAAATCGACCACAACCCATCAAAGAAGTTCAGCAATCCTTAGAGAATATGATTATGGATCCTAAATGGCTGGCTCGAAAATAGTAAGTACTACGATTTCCGAGGTCGCTTCGCAACTAACCTGAATGACAGTAAGTTCCAACCGGTCTCAGACGATCAAAGCAAGTTGGCCGCCGGCGTGATCACACTCCAAAGCCAGGTGTGCAGGTACCTCTCCCAGATAGTCAACTTCATGCAACTCTACGCACAGGACAAAGTTTCGCCCAAACTCCGGTCACGAGGAACTGCAGCATTGCAACAGCTATTAGACAAAGACCCCAAGGTCATCTCCGAAGGTCACGTTATCAACATGATACCTTCACTGAGGGATAGCTCACCAATGGTCCGTGAAGCGACGTTGTCCTTGCTGTCCAATTGTTTGGCAAAGGAGCCGTCCCTTGAACGACACGTCCTGCCACAGATATTGGATATGACGACTGATCCCTCCAACGGACCGAAGAAGAAAGCGATCAAGTTGCTCAAAGAAATATATCTTCGTTCCAACTCAAAGCAGGTTCGACTGAAGATTGCAGCGCCCTTACTCCTCCCCTCGCAAGATGATGAAAGTGCCATTGCAGAGCTGGGCCGCAATGTTCTGGAAGAAATATGGCTGACAGTTGCGAGTTCGAGTACTAAAACAGACGATAGTCAGCATCGATTGAATCGTGCACAACGAGCATCATTCATGGTCGACCTCCTGGAATCTGTAGGCCAAAGTACCATGCACCTGGAGGCTTTCGAGAAGTTTTTCATTCACTGCCTTTCGCCTGAAGCCAAGTCACCAGCTGCCAATTTACGCATTTGTGGAGAGCTCGTTGCAGACCTAGTCGACGAAGTCATTGATCCCGGCAGTGGAACAGACAACAAGTCCCAGACGCGTGTCATGAACACGTTGAGCGTCTTTGCGAGGATCAAACCCACCTTGTTCTCAGTCGACTACCTTCGACATCTGAAACTTTACATAAAGACAATCGTAAACACAGATGACGTGGCCCTTGTGCGGCCAACAGTCGTGGTTTTCAGACATGTTCTGCCAACACTTCCCTCACTTCAGCATGCTTTCGCGGAAGAGATCCGGGGAAGTCTAATGCGAAACGTTCCTAAACTAGCCAAATTCGCGTCTTTGGGTTGGCCTACAAGCAGAGAGACTCTTCTCGATGTTGTCCATTGCCTATGGGCAATCAGTGGAATACCGAGCATAGGCGCAGAGAAGATTCTCGTTACCACCTGTTCTGTCATCAGCCAACTTCGCCCGTTGTTGTCATCGGCCCAAGTGTTGGCATCAGCCAAAGAATCAACATTGGAAAAGGAAAAAGAAGAAGCTACTAAGCTGAAAGAGAAGATACTTTCGTATCTCATCTTATTAGGTGCTTTCGGCCAAGTCTGCAGCCTCGACGAACATGCTGAACCTTTCGTTGCCAAACTACGCACTACCATCAGCAAGAATGAGGCCCTCAAGAAGCAGATGGAGCCAACGCTGAATCAGAAATCGCCTCCTCCGCCATCGCTTCTCCTACTGGAAACGGTTCGACCCTTTACCATGCAGGCCTGGGAGCTGGATATACGCGAGCAAGCATTGCAAAGCATGGGCGGCATTTGTCAACAGTCGCCAGAGCATTTCATGCGTGCCGAGGTGGAAAAGGTCGTGAAACTTGTATTCATCAACGAGGATAACGACTCCTTGAGGCATGTCGCTCTCTCATTCTTCAGACAATTCTTTACTGTTGCTGAACGGCGTTCTGAAACGGGTGCGCAGATCGCTGTTGGCAAAGGGGCTGTTAATGGCTCAGCGCGGTTGGAAACTTCATTCGCGGCTACTGGAAATGATCAAGCAACCTTGCATCTTGCTCAGAGATTCCTGGAAGACTTTGTGAAAACTGCCTTGCAGAACAAGAACGAGCTCGCTGTAATCGCCACAGATATCATTGCCAGCATCAGCCGTCAGGGACTCGTTCATCCCAAGGAGTGCGGTGCTGCGCTCGTAGCCTTAGCTACTTCACCGAACAAAAGTTTGGCTCAGGTGGCGGGTGACGAACATAGACGAATCCATGAGAAGCAAGAATCTTACCTGGAGAAAGAGTACATGCAGGCTATACGCATGGCTTTCAGGTATCAGTTGGATTTGTTCAACGATCCACGTGGAATGGTCGAAGCCACCCATACTCCTAAGCTTGCCAAACTATTTGAGGCGCTGAAGACGGGCAAGAAAGCAAGTCTGAAAAAGTTCATTGTCAACTTCTGCAAACAAATCGACTTTGACCTTTCTAAACTGGACGCTAGAGATCCCATACCAGAGGCTGTGCTATATGCTCGTTTTTGCTTAGAGAACCTAGCCTTGCTCGACTTTCCACATTACGAAGAACTCGCGGTATTCCTCAACGCAGTTGAAGCGATGGTGCTCAACACTACCGGGCCAGCTGTGGGAGTCGTCATTGCGGAAGAACTTCCAAAGCAATACATTCAAGTAGAGCAACCGCAGTTGATAGATCCTTTCCATCAACAAATGCTCGCTACTGGATACATGAACGGCGTACCACCACCGCAACAGTTGCCACCAGTACATCAAAACATGCCTCAGCTTGCACCACCAAACATTGATGATGGCCGCCTTCGTCAGATCGCAACTGCCTGTTTGATCCTCCAGATGGTATGGGAGACTCGTAGTTTCATTCGGCGATGGTATGGCATCAAGCACAACGGGCCCATTCCGCAAAAGGAATATGTTAAACCTGCAACTCGTAACCATCTCGCTACTACTAGTAAAGACTTATGGGAACGTCTGTCCGGAGTCACCAACGCTCTCAACTCCCGCGAAAGCATGGTGAAGCAATGCTACGACTTTGCCGACCTGCTGGACATCGACCGGGAAACTTTTATCGAAGCAGATGGCGATGATACTTTGGACGCAGGGTATGAGACACCCAATGAAGATGGCGAGAATGGTATACCCTTTCCAACTAGTGGCCGTGGCAGGAAGCGGAAGAGCAACGTCAGCTTAGGTGGTAGCACGCCTAAGAAAGCTAGAGGTAGATCGGCGGTATCGAAGAAGAAAAGAAATTCACGGACCCCGGATGGCGACGACGATTCAGATTAGGTACCGTGATCGGATCAGCCATGGCTGAAGGGAGAAAGCAGGAGCATTTGACATGGCTATGCCATGATTGACTATCTACGCACCCTACATTGGCGTTACGCTCGCATAAATGGAGCAACTGATATTTTTTGTCTTCAAGAAGCATTCAACGGCGTTAACAAAAGAGACATTTGCAGCATCGATACCCTCAGCACACGGATTCATGCATACGGTGTGCCGGCGTTCTCATCACAGTCAAAGTCTGAGTTTCAATGGGGATCGTAATTCAGGTTTTCCGTCTTTATGCATTATGGAGATTTTCATCGTGTCAAAATCTAACACCTGAGGCTTAAGGCATCCAGTCTAGTGAAGTATGGCTTGCAAGATAAATCATATATGGACGAGCTCGTGGTGAGTGAATCAGCGTAGAAGACAGCTTATGCATATGATACATCTATTCCACGACAAACGTATGACGAGTCTCGAAACCAGCTATATAAATACTAGAATTTCTATTATTGCCCGTACTCAAAAGTGATGATAATGCTTTACGTCTGATTAAGCTTCAGCCTTCTCTGCGACCTCGGCCACAAAATCCTTCTTCAGAAATAATATGACTTGTCCAAGAATCGCACTATCTCCGTGACTGCAGTAAGCTCAGCTGCAGTTCGTATCGCCATCTTTCGCCTCTACCCGCTCTGTGGTATCTTATCTGCGTGCCACCAACACGGTATCTTACCTACAGATCTCAATGGCGGCCCGAACCTCCGTCGCCATCACCACCATCGCCGACCAATCTCCAAGCACTTACACCACTTGTGGAAAATTCGAGACTCCTGAGCTCACATACTATTTCTAGTAACAAAAGGCATAGGAAAGATGCTTGACATAGCTCATCTTAGTAGGAAGTCGTTTAGATTCATTAATGGGGAGACCCCTTATTGGTGGATTAAAAAGCTCAGTGGCGCTTACAGGTGTATTAATCTTACACATATCTGACCACGAGTAGTGAGAATGAAGAGGTATATGTTTGGCAAGAAGACTCTTGATGCTCGAGAGATGGAATATGCGAAAACGAAAAATCTTACCTTCGACAACCGAGATCGCAAAAAGAATAGTGGTTGCAGGGATTGTCGAGTCGGCGGAGTATGTGAAAGATTGAGTAGAAAGTCTGCCTCAAGATGCAGAAGTCGAAGGAAAAATTGAGAAGAGAGAAGAGTTATCATAATGATTAAGAATCATGAAGATGGATGGAACTGGGGAGAAAGAAGCTGAAACGAGAAGAAGAGTTGGAAATGGTTGAAACTTGGCCTCGATCTCACTTTTAGACTTTTGCGAAGCTTGAAAAGAGATCTTGGTACTATGTAAAAGAGTATAAGGAAAGTTCTGATTCCAATATCCGCTATGTGGGTAGCCATAGGCGACTGTATTCAACTCGGTGTCTCGCCTGAGAATCCCGCCCCACACGCCTGATCCAGACATCGTTCTATTCTGTTCTGTTCTCGGACCGAAAAGCCGTCGTTGATTTTTGTTTTCTGAAAGCATGTTATGAGAGAAAGGAGATGGGGTGGCGGGTGAGACACAATATGCTAGAAGAGGTGTGTCAGTTTTATGGTACGCCAACGTCAGCGGCGGTATATGCCTCAACAGTTTCGCACAATAGCTTACGAGCATGTCGTTGGGCTGTCTTGAGACCCTTACTTTTGGAGCCCAACACCTCTGCCCAGTGTAAGGATATGCCCTGGGCCATGAAGACCCGGCGATCGTAGCTGCCGTGTTGCAGTTAGAGGGGAACTGACATCAAAGGTATCCACAATGAGAGACCAAGGGGCAGGATTCTGGTCACGTTCGCAAGGAACGGCTTTGTACAGCCATACACCAATGAGCCAGTTGGAAGCCAGTATGGTTTATCTGTCTTGCCAGGCAGAGAACAGTCTCAGGGTGCAGCTCTAGAGCACTAGAAATTTTGGAATTGGACACATTGTCGCAAACTCTTGGAAACATGAAGATCCATTGACAGCAAGCAGTCCACATGAAGAAATGGACCCTTCTCCCCGTAGCACGCTTGGGACCCTGTTTTCGTCAGGCACACCATGCCAATATTCCAATGTATTTACGGATCCTCAGATATATCCTCAGATATATCCCCGGATGCTATCCTATTGACTACTTCGGTCCACTGTCTGCTGAATTGGGCTCCTTGTTTTACGCCTAAATTGGTTTGGATATCTCTGATTGGGGGACGGCCTCGCCAACGCAGTCATTGCGAGCAAGTTTGCGTCTCTGATAGTGTTATGGTATGCACCTCTCCATATACCTATAGCACTGATTTTAAGACTCGCGTTCTTACGCCACACTGCTGTCTCAGCTGCCGATGCGTTTCCATAGTAGCGGTACGGGCCTATCATGCAACTGACATACTGAAAATGCAGTAGGAGATGCGCGTAAGTTGAATACTTCACCACTCCTGGCCAGTTAGGCCAGAGCTACATATCCTTTTCAGAAATCTTTGCAGCCGCAGGATCGATGTTGAGACGTGCGTATGCTCCGGCTCTGGTACGCGGCAGTTTGCCCGGTCTCAAGAGAAGGGAATTTCGGATACTGTGCCTGCCCGCACTCTGCTTCGTTCTTTCATCACAGATATTCCCTTTTTGGGAGAATATTACTCTGTCCCTTGGAGGTTAACGCTTTCAGGCTTTTCGCCAGAGTCACACGACACTGCCCACAGGCATAAAGCTCATAAATGAGGTCCCAGACCCCTCAGCGGACTTACAAAAAAGACGAAATACAACTTAAGTCGTTTCAAACAGGACCTCATGCCGTGACGTGTTTGCGAAAGGTATACTTCTATCACGGAAGTTACCGAGTATACACCATGATTTTCGAGACCCTTGGCGAAGCTAGGAAATATCCGCCGGCTACTCCGGAGCCCGCGTCTACTCCACATCCTAAGCACGGCATCAAGGGCCCATGGTTTTGCTTAAATTCTACACTTTGTGAGAGTGCCAAGATCCAAGAGAAAGCCTAGGTAGCTTCGGAAATCTTCTCGAAGACCCTGATTACGCATGGGCATCAGGGCCGACGTTCCACGAACCTGTTCCGCTTTTGGCAGACCTTCAAGGGTGTGTTTTTCAGGGGGTTGTGTCAGGGTAGCTACAAGTATTCCGACGTTACAGTCGGTATGTGGAGATCGGTCTCAGCTGGGGGCGTGTAAGTATCCACAACCACAGCTCACGCGCCCCTTCTCTCCGCAATAACAGCATGTCTGTTATAACAACGCCCCTGTCGGATATAATTGCGCAATGCTTTGATTCGCGCTAGAGAACCGCGGCAGGTACTGGAAGACCGTCCCTTACGCCCGATGCAGTCACATCGGCACGATCCTCGTACCGATGCACCCGATGCCTTGCGGGCTATACGAACCTCTAATATTACGAGATCGTGGTTCCACACCAGTTCGCAACGTTTGAAAAAGAAAACATGAACACCAAGAAGAAGAGATTAAACGAGAACCCGAGAACGAGAGCGAGTATATTAGCAACGGTTTTTTTCTTTTGCTAGACATGGATCAAGGTTCATTTAATCGCCTAACTGCATGCGAAGCGGCAGGCTCTCGACCTTGCGATCCAGCAGCACACCTGATGCAGTGCCCAGCATGGACAGAACCGCCGGTCCAAAACCTAGTTGTGGCTCGTAGCCCGAAAGGGCCGGCTCAAGCCCATGCAGCTACAGCATTATCGATACAATTATGGCGAGTAGAAAGTTTGATTGGCCGAAACAAAGTTTTCTTCAATAATGGACCAGAAAATCAGCAGCAGTGGGTGTGTACAATGCACTAGCCATGGCTGCCTACCATCCAGAAGTTCGGAAAGAGGTGCAAGCGTCCTGCGGGTGCTGGGGGTCGTGCCGCTATATTTCCTTGGTACTTGGGCGTACCCTGTCTAACTAGTAGCCTCAAGTCGTATGATACGTTCGCCTTTCCTAAAAGAGTGCTCGCCTCTTGCCAGCGCAGCTCTGGTGGTGGCCTGTTTCTGATGAAGAAGGTCGGTAACAGTAGGCGATGTGCCAGCCAAGAGTCATTGCTTGTCACGATAGCATCATCACCTTACGCCAGGATGATCCAGAGACACGTCTAGCAAGGTCATGGCGCAGTGACTTCAGGGTGCTCTGAGCTTAGATCTACACTGCGGCACAAGGTAGGACGTCGGTGATGCCGAACCTAACTTGCGTGTCGTAAGACATTTTTTCTTACAGAACAGGGCTCAGTTCAGGAAGAACAAGGCTGACATACGATACAGTCATTCGATGAAAGACGATGGTGAGCCTTGCATTATATCAATACCTCTGCATACTGTTGTGCGACTGTTCAGTCTCCGCAGCACGGTAAGCAGCCTCTCTCTCGGGACGACCCTCCACAAAACGAAGGGCGAACGCCATGGCCGGTTGACTGCAGTAATCTCCACCACGCCTGCCTCAACGCCACCTGAACGTAGGGTTCATGATTGGCTGTGCCTACTACACACGTCTGGTGAACGGTCGCGGCTGACGCCCGCCTCCACCATCGACAAATCTACTCGACCGGTTAAAAGGCTGAATCCTCAACGCGGGCCAAAAACGGTCGTCCACCCACCTTCTGTATCCCTGTCGATGCTGCAATCATTGTCCAAGCACAATGATTACCGAGATCTGACGAATGACCGACAAACATGCGAGATACCTGGAGGTACACAAACCCTACCAACACGTTACCCATATCCTGAGTGTCGATCGTGTAAAGTCGCTTCTGCTAGGTGTATACCGAGGAGGCATTCTCTCTTAGCAACGTATATGTCTCGTACTCCGCTGCAGGCTACGATCGGAGCCACCATCGCAGCATGTCTCTTTCTGGCCTTAGTAAACGGAGCTCAGGAATCCTTCTGCGCCGCAGTGGAGGAAGATCTTGCACATCACAAGCCAGCCTCACGCCAGCCACACGCTATATGTGTGACCTAGAACGACCCCCTGTTCGCACACGCCTCCTCGATCCAGTGTCTAGGCCATTCCAGATATCAGCTCATGAACGAGCTCTAGAGTATTGACACTTTGCGCTGTAGTTATCGTACCAAGAGTCAAAAGGAAGGTCTAGTCTAGGCTAGCCATGTCCTCCCTCCCAAAAACCGGTTCCAGATGTCCGCCTACCGCGACGGGACGTGACGATCTGTTAGCCAGGCAATGGCCCGCTTTCCTGAATGTCAGGCCGCTTTTCCGAAGCGCAGCTTACCCTCTTGAACCCCGAACGACCAGTCAACGCACTTACATGCTCACCGCATCCCGAACCTACGGCTCCCACGTTGGCAGTCTAACGTCACCACACTGCAGATGCAAGCCCCCTATAGTCTGCATTTCACATGCTACCCGCCGTCAGTATTGTCGTTGTATTCTCCGCGCGACGCCGCAACCTTATTGTGGAGCGCTATATTTTTCTTTAATTCCTACCCGAGAAAAAAATCCTCCCTCTTTGCTTTTCATCTAATGAGATGAAGACCTACCTCCGGCAACCCGAGGCCTAGACAATCAGCCCTAAAATGTGGAGAAGGATGCTGGGGGGTTGCAGCGTTCGTCCGAGCGAGCGAGGCAAGGCCTTGGCGTATGTGGGAAATGGGCTGGCTGGAATGATTCGGTATTGCACGCAGCACTACCGCAAGGCACTGCAGTGTCACCATTAGTGGGACCTGGATCTGCCTGGGCCTTTGTACTGGGTCTAGGACAGCTGTAGCGGAGCGTAGGGAGGAGACTCCGGCGTTGAGGTGTGCCAGTGATGAAGGAGGCTTGCAGCTTGCGTGTATGTGTGCATAATGGGTCGATTTCTCTTTTTGGGTCGGGCGTGTAGGGCATTTTCAACGCTTCTTAACGGCGTTGTTAAGATGTTGTTTAATTTGCTTCTTTGTTCACACCGTGTGTCTGCATGGAATCCCGTAGCCTTGCGAGCATGCACACATGAGCACCTCACTCTTCCTCTGAGGGTACAAACTCAAAAAAAAAGACTTTGCTCCGTGGACTGCAAATGGAAACTCGTCGCGGGGCCACGACTACACTACTATTTGTGATACACACACAAAAGGCCCGTCCCCGGCAGCCGTGATCCGTTTCTGCATGGTATGCACAGCAGGTGTGCTGATCGTATGCAAGGGTCCCAGGCAAGTACAGGGATGTATCTTCTGGCCCATGTGGCTGATATGATGGTAGCTGACCCGCAGTCTTTCCAGGTTCCAATAGCAAAGTTGGTGTTGGCCATTAGAAGAGCGACCCAAACTCAACGGATCTGGGGTGCATGGCAGAGCAAGTATGCCCTTGCATTTACCGTTTGGAGCAAGCGGTGGAGTGGTCTCCGCAACCTTTTGTATGCTTTGGTGTTTAGTTTCGTCACCTGTCCTTGAAAGGATGAAGGTTTCCTACTCCACAAGCCGCATGGATATGCTATGAGCTGAAGTGGTAGACTGAGAACCTCACAGTTAGGTGATAATGCGTGAGTTGTATTATTCAATCCCGAGCTTGACGGAGCGTTTTTCTTTCACACTATCTATGTATGCAGTATCCCCAAAGCGCTCACCAAAATTCTTCCTGCAGGTCTGGTCGGAATAGGAGGTAAGAAAAAGCTTGGCCTCGGCTCGTGGTTTGACGCTCGAGGACCGGGCGGAATCTGAGATCGGGAAGCCGACTATGGGCCGGTAAGACAGTAGCTTGTGAGCTGGGTGGGTAGTCTTGGTAGCGGGTGATGAGCCCCGAGCGTCAGGTGTTCAAGTGCCGGCGTGATCCGCCATGTATGTACCTACTGCTGCATGTCTGCGATCCTTGCACCGCTCCCAAAACTTGCTGTGCCTGCTGCAGCCATATGATGGTGTTGCAAATTACAGATGGTGCGGGAGATTGGAACACCTTTTGTCTTTCGACGTGGTCTAAAGGGCGGAAGGCTCGATTGCGAAACCATCTGCGATGACGTATGGGTGCTTTCGACAACTCCCCTACCACCCAGGTTACGTCCATTATAGCGACCGTGTGATAGGATCAAAATTGATTGGCTCATCTGTTCATACAGCATCAACGTCAGCAACAGACGTACCCTTTGATCCGCGGCACATTTACTGCGACAATAGTCCCACTCATTTATCTCAGAGAGATGTCAT
The DNA here is from genome assembly GCA_020744315.1 of Curvularia eragrostidis. Classification (NCBI taxonomy): domain Eukaryota; kingdom Fungi; phylum Ascomycota; class Dothideomycetes; order Pleosporales; family Pleosporaceae; genus Curvularia; species Curvularia eragrostidis. The sequence goes on along the minus strand of JAIRCK010000014.1, from coordinate 221,495 downwards.
GCGTGCTAAATTGTGCAGAATGAGGTGCATCGTTTTGGTACCTGGTGCACGTGTTCGTCCCAGATAGGCACCAAGGGCAATATGTGGATTTGGTTGGGTGCAGGGGTCAGGCATCTGAAACGCTGATCCTAGGTATAATAGTGTAAGAATGAGACAGATGGGCAGTCGACTCAAGGCACGCGGTACAGCTTCACCTAGTGGTCATAGTAGTTATGCTATTGATCCACCCACACGGCACAGGACCTTATTGCAAAGGTCAAACAAATCTTCCATAGTATGTAGCCCCGTTCCTCACCACGTATACAAAGAATGGTATTTTGAGTTTACTGTAATTATTTTGCTAAGGATTACCTGATCCTACATTAATTAACTCGAGCGCAATTGCACTATAATGTTGAATGTCTAACAAATTCTCCACTGTGTTCTAGAAGTGAAAGCAGGAATATCTGCGAAAGGGTATAATGAACAAAACGATATAGCAAAACCGGGAGTAAGTGTTCCCAAACCAGTGAGAACATGGGGGAACCAGTAGGAGATATTGTGTTCTTTGACAAGGGGCATGGGTATGTGTAGGAAAAGAATTTGGAACAGCATAACGCGACAAAACTTCAAACAAGGAAATTCACGTTCGTCCATCCCATCACACCACGAACGTAGGATGACCAAAACTTTGAACAGCGGAAACAATATTTTCAAAACGCCCAAATCATTACACATAAGATCGCGGTAGACCACCGCTGAACGTGTGCGCCTAATCCGAGTAACGCCAAGGCGTTCGTATTTGATGTCTGTGCACCGGGAGAAAGGAAGGATAAAGTGAACGAGGTGAGCGGGGAGCGACGTCAGAGCGTATGGTGATGCTACCGAGGCAAGCGATTTGTTGATCGAGATCGGGTCTCAAGCCAGGAAGGCGATGCGACAGGCAATTGCAATCGGAAGGGTAGGGCATTATCGCCACCACTTCGTGGAGTACGGTGTTACGTATGATGCCGAGACAACAAGGGTAGACGACGGCGCGGAGCAGGCATCCGGTGCAACTTAGAGTGCTAGCCCAGTGCCGTCACCACTCCAGCGGTACAGGCTCAGCATTTCTCTTCTCCGTTGCTGCGCAAGTTCGGCATGTTCGTCCATACCGCGACCGCGTACTTGTTGTAAGGCAGAGCGCATGACCTTTCGGAAATTTCGCTATAAGACAACCGTTAGCATGACTGATCATGTTTGACTAAGTTCCACTGTGGCTGAAACACAAACGAAGATGGATCGCGGAACGGGGAAGATACTGAGTTGACTGAGATTCTTACCTGGTACTCGGTATTAAGAGTGACAATGCAAGCCTCGTGCGCCCGTACAATGACTTCGCACGCTCTTACTATCTTGGGATTGGCATCTCCTTGCAGTTTGTCGGCGATGAGGAGTAGCAGGAAGCTTCCTTGTAGAAGGTATATCCCAAAGAAGAACGGCATGAAACTTAGATCAGGATCCAGCTCAAGGACCTCATTCAATGCCTCCGCTGCGTGAACAGCATGGCCGGTAGCGTCCACAAAACTCTGAGAGGAAATCCAGAGGTCATTGTCATCCAGTAGTGCAATGGGATCCCATTTTCCATTCAGCAAGATGTGAAGGGTGTGCATGAGGTGCGTGCCATATGCTTCCACAATCTTGGCGTGCATCAAGTTTTCCTGAGCTCTGGACATGGAAGAGTTGACAGACCGTACGGAGGGTGTGCTGGGGCGCACAGATTCTTGCTGCGCCTCCACATTGGCCTCGTGGACTGCACGATTCCTAAGCTCTTTCAATGAATGACCATAGGCTACCAGTTGCTGGCTTATTTCCACCACATGGTGTTCCCAATCGGTCTTCGCTCCAAAACGGGGATGATTGCGGGCATGGTATAAGTCGGTAATCTCTCCAAGGATTGTCATCAAAGGAAGGAAAAATCCGAAAATGGAGTGCCCGGTGCACTCGAATGCAGGGCCTCTTCTGCGAAATGTGTGATCTGAAAACGATTGAGCGGAGTCCTCGAAGAAATCCCCAGATTGCCATACGTTATCGTCAAGCGGCTGCAGAAGGCCGGAACATTCCACGTCCAATAGAGAGAGCGGTCGGTTGTAGCATAATGCTAAATGTCTATGGATGGATCAGCATTTGTTGGATTTGGTCTTTGATCGATGTGCCACGATGTCGACCCCACATGATGTACGAAATATCTCTTTGTTGTGCCGTGGATGGAGATAAAGAACAGAAGGCTTACCGATCAACAGTAAACAATAGCCACCATATGCGTCTACGCTCTTCCTTTTGCTCCTCAGTATAGCTTATTGGAGAGTGTTGACCGGTTGGGTAGGCTCCGCCCGTATGTTCTGTACGAACATCCCTTGGTATACTTTCGTCGTTCGACTCCGATGGAGGCGTTACGGGCACTTCTTTTCCCAACTTAAGTTCCCTGGCCAACGACCATGCCGCGTTCCACCAGCGCAGTGATGCAGCCTTGTATTCGCTTGCTGAAATTACAATGGCTAGGTGCATGTAGGTCGCTACCTCATCAAGGCCTCCGGATGCTCCCGCTACAGGGATTTTTGTTAACCTTGGGGGATCTAAAGCGTTTCTAGGATAGATTGACTTACGCAGACCTATCTCACATTCTTGAGGTGGCATACCGAAACCGTCCATGTTGACACCACTATCCACCATATTACCGGTAGCAAAATTCGTAGAACCGGTATCTGGACTACCTGGTGTCTGGTGAACCAAAGGTTTTAAGAGGCCGATTGTTAGGTTGATCAACTTCTCGGACAGCTGGCTTCGTGCAGACGGTGATGAGGATAGATATGGTGACTCGCTTGTCAAACATCCAATCCATAACATGCTGGCCAGTAGTGCGGGGCTGCACACTCGTGGGTTGCTCGTCCTGAGAAACGACCGCTTTCTGAAAACGTAACCAAGCACATAAGGAGAGACAGGCTGCATGAAAACCGATGAAGAACTCTGGAAGTAAACCTCAAGTAAGTCGCAAGCCAATGATATTGGCATGATGTTTGTTAGATGGGGAACCAACGGCTGCAGGACTGGATACCTCAGTTGTTGAGAGTGGTTCTGTTGTGGTGCGCCAGAGTACATCGTAGTAGAGGGAGACGGCAAAATCCAGCCTGGTGAGCCGTTGACTGGTGATTGGGCTATGTAGCCTATGTTTGGAGGTTCTTCTGGTAGTCCGAAAGCGTTTGACTGTGCTTGCGCATGAGCACTCTGTGGGCTCATCATGCTATAAGGACTGTCCGAGTACTCGACAGCATGCCCATGAGAAGGAACAACTGGATGCATTCCTGGTTGCATCACCTGGAGCGGTGATTGGTATGGAAGGTTTCGATGGTACTCGATCGATGTATACTCGGGAATAGGGTGTTGCATGGGAAGTCCTTGCGTCTGGATGCGAGGCGGTTGCATGGGCTGTATAGATTGCATCCCGTTGCCCATCTGATGGTGAATGTCGCTTTCGGGGATGGTGTCAATTGTGTTCAGGCTCATCGTCCTGTTGGGATAGACTGGTGCAGTGTCCATGTCTGATCTCGTCGTTGCGATACTCGCAGATCGTGCCGGTAGCTCTGAAAGAGGCCTTTGTCCTTCAGGGAGCTTCGGACTGCTACTTGGAATGGACTCTGTAACTTTGTCTGAAGGCTGTGGAGGATTAGACTCTTCAGATTTGAGCGTGCCGTTCCCTGAAGCGGCGGCAGCGGCAGCGGCAGCCTGCTGCTGGGCGATATCCTTTCTCGATGCTTTTCCGCGCTTCTTGCGCTCACGGATGTATTCGCACGTTAACCCAAATTCTAGTATCTTGTTAGTGAAACTATCAAACAGTCCTCGAGTGGCAGGATATAGACGGCAGCGTTAGCCTCCGACTAGGAAATCCTAGCAGACGCCACAGAACATAATACCGATCATGCTGCCGAAAATTCCCAGGCCACTGCGGGGTTCGCGCAGTCAACCACGATTCCCGGGACGTACCTATACAATGTGCGCACTAGCCCATGTATTAGTCGGCATGGTTCCATACATAAAAGGTCGAGAGTAGGAACTCACGGATTGCCTCCCATCGCATTTGGTTCTTAGTTGATTACACTGATCACAAGCTCGACTGATCCTGCGCCGCACTGGGCCCGACGTAGAATTACTGCGACCGGATCGTTCGTGGAGCATCTCTCGTTGGTGACGGGGCGCTAGAGGCCCACTGGCATACGGTAGTCGATGAGGTTTGACGATTGCCTTTCCGTTCGGCAATACATGCCGGTTGTGGTGAAACTGCAACGCTGCGTATTGCGACGATTGTGCAAGAGACTCGAGCGATGAATGCCCCATATGTTCTGCCGTGAGATGGTGATGGTGGTGTTGATGTTCGATTGTGTTTGGCGGAGGGCCATGGCCGAATGCCGGGGGGTATTGATGGAGATTCGTGGAAAGCATAACTGCGTTCTAGCGTCCGTCTCCACCAAACTTCCACCACTCGAGGGCAGAGATCCAAGTCGCAATAATGGCTTGAAAAGCTTTGGAATGTTCGTAGGAAAGGGTTGTGAGAGGGGCGACGGAGAGGTGGAGAGCTTTAGACAACGCTGGACGGTTTCAGCGCTGGGCCTGGGGGGTTATGCAGTGAAGGACATCCACGAGATATGCAGGTCAGTTGTCCAACCGTCTTCTTTTGACCACAGGTGGCATACCAGGGTTACAATATTGCACTCGGCTGCCACAGTCTCCGCTTAACGCTGAGCCTTAATGGCCGCAGTGGGGTATAACAGATCCTGTCGACTGCCTGTCGGCGCAGGATGACAATACCGAATCGACATGGGCCAACCTGTCTCTGCTCCGGGCCCAGCTGCATCGTGCGTCAGAGAAGTCTCTGACCACATGCTGCAAACGAGACGGGCAGCCGGGCACGCAGGTTCGTGCGTGTCCAAGATGGTCAAGCTGGCTTCCGTTCCCCCATCCCCAGTTTGAGCAATCCACCCTTGCAAGACCAGGGTCTTGCAGCACACCAACATTCGACGGTGAGCACAGTCCACCAAAGCCGCTGGATCGTCGGTGCTGCGGACTGAACGGACGCATGCCAGAACACTCGGCGCGGCTTAGACTGGCAATCAAAAAATCATATTGGCTGATCGGTGCCATCCCGACCCTATATGTGGCTGACCTAAGAAGGGTGGTGTACCGATGCCGGCTCAACAAGTACCTGGAAGTACCTGCCCGTACCCTCGACCCACCCACTACTATAGCATGGCCCGTTTCCCGTTGCTGAGCGATCAAAGACACACCAGGGGGGTGATTGGCGAACCCAGCCCGCACTGCGGTGCGTCCGTTGGCAGACGAGCCGCTGACAGCACGGGACCTGGCAGTCTCCACCGCCGCCCAGACTCTCTCTTCTACGCGACCACCGCGGGACAGCCACGTCTTTAGTCGCAGCATCCATGCGCGTTCCCCGGCTCGACATGCATCCTGACAGCCTGCGCTACCCGCCTCGCTGCCGGTCATACTGCACCCCGGTGAAGAATCCGCTATCCACCGCGACCGGCGCTGATCATCTCCGTCTCCTTCCCGCTGAGAATCGCGGATATGGGCGGTATTGCGCTATGTGGAAAGGTCGAGAGATGTGTCTCAGGCGAACATCAGCGACTGTTACCAGAATTTTCACGTCAAGCTGCAGGGGCTTCGACCAGGGTTCTTCCATGAACAGCTCGCTTGCACCAGCGACAAACACCTAGAGTGTCTTTTTCATAACCATGCATTCCCACGTTTGCCATAGTAATGCATGTTATGAACCCCGTACACAAGCATAGACGAGTCATTCCCCTGCAAGAACCAGAGTTGAGTTCGCCAAGCCCAAACCTGATGACGCCCAGATGTGTTCAACGTCAGGTCTATAACACATAGTGTTATGGTGTCAACTACAGGACTAGAGAGACATGTGTGATATGCCTAGCCCAGCCTATTCAAAGATGCGTCGAAGCGATTGGCGTTAGCAGCGCTGCGAGTTCGCGCTATAAATTCATCGTCTTCACGGTGCAGGATGCTCCGCGCCTTCTAACAGGGCGAGTGTGTCAATAGTCCGGTACCGATGGAGCCTCGCGCCTCAAGAGGTCTCGTTCAACGTGACTAGGCCTTCCAATAGTTTGCTGCAACTATGGTTGCAGTTCCAGACCATGAGGCCATGAGCTGACCAATTCAGATTATGGATGTTAGGCGACAATACTGCAGTGTATGCGGGTCACTTTACGTCCTCGTCGTGAGGCAATCCTCGAGTAATAGCTGACAAGTACCGTACATTCGACTCGGCCTGCATCAGTCGCCGCAGCAACCTGTACGCCCATGAGAAGGTTAGCTCGTCTTCCGAGCAGCAAGAAGAATTCTCGACTGCGTCAGGTTGGTCACTTCTGTTTCTAGTGTCGACACCAACACCGGGTCAAGACAAGGAACAAGGAAAGGGGGTTTTTTTTTTCAATTCGGTCCAAGTGCTTTCCATCATAAGTTACTGTATGCGGTGAAACAGTGCTGAGTGCCGAAGCGATACAGCACAAATCTTACATGGATTGCGGCCATTCCTTCTTGCCACTGACCGTGGAAGATGTAAGTTGATGGCAAAAACTCTAAGGAGGGGGTTCCAGCAGGCCACTGCCTCTTGGCTACGCAGATCCGCACACTTTCGTCGGTGGCCTTGACTGAATACACGGGATGTGCTTGATGCTGGGACGCATGCCAGACTTCCGGGGAGTGCTGATTGCGTAGGAAGAAAGCAGCGCGTGGCAAAACGTCGCATAGACGTATTGACGAGAATGAATTTGCTTAGCTGCAGTGCTATGCACGCGTCCAGCCAGTCCACTGCCATGATAAGCTACGCATTTGACCTATCCTGGCAGTCCCTTCCTAACACCAAGGAAATGGTCATTCCGGTCGTTCTTAGTCCGTTTTCAAGATCACAAGACATGCCGCATTTGCCTATACAGTTCCCTGGCCGGACGATCGCGCTGTGCTTCGACTTCATAACAGTCAGGTGGCTTGGGTGGCGACCAGTTAGGGAGAGTTCGAAGAAGACCAGCCATGCATGGAGCCCTTGCCTTGTACCTAGGTAGGTCTTCATCCCGCTTTTGAAAAGGCTTTTGAATGAAGTGAGCAACTCCTCAAGGTACAAGCTAAACTGAATACATTTAAGCTGATGAAACGACCTCCATGAGCCCAGCCAGTTCTTCAACGCGAGGACAACCCAGAGATGTGCCAAGTTAAGCCGTGCCACACAGCAATATCAGCCTACAGGAATAGGTGTTCAACTTCTCACAGATTCGCACAAGGCGCATGTCATAAGCGAACATAACTGCATCCCTGAGCAGGGGAAGGTGAAGAGGCAAAGGAGCGCGGCTTCTCATGCCGACTCAAGCTCCATCTGACGATCTCCAGATATTGCTTGCGCAGCTCTTGACGTCGCTGCATGAATCGCGTGGCCATTTTGATGAGCGCATGCAGACCTGGCCATGGCCGGCACGTATGTGCCCCTTGATGAGACCACAGAACGTTCGAGATCTAAGCGGTATGTTAGATTTCGGGTTCTGGCGTCAGCCCATTTTGTTTTAGGGTCAGTTATTCGGCGCGTATCGGAATCGGATGAGTGTTCGAGAGGTTCCGTGCAGAATGCAAGGTACTGAAGAAAACCAGGGGTCCGGTTGATGGACCTCCGTAGGGTGCTACTACATATGCGTTGCTAGATGACATTACGTGGCGTGTACAGAAAAGAAAAAGCACTACGAAAGTCGAGTTTGACGAGTAACATGGGGCCGGTAAACCTGCCCCCTCTTGTAATGGAGGGTTCTGCATTTGGCTACGCAAATCGTCACAGGAGTTGCTGAAGAGGAGACACAGATGCATAGACGACTTCGTAATCTCATCGCATTGCGCTGCCACTAGATGGTGTCACATTGCTCATCAAGTAATCTCCTGCTAAGAATGCTGTTGCACCAACGCCGTTGCTCACTGAAGAGAGATGTTGACGGTATGTCAACGAGGCGACAGGAGACGGCCCGAACCTGTGCCGAGAGCAATCTTGCCTCTCGATATTAGCAACAGCTATACATTAGTCAATAAGCATGGTCAAACCATGCTTTCTGGTGGACGGCCAGGCCAGCGGTGACGGTCCGGAATGCTGAGTTGCTACTGCGGCACCTTCTGTACAGAAGATTGCGGCCAAGCAGCCAAAAGGCTTGAACGATCCGATTATGTGGTTGATGGAATTTCCTAGAATTCTCTGCAGCGATATTGAAGATAGTCGCAATCGCTGTCGTCGATAAGGATGATAAGCGGATGCAAGAGTCCGTTTTTCGGCGTGGAACGTGAATGCCTCGACGATAGTGGTACGTGCGTGAGCTAGTCCTAGCACGTCATACGTCATTTCCGGTTTGGTGGCGGACGACGCTTCAACTCAAAATTAACTGCTTTCAAGGCGCAGCTGAGTCGACATTGTAGTATCTGCTGATTGTGCATCCCCGGCTGAATTCATCCAGATCGGTTTCGTGGCAAACACGCACCATCACCATGTCGCTCGAGAAGATCACGACCATCTCTCCCATTACGAACCAGCCAATCCTCACACGCAATGGCCTGTCGGATAGTGATGTGCAATCTCTACCTGAGACAGCCGCAACTGCGTTTGAGTCCTATCGACGCACACCGCTCGTGGACAGGCAGGCGATTGTCAAGAAAGCCATGAAGCTGCTCAACGAACGCCAAGATGTTTTGGGTAAAGAAATCACAGAACAGATGGGTCGCCCTATTGCCTACACTGCCAAGGAGGTCAGCACGGCGGTTATGCGTGGCGAGTACTTGCTCAAAATTAGCAATGAGACGCTCAAGGACACGGACGGTGAGCCGGAGAAGGGATTCAAGCGCTACATTAAGAAAGTCCCCCTCGGCCCCGTCTTGATTCTATTTCCGTGGAATGTTGGTGTGGTCACGAGCTATATTTACTCTGCAAACGCTGATCCTCCCTGTAGTATCCATACCTGACCCTCGTCAACTCGCTAGTGCCTGCTCTCCTTGCAGGAAACTCTGTCATCTTGAAGCCATCGCCACAGACGCCAACCAGTGCCGAACAGATCCAGCAGATTTTCAAGGAGGCTGGCCTGCCTGATGGTGTGCTCCAAATCTTCCACAGTGGATCTGTCACTCAAATCGAGGCCATTGCGCGGTCACCAAAGATTCAGCTCGTTTGTTTCACCGGATCAGTAGCCAACGGTCTCGCCATCCAGCAAGCTGCAAATGATCGAGTTCCACTCCGGATAGGCCTTGAGCTAGGAGGCAAGGATCCCGCATATGTACGCTCTGATGTTGACGTCAAGTGGGCCGCTGAAGAACTTGTGGATGGTGCTGTCTTCAACTCAGGCCAGAGCTGTTGCAGTGTCGAAAGGATATATGTGGACGAAAAGATTCATGATGAGTTTGTGTCAGCACTTCAAGAGGTACTCAGCGGATACAAGCTTGGCGATCCGTTCGACAAGAGTACGCACGTTGGCCCTGTGGTGTCCAAGCGATCTGCAGAGACCATCCGAGCCCACATCAAGGATGCTCTTGAAAAAGGTGCCAAAGATGCTACCCCGGAAAACACGACATTCAAAAACCCACCCGCAGACGGCAACTACGTTGCTCCGACCCTTCTGACAAACGTCACTCATGACATGATAGTGATGACCGAGGAAACCTTCGGTCCTGTAATCCCGGTCATGAAGGTCAAGAGTGACGCAGAAGCAATCAAGCTCATGAACGACAGCCAGTTTGGACTTACAGCCAGTATTTGGACGAAAGATGTTAGCAAAGGCCATGAACTCGCCGATGATGTTGAGGCCGGCACCGTCTTTGTCAATCGATGCGATTACCCCGCACCTGTAAGTAGCCCTACCGTCATCTGCACAACAGCATTAACAAACGCTAGGACCTGGCATGGGTGGGTTGGAAGGACTCTGGCAGAGGTCAGACTCTGAGCAAGTTTGGTTTCGATCAATTCGTCAAGCTCAAGAGCTACCACGTCAAGGATTACCCGAAATAGATGCATCATGAGCGACACGATTCAGATTCATCTGTGCCTGTCAAGAGCAATTGTCCGTAAATTGACATCTAGGAATTGCTAAAATCCTGAATGAATCCAATCAATCTCGCAAAGAAATCATTGCACATCGCCCATGACCGTTGAAAATGTATTATTGATGCGAGGTGCTTCCAAAACCACCTTGATATCCACATGCAATTACAGACCACGAGAGCAGACAGCTCGACCAAGCCCAAGCAACGCCTTACTCCGTACGATTGTCCCAATACAAGCTTTCAGTGGCTGTTGTATCACTGAGAATCTCTCATACCTAGTAGTACTTTTTGCTGTAAGACGACAGTTCTTCATGGTGATCCAGAAAACTAGGATGTTTATTGCGACGGTCTGGTAGGGCCAGGCAAGGCGCCACTTTCGCGGCTGATAAACTCTATGAGAAGAATAGTAAGCGGAGCAGAGTCATTTACAGAACGCAGCTAACCGCCGCTAGGATAGTGTAATACTCGTCGCCTTTAGATACTCCATACCAGATTATGAACTGGAAGAAGTGTAAGTATGGTACTATGTAAGTACTAGAGATTAGATATACTCTAGTAAGTAGGCCGCTAGCACTAGGAGCTAAGACACCTATAACCTTGCCTTTCTAAAGTGTGATTTCTATTTTTTTCGATTGTTACCGAGCAGAAATCCAGCAATCATAGCACCTAGGATCCACATAGTGTGAAAGCAGTCCAACGGTCCTAGCCTTTTGATATACGAAATCTTTTTAATTGCGGTTTGTTCTTCGGGCTGCGGTTTCTTGATATCGGCGTCCTTGTGACAAGTCATGGATTCGGTGCGAAGGGGTTGGGCACCTTCCGTCGATGACAAGAAGATAGTAACTCATTTCTAAGGCATTTGTAGAACGTATTGTAACAATATGGAAAATATGGGTAGAGTTGCAGTAAATGCCGCAATAGATATACCAAGCAGCTTTAGGGAGCTAACCACTTCCTGTTGCGAGTTGCTTCGAAGAGCAAAATACCCTCTCATAGCAACACATGAACTTCTATATGGACATCCAAGCATGATATGACGAGTTCAGGTAGCGAGTGGCTTTGTGTGAAATCGTTGTTTAGGACGCTTGTCAAACTGCGAGTTACCGCACTCTTGCTGCAAGAGTGACATACTGCAGTGCGCAAGTGACATATCGTACAGCCAACACGACTTGCCCCTCAAAACCTCACAGAAATCGAAGTTTTGTAAAACTCTTGCTGAATTTTTCAACTTTCTTTACTTCCTACAGTTCAAATGGAAACTCAGCCTAATAACCTGCCATGCACGGGAACGGAGGTGTTCGATAACATGAGTGAGCATGACAGCACAAGTGAAGAAGCCCCTCCAGACGGTGGCTATGGCTGGATCTGCGTAGCCGCTTGCTTCACGATTAATTGCTTCACTTGGGGTACAGTCTCCGTAAGTCCACAGATCCTTACACAAAGTCTCCCCAATGCTACAAGTTGGATTTCACATTTGGTCACAGCAGCCATTTATCTCTCGCAGTCATTGGTCCCACTGACCTAATCTTTAAGGCATATGGAGTCTATCTCTCGCATTATTTGACCGAGGATATCTTCCCAGACGCATCCACTTGGGATTATGCGTTCATCGGCGGCTTTAACTTTTCCATAGCCATGCTTCTTGCGCCTGGTGTTACCTTTCTCACCAAGAATCTTGGCATGCACAAGACAATGACGGTTGGCTTAGTTTTCCAGACGAGCGGCTTTATTGCAGCCTCTTTTGCAACCAAGATTTGGCAGCTGCACATCTGCCAAGGCGTTCTTATTGGCTGTGGCATCAGTTTCTTATATGTTCCCAGTCTTCCTGTCCTGTCTCAATGGTTTGTTCGAAGGCGTAGCCTGGCCAACGGATTAAGCGCTGCAGGTTCAGGCGTTGGCGGTGCGGCCTTCGCTTGGGGCACCGAGGCTATCATTCAGCATTTCTCCATCGGCTGGGCTCTTCGCATTACTGGAGCCATTGCATTTACCGCTAATCTAGCTGGGATCACAGTACTACGAAATCGGAACCATGTTATCCAACCTTCCCAGCATGGATTTGACACTAAACTTCTTCGGCGATACGAAGTGATACTGTTGCTTTCCTGGGCTTTTATTAGTATGCTAGGTTATATTGTTCTTTTATTTTCTTTACCCGACTTTGCTCTGTCTATCGGCCTTAGTAGGGCCCAGGCTACAGACGTGATAGGACTTTTGAATGTGGGCACCGCAGTCGGACGGCCAATCATTGGCGTACTCAGCGACAGGTGGAGCCGAATCGATACAGCAGGTATTCTCACTCTACTATGCGGCATTTCATGTTTTGCATTATGGCTGCCAGCCACGTCTCTTGCGCTGACCTTACTTTTTTCAATTTTCTGTGGGGCTGTCGTTGGGGTTTTCTGGATGGTAAGTTGTATTCGACTCTCATGAGACTTGCAAAGCAAATACGCTAACATTAGCATACCAGACTATAGGTCCGCTCTGTGTCGAGGTTGCTGGGTTAAAAAATCTGCAGTCGCTTTTATCTTTGTCCTGGGCAGCAGTAATAATTCCCGCTATTGGTAGGTCTGAAATGATCTACCAAGTTTCCTCACAATCTTTGAGCTGACAGCACCGGCCAGTTTCTGAGGGCATCGCGTTGAAACTCCGACGATCATCATCTTCTGAGAAGTATCTTTATACTCAAGCTTTCGCTGGCACTTCATATATAATTGCGAGCGGGTTCATGTTTCAACTCCGCAGAGTGAAGGGTGGACGGTCCCAAAATCGTATGGCGTAACGCCCTAGTACACCATTCTGAGCTCTGGCAGTAAACGAACCCTGCATTACAACACAAAGTTTCTGATTTGATGCTTCAATGATTAAGCAGAGCCTGTTTCTAAAATGACGAATTTCAAATGATCCACAATGATTAAGCAGAGTCTCAACGATGCTTATTTCTGCAACAACAATACTGTTAATTCTCCTGTTCTTACGGGACTTCGTGCAACCCGACAAAAGTCCGAAGTCAAATATTATATTAACTTGCCTTTAATTCTGCGTCCGTATCACTTGTAATCTTGCAATAGCTTGTTGTTTGTATTTTTGCACGCTTCCGGAGATTTGTTAGGAGCTTGGTATGACGGGGAACGCCTGTGAGCCTCTCAAAAACGAGTACATGGTAGCATATCAATACTTTAAGACACAAAAATATGTTCCTGCAAACGCCAATGTGGGCCATACTTGAGCGGATGGGTGATGGACGCTCAGCTTCAATTGTTTGAAGTCGAATCGGCCGATCTTGGCGCTTTGACGGTAGATAACGTCATTTCTGCTTGTGATATAACCTCGGCCATTTCTATATAACGTAGAACGAACATCCAATGAATTATTGTTCCTATGTACGAACAAGTACAGCCCTTATATCCTCAACAACATGACCTCCAGGCAGCAATCGGTAATACAGACGAAATCGAGATCAAGGACCAACAACAACAGAGTAACTTCGATAGGAAAGGTGGGGTGGATGCTGCCATCCTACAACCTTGCTAGGATACTGAGCATGAAGAACAGACCGCAGATCTTGAACGTATCCGCAATAACCAGCGACGCTGTCGTGCACGAAAAAAGGAGTACGTCGCAAGCCTCGAAGATAAAATTCGTCAGCTCGAAAGCGCCAATGTGGAAAGCAGAATCAACAAGACACTCGAGAAGCTTGCTACCGAAAACAAGTCGCTGAAAAGGCTCTTACAGTCATTAGGGCTGAGCGATGAGTTTATTGAAGCTTACAACACTGCGGCTCAAACCGCTCCAGATATTCCATGGCCGCGGCGCAGTGAAAGGCATCTTGCTCAAACAAACGAACATTCGTCTATCTCTTCTGCGCTAGATTTACTGCAGGTATTTGAAACTCACGGCGTCTGACGCTCTTCTCTAATCTGATTCAAATCAGCTGCAATCATTACAAGCGGCAACCAGCGGAGATCAGGCTAAACATGCAGCCGAACCATTTTCAGATGCTTCAGTCTTGGAGCAAGAGTCTCTCGGCTTAACTCAAATGGATTTGCCTCTATCGTGGGAGCTTCCTGACTTTTCTGCCGCCTCAACCGATTCTCATGCAGGGGTTGAGGCGAATGTTCATACTGAGCGACTTGGCCAGCCGACTATAGATGCTTTGATGGCCCAAGCATTCAGCAGTGCAGTCACTGTAGAGCCTATATCGGAAACAACGACACTCTGTTCATGCGCCTTTTCGCTTATTCTAAAGAGTAACTCAAAAGGTTACAGCGCTGCAGAATTGGATCTCAAGCTTCGTGTAGGCTATAGACATGGTGCCACACCAACCGAAGGTTGTCGTATTGATAACAAAGTCTTGCTAGGTGTTCTTGCCGAGATCATGTAAACAGATCGAGATGGAACATGCTTCCATGTTGATTTTGATAAAATATACCTAAGACGGCAGAAGTTGAGACCGAAGTGAAGGAGCAGGAGGAGATACAGACGCTGCCTTTGTCCGAAAAATCCTGAGATCTGAACAGTTTTATGAAACCTGCTGTTCGGTATGTCTTTGAATTACATGTTAGCGGAGATTTCGACGCAACTGTAACCGGCATACAGAGAAACACCGTATTGGCAGTGCGGGTGGAGAGTATGCGGAGTGAGGGGCAGTGTAATCCCCATGGCAATGGCGAGGAAATAATCATGTATGAGACATTGCCTGGTGACAAAGAGTACCAAGTACAGATAGCCTCACGCCCTCCAAAAGAGTAAAGTCAGGCTTTGAGCGAGGAACAATGGCTAGATAAATATTACTCCTATAAAAACATGCTTGTGTAGAGCGTCACGGAGCAGTATATTTTCTCGATGTAGCAGATTGTCTTTTCAGATGATTACCTCATCGGTTCTAAAATGATATTGTCAATCAGTCGAACAGGAACCTGACGGCCCTGGGCATCCAGTTGGCCTAGGTTTTCGTCTTGCTGGGGTTCCTCAACAGGCAGCATTTTGACAGCACCACTCAAAATAGCGCCCTTTCTATCGTCAATCTGATCAATTTCCTCCATAGTATCAGGATCCGCTAGGCTGATGTAATCGACCTCGAATTTTGCGCGTTGACTTGGCTCCATCTGCTCTTGCTCGAGAAGAGTCATGTTCGTGTGATCAAAAGCAGGCCACAACACATCGTTCCGTAGCCTCATGCCATTCTTGTACTTGAGTTCCGCTTTGCGCAGTGCTTGGTTGAGAACAATGCCGACGCTGCGACGGCGTGTACCCAGGTAGACATTGCGAGACGAAAGGGCGAGGCCATCAGACTCCCTGGAAGTGGGAATGATACGCAGATCCATGTCCAGGTGGAAGTCGGTGATTAGTCGCTTGATCACACGAGTCTGCTGGACATCTTTTTGGCCAAAGTAAACTCGATCCGGGGCACAAATATTAAAGAGCTTCATGCATACGGTTGCCACGCCACGAAAGAAAACAGGCCTTGATGCCCCTTCAAGAAGCTGTCCAAGAGGGCGCATCTCGATGAAGGTGCCTACTCCGGGTATACTGCTATCTGGGGGAAGAGTGGGATACATGGTTTTAGTGTTGGGCGCAAACACGGCCGTTACTCTTCCCTGGCCCGCGCTTGACAGCTCTTGGCTCAGCTGCTCTAGCACATGCATGTCTGCCTCCCATGTCTTTGGGTATGAGTCGAGGTCCTCGTTCAAGCCGAACTGCGTAGGGTTTACGTAGATTGTGACGAAGACGTCGGTGTTCTCCGCTGCTGCATGTCGCATGAGCGAGACATGACCCTCGTGCAGTGCGCCCATAGTAGGAACTAGGCCGACAGTGCGCTGATTGAGGCGCAAGTCCTTCCTGTAGTCGCGCAAGGGTGCGACATCGCGGAATATATGGGGGTGTGAAGTGGAAGATGAGGTATTGCGCCGATTCGGGGTGCTGGAGAAGAAGCGGAAAGCTTCAGTCCTGGCCGAGGCTGGTAGCGGACGAGGAAACTTCGTCAGCAAATACGAGCGGGCTGTCGGTACTGGTGTCAGTCAGTGCGGTGACTCAATGGCTGGGCGTGAGGCTGTATTCACCAGCTGCTGCTAACCGGAGTGGTGGCATTGCGGAGAGTTGCGGAGGTGTCGTGCGGAACAAGGCGTGCCTTAGCTACCCAGCTTCGCGGCAACCAAGCGGACAGGCGGACTTTTCCCTCCACGATGTGAAGGTAGGTGGAACGCACAGAGACGGCGAAAAGTCTGACATTGCTCGCAAATGTTGAGAATGGACAAGACGTCTCGTTTCTGCGCTGAAGGTAGCATCATGGGCAGGCACAGCCTGATCGAGCCTAGTGCCCCACTAAAAAGATCCCAGGTTCGAGATTTCGGATTCCGTCGCTGCTGGCGACACCCCGCAACTTTCACGACCGTCGACGACGAGGCAGAGCAGACATGGGCGACGATGGCATGCTCCTCAACTTCTCCATACCCGAAAGCGGTATCATAGCGAAGCCGACCTTCAAAGGCGGCAACTGGAAGAGCCGACTTACAGCGAAGAAGGCGGCGCAAAACTGGCACACCAAAGCGACAGCACGACTGAACGGCGAGACAGTCCCCAAGAAGACGGTCGACCATGCCACCAATGTGAATCGCACAGAGCTAGGCTCGCGTAAACCGAAACCCGTCGACAACTCCGACATTCTCGACGCTGGCGACAGACGACCAAAGCGAGCGCGTGTGAGCGGAGAATTCACCCCCAAGGCGACCGAAAAGACCGCAGACCCCAACTTCAGACCGCAATCAAACCCAAATGCGACAAAGCGACCTGGCGAGCAGCAGAGTGCACCAAAGGGTGGCAAGCAGATTATTTCCTCGCTGTTTACATACAATCCTACGCCAACCACCAAGCCGGAAGCCAGCCAACAACGCGAAGATGATGCGCCTGTCGAACCCTCAAATGCGCCACTCAGCAGCGAATTGCATACATTTACGTCTCTAGGCATGTCCACAACATTGGCTAGCCATCTGTTGAACAAGATGGACCTAAAAGCGCCTACAGCCATCCAGAAAGCTGCGATAACACAGTTAGTCAAGGACGATTCGGATGCTTTTATACAAGCTGAAACTGGTTCCGGAAAGACATTAGCGTACCTTCTACCAATCGTGCAGAGACTGATGGACTTGTCGGCAAACATAAAGAAACGGAAAGTTGACGAGAACGTGCAACGAAACTCGGGTCTGTTTGCCATCATCTTGGCACCGACGCGAGAGCTGAGCAAGCAGATCGCTGTAGTGCTAGAAAAGATACTAGGCTGTGCGCATTGGCTAGTAGCTACGACCGTAATTGGTGGAGAGAAGAAGAAATCGGAAAAGGCTCGTTTACGGAAAGGCATCAATATTTTGGTCGCAACACCTGGTCGTTTAGTGGATCATCTCGAACACACAGAGGCGCTAGATGTAAGCAATGTCAGATGGCTGGTTCTGGACGAAGGTGATCGTCTGATGGAGCTTGGTTTCGAGCAGGAGATCCAGAAGATTGTCGGCTCTTTGAACCTGCGAATGCGTGCAAGGAAAGACGAAAAGTCCAGGATACCGGGACTGCCGGAGAAGCGTACCACAGTGCTTTGTTCTGCAACCATGAAGATGGACGTGGAAAGGCTGGGTCAGATAAGTTTGAAAGATGCCGTCCATATTAGAGCTGATCCGTCAGAAAAAGGGCCAGAGATAAGTGAATCGAAGAAGGATAACACTTTCTCTGCTCCCGCACAGCTCAAGCAATCCTATGCTGTGGTAGCGCCCAAGTTGCGACTGGTATCGCTAATTGCGTATCTGAAGCGAGCTTTTGCTCGAAAGGGATCGGTAATGAAGGCAATCGTCTTCATATCCTGTGCTGACTCTGTGGACTTTCATTTTGACATGCTCACTAGCGATCTTGAAGGCAACGATGGACAGAAGGAAGAAGAAAAAGAGGCTGAAGAGGAGGCTGAGGATGAGGCGACTAAGGACAACAAGAAATCCAGCAAAAAAACCAAAGCGGTACAATCGGATCCTACAAAACTGGAAGTTACAAGTGCGGAATCGCCTATCCTTTCGGCAAAGACACATTCAGTAACAGTGTACCGTCTCCACGGTTCCCTCCAGCAATCTATCCGAACATCCACGCTCGCACAGTTTGCAAAGAACAAAGAACCTTCCGTTCTCATAGCTACCGATGTCGCCTCCCGTGGTCTTGACCTGCCAAACGTTGATCTAGTCATCGAGTTCGACCCAGCTTTCGCACGAGAAGACCATCTGCATCGAATCGGTCGTACAGCCCGTGCTGGACGCGACGGACGTGCGTGCATCTTCCTCATGCCCGGTTCCGAAGAAGGATATGTCGAGATCCTCAAGTCCGACCGTAAGGAAACCGAGGCTGGCGTCCACATTGCACGTCAAGACGCAGACGACATTCTCAACCGCGGCCTTGTTACCAGCGGCGTGATGGAGAAGAATGCTTACATGGACAAAGCAACAGACCTTCAGCTTGCCATCGAACGCTGGGCTCTAGCTTCTCCTGCCCGCCTCGAAGCTGCCCGTCGCGCGTTCCAGAGTCACATCCGTGCATATGCCACGCACGTCGCGGACGAACGCAAGTACTTCGACATCAAAGCTTTGCATCTCGGCCATTTGGCTAAGGCTTTTGCCCTCCGTGAGCGACCAAGTGGTATGAAGGTTCCGGGTCAGCGAACCGGTGCGGGCCGCAACGACAAGACGCCTGCTAAGGTTCGTGGCGGACCCAAGGTTGACGGCGCGAGCCGTAAGGCCGCCATCCAGTCGGGAGCATCGACAAGAAAGAAGGTTGATTTGGATCTCCCAGAGGGTCAGGACACTGACGAGGCGGCTAAGATGAGGAAGGCGGTCAGAGCAAAGGAAAAGTTTATGCGTAATGCTGGTTTGGCGAGCGAGTTCAACTTGGGTTAAGTCGAACGCCCTGTTCTCTTTCGCAAGTATATCATTCGTAGTTAGGCGTACAATACCAAAAAGGGTTTTCTGTATCATATATATGCGCTTTCCTAAACCTTGACCATGAACAACACATGTTTCGGGTAATAACACCATCATCGTCGTCTGTCGACATCATCACCCTCCTCCAGCCCCCCATCTCAAATCTTCCGACTTCGACACAACAGCCCCTTGATTCTCCTCCAAGCCTTACTTACTCTCGCCCCAAACCCCTTCTTCCCCGCCCTACCGCTCCTTCTTCTCACCAGCCCGTCGCATCCCTCGCCCGCCTCTACGCCGCCCCTGCTACACCGATGCGGAATCGTAACCTCGCCGCACCGTACATCAGCGCGCGCAATACACTGAACCGGCAGCAACTGGGCCGTCTGCAACCCCGGCCTTTCCGTCGTGCTGAACAGGTACGGATCCGTCTCGCAGGTCCGCTGGGTGTTGGTTCGAGGGCGTGAAACGTGGTCCTGGACATGGCAAGAGGGAATAGAATGTCTGGGTTCGTCTTCGTCATCGCCCTCTTCAACACACGTTTGGCGGCAGCGTGGAGTGGATGGTGGCGACGGAGAAGAGGGTAGAGAGTGCGCGGGGGATAGCTGTGAGCGGGACTGTGTGTGGTCGGACTGCTCGTCTCGTTCGGCCAGAGGACTCAGGTGGTGCGGTTGCGGTTGCAGGTTTGCGTCTAGGACGCGCAGGAGAGACGGGATCTGTGATGAGGGTTGTTGTTCGGGAGTAGGAGAACTTGGCCTTTCGACAGTATAGATTCGGTGTGAGCTTGGAGGCGTTAGGGCTGGAGTCCTTGTTAGTGTATACTGGCTTGTTTGTTCAAAACGCGGACAGGCCAGGGAATTACCATTTGCTTTGTGATGCTGTCCATCTTCGATGGCTGACACCAGTGAAGGAAACGGTGTACCAGCTCTTGCTACCTCTCCCTTTGTTTCTTCAATACTACGTTTCTCTGCCTCTATGTCTTCTTTTTCTTCAGCTCCCTTACTTTGACTCGTCATCTCAAGAAGCGGCTTCGCGAGGTCCAACTGCAGCCTGGGTGCATTTACTAGTGTTGGTGTCTCTCTTCTTTTTGCTGCCAACACCGCTTCTGCGTCTCCCATATCGGAACTTTCATCTGTATTTGTCTTGTGTTGAAATGGGTATGGCGTTTGAGGCCTCGCAGGCACCGAAGAGTCCTTCTTATTGACATCTAAGTCGAGAAAAGGTGTGCTTGCAGGCCGCGAGGTAGGCAAAGCGACTTGGCCGGCGAAATGCACACCGTTATGTGGTGGACCTTTATCTGGGTTCTCTGTTTGGAGACGTCTTGTTGGTAGATGTTCGGATTGTATACGCCGCAGATCCCTTTCACCGCTCTCTCCTTGGTGGAAGTACGATGCTGCGCGGGCAAGCTCCGACACACTTAGCGGAGACACCGAACTGCTGGATGGCCATATGCCTATTCCTGAATCTGCAGATGGTTCCTCTTCGAAAGGGGATGTTGAGTTAGGTCGAGACATGATGCGTAGGAGCAGAACAGCTGTGTAGTAGGTTTGACAGCTCATTAGTGCAAAGGGCAACCTGGGGTTAGCTAGATATATCCATTAACAACGGAAGGGACGTGCGAGAGAATGAAGCATGGTGCACATTAGAAGATAACATGTGAATAAAGCGACCTTGGAGGCCAACCAAGGTTCCATTCTCAACTGCAACTCTGGTTACTATTGCACGGTTGCACTACCCTCTATGTCTCGGACTGGATCCTCAGGCAGCGCATAAATAGGCACTTTACGGTTAGAACTCTCCAATGGAGGTAGGCCTTCCATCGATTCATCGGATTGCAGGGCAAGTGTTGTCAAAGCGCTATTGGCCGCTTCACCTTTTGCTGGTAAAGAGGCGGGCGCTGATTCGTCGTTCTTGTAGGGGGTGTGGACACCATAGACTGGAACATGTGTACCTGAAGAAGCATGATTCGGCAGTGGTTCTTGAGAGGGAACATTGTTACCATTTGCCATGGTCCCGTTTCCCAATTCTGTGTGTTGTTCCTTTGCAGGCGCATTCTGCCCGGAAGGCTCTTCGCTGTCTGCTTGCGGCGTGGCACGTTTTTGCCGCGCTCGTGCAATCAAGTCTTCAAACTCGGTCTTGTGCGATCTCGCATACCCTTCGCCATCAAAGTCTTTCTTCATGATCTTACTTTCTTTGTTATTCGCCTTTCCACCCTGAGTCTGTTCCCACTCATCTAGCTCTTTCAGTAGCTGTCTATGACTTTTTCTCACACTCTCATCAGAGTCGCAGTTCGAGTTATAGATATTCAACCACTCAATATGCCGCCTCTTCATCAGATCCTTGGTACCCCAGCTGGGGATTCCAATCTCTTGCAGCTTCTTCCGCAGCGCAGTCTCTTTCAACATAGCGTAGTTGAGTTGTGATAGTCTTGTCGGTGGAGGCGAAGGGTCTTTCTTTCGTGTCTGCAACGCGGGAAAGACCGGTTTGGTTCTGACAGAAACGGAGTTAGTCTCTTGTCACACAGGGCTATATCTTGGCTGTACACACTTTGATCTAGTGTTGCGTCCTTGCGACGCATCTGGCCCGGTGCATGTGTCCAAATGATTGTAGACCAGCTCTTCCTTCATCGCACGGTTGCAGACTGGGCACTTGACCATGCCATCTGGTACAAAATCTTCGTCTCCGTCGTCTTCGCTGTCGGCGACTTCAACGGGCGATTCCGTCCTGCCACTGCTGCGCTGGCTTTTGCCTCGAGTTTGTCGCGACCGCGTGTGCCGGACATTGTCATCCTCTTCTATATCCGTGTCTTCTATTTTCCTCTTCTTTTTGCTACCAGCCTTAGTTTCCTCTTCTTTATCGGCACGCGCCAACTCTAGCGCTTTCGGCCTTGCCTCTTGGAACCGCATCACTACTTCTCTGACGGCAATATTCGGGGCCAATTTGTCGCTCGAGCACCCTGTCTTGCAGCTTGGGCATTTTCCATCTGATGTGATACATCTTCGTATGCATATCGAGCAGAACGTGTGGTAGCAGGACGTGATGACAGGGTTGTTGTAGAACTCCTTGCAGACCTCGCAGCGCAAGGCAGCTTCGAGCGGTTCGAAAGCGGGCAAGGAAGTTTTAATCCAGTCAGTGGAATCCGGAAGGTCAAAGGAAGAGTCCATGGGTCTATCGCAAACGGGGATCACTGGGGGCGAGCGAATGTTGACATGCAGATTCGTCAGGCTAGAGTCTGACGCGCCTTCAATCGCGTATGCGTCATCACGTGATGACGCTCGGGAATTAGTCGCGTCGTCATTGACCCTTGTCAGCCGGGGTTTGGTTCCTGAATGATGAGCTATAGTGGGTTTGTGCCTCTTCGCCATGCTTGTCAATTCGGTGCGCGAGGGAAGGAGCTCTGTTGTACGCTGATACTAAAGTTGAACGACCGGGTGAGAGACAAGAAGTTATTCTCAATGGCGGCACAAGCGCATCACTTTGAGACAAAGACTAGTGTTGATCGAGTCTTTTCACTCTGTTGCTCATTGGACAATACAGATTCTCATCGTGTTGTGGTCATCTCTAGTCTATTTTCATAACTACCCAATGTGTCATTCACGTCGAGATCCGATTTGTCCATATAGCCAACATTAGACAGTCCGGCCCTTTCAGTATTGGTGACTGATGAATCCAACCCCTCTTCTGCTAGTTTCTGGCTTCAGGTCTGTTCGTAAGATGTAATAGACCTATGGCACCTGAGAACGAGAATATCCTCTTGCCCTCGTAAATCGGATGCGAGGCTGCCACCATCAAGAATAAGGACTCGGCCACGCCGGGCTATTGCCTACCAGCATGAGACCCTTTGCGATGCCACGCATGTATCTGAAAATACGACCATTTTCAGACCCTGAATACGGTACTCTTGCTCTTGATGCCATCGAAAACACAGGTGTTGTCAACTGGAACATATTGCTCCGTAATGACCTTGATGATCTCCTGTGAAACCATGCCGCCCGCCAAAGCACCAATATTGTGCAATTCAGCGCCACCAGCTCGCGCACTGTTTGGTGATTAGCTTGTTATCTCGTAGAGCCGACCAGACGGCTTTGAAAGAAGACTATCTGACGGTGGGCTTGAGATGGACGTATTCACTTACAGCTCACGTGCGTACTCTTCAATCTGTGACTTGACCGTGTTGTACTCATCTTCCTCGAGTGAAGCGTTCGCTTCCTTGATTAGGTCGTCTGTAATCTTCAGAGCAATTCCAGTAAGCTTCTCTGCATCCGCATCTGGGTCGCTTTCTCCAGCAACTTGAGGTGCTCCTCCAAGGCCATCTTTATCGTGCGTCGCAGCAAACTCATCCCAGGCTAGGAATGCAATGTACAATGGAATTTGTGAGTCAGGGAAGGTGAGCGTCTGAGCTGCGGGCTGTCAGCTCACCTGTCTCTTTCTTTTATCTGCACACACACTTACCAATTGACTTGGCGCGATCACCCCATTTGATCTTTTCGCCCGCTTGCACTACATGGAACGGTCGACCGCGCACTAACTTGATATGTGCTGCGTTCTTGCAAAATATTTCGATGTCCTTCTCATCGATGGTCACGCTGCGGTTAGCATTGCGCTCGAGGAAGCGTACACTCTCCACCACCTCTGCTAAGTCTCGTCGCGCTTTCGATTTGTAAATGTTTTGTAGTTGGATGTAGTCTGCTGAGCGGGCCTTCATATCCGGTACAGAACCAGGAACTGGGAGAACATTGTACTTTGTATAGAACAAGCCAATGGCGTTTGCAATGACCCAGAAGCTGGGTGAGTCCTCGCGGACTAGAAGACACTCTGGTGCTGTAAATATTTCCTTGACGGCGCTGCTCGCTTGAGGTGGATTGAGTGACTTCAGCACAGCTGCTACTGCCTCGTCAAAGTTCTCCTCGCCGCCTTCTGGATTGTTTGTACGTGCAGCCTGCGAGACGGAAGTCCTAAACTCAGTCTTTTCCTTGTAAGTCTGCGGTACTTCTCCTCCATGTTCCTTCTTCCATTTTTCCAGGAAGTGTAGTAGCAATGCTATCCACGGCACGTGTCCATGGTCTTCAGCGTTCATGTTTTCAAGATTGGTCGTCTTCTCCTCTGCGTATTGAACAAGCTCAGGCCACGGCCGCAACAGTCGCAGGTCTGATGTGCTTTCGGGGCTGGGGTGTGTGTCTACAATGGGGAATGCGGGAGGCAGGTGGACGGAGAAGTGGGCATAGAAGCCAATCGAGTGGATGTAGAATAAGGGAACAAGTGCAGCGTTTGCGTGAGCAGACAGCTTGGCGAGGATTTCTGGGCGGATAGGCGCGGTCGCAATGATCAAAGTGTATGGTCGTAGTGCGTTAGGCTGTGATAGCCACGACTCGATAGGCTGGGTGGATTAGCAAGAGACGTGGAGGATGCAAAGGATGGCCGTACCTCTGTGATGAAGTGGCCACGCACATCGGGATTCAGCTCTTTTAGCAGATTGCACGTATGTTCTGCACGGAAGCCTCCCAGATGGCTGTCTTCCAAGAAGAAGTTGACGCCCAGGTCTGCTTCACTGACCAGGGCCGAATCTTGAATGGTGAAGTCGCCAATACATGGCAGGACGAGGTTCTTGAGTGTTTCTACGCCCACCACACCTGGGCCTGAGTTGATGAGCAGAATGTGTGAGCTCTCGAGCGCAGCCTGGCCCGTAGCTCCCCAGAGGCGTAGTTGGCGATCATACCTGCCATTGTCAGTACATGACGGCGCAATTCGGCAGTCCAGAGAGGATGCACTTCTTCTCTTTAGCTGTTGGGCCCTGGATGGGAGGGGGGAGGTCCGCCATTCTCGTAGCCTTTCTTTTCTTTTTTGGGTAGCGACTGGGAGGGACAGCGGAGGATGTTTGTTACCGCCCATGGAGCTACCAGGCACCGGGACGCGCTCAAGCTGCCGGCCTGCGCTAGCCCTCATCCCTGCCGCGGGGTGTTTCCGACAATAGCGGGGCACGACATCGTCATCTTTCGCCGCATGCCCCATCGCCTTGTCACGAGCAAATCATTCACTTGCATCGCCAGCACCGCCTTGTTCCGTTGCTGAGGACTACAGGCCCAGCGAGAGGCTAGTTACGCGTGCCAGTCCATGCCGTGGAGACTTGCAAACGTCTGCACTGCTAGTATAAATCAGCAATTGCGCAGCATCAGTCATCTCAAGCCTCCACTGCCCCTCCAAATTCTACCAAGCTCTAAATTGGCTATACACCCATCCCACGCCTACACCACCGGCAAATTTCTTCCGCTCAAACCGCTCCACCTACCCAGTCCGCCGTCGCGCAGGCTCTTCCATACCACCATCTCACTCAAAAACACGAAAACCATGACCGACACAAACGTAGAGGCTGCCAAACGCGCGGCGGCACAGCAGGCCGTGGCGGACCACTTTGATCCTGCAGCCACCCACGTGGGAATTGGATCCGGTACCACCATCGTCTACGTCGTTGAGGCCATCAAGGAGCGCTCGACCAACCCCAACATTCTCTTCGTCCCCACTGGCTTCCAGTCACGTCAACTGGTTGTCAATGCTGGCCTGACTGCCATTTCCTTTGACAGCCTTCCCGACCACGTCATGCTCGATGTAGCGTTCGACGGAGCCGACGAAGTCGACTCGGAGCTGAACTGCATAAAAGGAGGAGGCGCATGTCTGTTCCAGGAGAAGCTAGTCGCTGAGCGCGCCAAAAAGTTTGTCTGTGTCGCAGACTACAGGAAGCGACAGGATCGTCTGTTGACAAATTGGCCAACCATTCCCATTGAAGTGGCGCCGCTGTCTCAGCTCAAGGTCGCTGCTGCTCTGAGGATGCTAGGATCAACAGGACCTAAGCTGAGGACGACGTTACTGGAGAAGTCCGGGCCCCTGAAGACAGATCAGGATTTTTACATCATCGATGCGCCTTTTCCCCCTCTGCTCACCTCTGCTGATGTAGCAGCCGGCAAAGGAAAGGGTGACGGAACCGACGGCACGTGGGAAGTCAACACCCTGAGTCGGGCCATCAAGGGCCTCACCGGTGTCCTCGAAGTTGGCATCTTTTCGGGCTTGAACGGCATCGATGCGCAGGCCCTCCGCGAGAAAGACCAAAGCACAAAGACTGTCCGGGGCGGTCAGAAGCCAGTCGCTGTGTACTTTGGAATGCAAGATGGAAGCATCAAGGTGCGCACCATTGATGGGGAGAAATAGACGATTCAACCTGAGCATGGAGTTTTGCCATTTTTATACGCCTAGCGTCAGGCCGAATGACAAAAAATTGCATCGTTTCTTTTTGTGCCTTACAAGTTGTAACGGAGTCTTCTTTTTTTTGACCAGTAGTTGTTCTACAGTAGCACGCCTTGGGACGACCATCTCACGTACGACAAAGGTCAAGCAACATAACTTCTCACAAGACAACAATCGTAAGAGAGCAGCAGCACATATTTGTCATCATCATATCAAGCATGATTCATTCATATGTATTTGCGCCGGAGAAGAAAACAAGGCCCTATCAGAAGGGACGAATCTTATCACTAGCCTACATCTCAAAACAGAGCCATGACAGGCTCGCAGACATTCTTGCAAAGAAATAGTCCGCAGAAAGTAAGAACAAAGTATCTCATGCGTCTCCCACTTTCTTTCCCTTAAACCCTCGCTCTCTCCTTCGTCCCCAACACGCATGCCGTCCCCAAGCATCAGTTCTTGTACTTAGACACGGTACAAGTGCCTCCTCGGGTAGACATGAGCCCTCTTCTTGTAGTCTCCCGCTCCAGGCGTAGCAGTTACGTAGACGGTGGTAGTGACGATTTCCAAGTCAGTCACGTACACGCACCTGTATCCCTTGGGGCAAGGCTCTTGGGTGGGCGCGGGCGCACCGGCCGACGAAGGGGCAACGGTGATGGTGGAAATGGGCGCTTTGCTGAGCGTAGACGGCTGGTTGGGTGTAGGCTTGGGCGTGGGAGGGACAACAGGGTAGCCGGTAGGTTCCGTGAGTGGTGGGCTGTCGTACTTGGTGTCGGTTGGGGGCTTGGGCGCATCAGCGGCGGATGGAGTCGTCTTTGGTGCGTCACCAGTAGGTGTGGGCTTTGCGGGCTTGTCCTCAGGGACATCCTGCTTCTCGCCGGAGGAAGGAGGCGGGGTCTGCTGGGGCGACGACGCAGCCGGGGCTCCTTGAGTTGACATGACGAGGCCTACATCGATCTTCTTCTTGGCGGGTGTAAGGTCCTTGCCTTTGTTGGGCGGGCCAACCCAGTTGCCAGCCTTGCACTGCGCACCAATGTCCTCACACTTGCTTTGCCAGAGCTTGCAGTTTGCGCCGCCAGTGGGAGGAGCAGCATCGTAGCACTTGTCACTCTGGGCCCAGCAGTCCTCGGCAGCGGCCCAACATCCCTTTTCGTCAGTGTAGGATGCGACTTCCTTGGCACACCAGTTTGCGTTCTCCATGACGCAGCCTTCAGGCTTGACGCCGTCGGTTTGCACCGAGGCGGAAGCCTTTTGCACACCCCCAGAAGTGAGCTTGGCGATCTTGGGACCAGGCACCACATACTCACTAGCAGGAGTATTGTAGATATCAAAGTCAGTCGAGGGCTCGTTGTACTTGACGTAGCCAGGGATAGACACGGTGCTCTCAGGAACGAGGTTACCGCTGCTCTCGAGAAAGATTTGCGCACAGCCAGTGTAGAACTGTGGGTCACCGTCTTTGGCGGCGTGGAGAGCGAGAATCTCAGGACGAGCAAGGTAGTCGCCTCCCAAGAGGCCCTTGGGGAGGTTGACAGACAGGAGACCGTTGTTGTCGATGATCTCATCACTGCACCAGCGGTCGGTGGCATTGTTGTAGCCGTGGTCGAAGATTTTAAACCAGCCGTCACCAGCAGCCGTGTCAGTGCTGGCATCATCGACCTTCTTCAAATAGACTGCGCAAGGGCCCTTGTGGCCGCGGTCAAGGCGCTCCTTTGACGGGTCATCGGGCCAAGAGCGAACCTCAAAGGTAAGAAGAGAGCCGTCTTTGACAGGCTGGGTGCGCGAGACACCTTTGGTACCTTGTACATCTACCGAATCTAGTCAGTCATTTGTACAGAGGGATGTGAAAGACATCAAAAACATACTGCAGGCCATATCAGTGCTATCGAGACTGCCAATAGGAGCACTGCTGTGCTCCCCCGAAGGGTTCATGCGAATGGCAACGCCATCACCCTGGCTCCTGTCAGCAAAATCTGCATACCAAAGAAGTGATAAGATATACCTGAGGTACACCATCGACATAGAAGTCGGTGAATACAGTGTGGGCAAGGGCTGCAGGGGCCGAGGCCAGGGCCGCAAAAAGCATAGACTGGGTCTTCATGATGTTTGATTTTTGATAGTTGATTCGTAGAGCGGAAGGGCAGTATAACTGGGGGTGATGACGCTCGAACTCAAGTGCAAAGGTTGGTCACTAGGACTCAAGGTAAAGAATGAAGGTGCCGAACTAGCGACAGTGAATGAACGAAACAGGCTGCAAAGCGCCTTGCAAAGAGAGAAAGACAACAAGTTGGATTCTGAGAGTTCCGGTAGGGCAGGAAGGGAAGAGTGGAAAGCAATGGGGCGGCTGCTTAGCCTTTTGATTCATTCACACACGCCGCTCAGCCGAGACCCGGTGATGCACATGCCCCCGATCAGTGATTTCCACCCAATTCCCGCCTGCAGGCGGGACCAGCTTGGCATCTTGGGCTCCTTGTAACACATCCGCCGTACTCTGCAGCGTGCTGTAATTGTTTTCTTCTAGCAGCGACGCTTGGTCGCGCACGAGGCCGTCAGCCTAGAGCCCTGCCGGCCACTAAGCGGAGAGACGAGGTTGTGCTTCTGAAACATGAAACACAAACGGACGATAGTAGCGAGCGCGCTAGTCCTGTTTTTGGAATGGCTCACCCGCTAGGTGGCGCTTTGTCCGACGGCGCTAACTCAGGTACGATGCCTCTCATTTCAACCTTTTGCCGCCGTCACGAGTCCAACACGGCCACCGCCCGTCTACAGTACATACACAGCGACGCGCCTGTATCACGTCAGAGGCGGGGGCCTATCGATATGAAGCAGCCATCTTCAGGAGCCGCGCCGATCCAGTCCTTGTGCAGGCGCTAGCCAACATCGGGCCATGTGAACTTTGGTTCAGGAGGTTCTTGTATATTAACGTGGCGCTTGCAAAAGGATGCCCCCATCACTGCCCAGACCGACTGTCATTTCGCCTGTCCTCCCACTGCAAAAATCACTCTGTGCCGCTAGGAAAGGCCCCCGGCACCCTCAAGTTGATTGTCATCCCTGCTACGGAGGACCGTACGAGATGTCGGGTTGGCGCGATCCTGGTTCGCTGAACCAGAACGCAAAGACATGACCAAACTTAATCCTGGATCCTTGGACAGAAACGGCGAAAATTTGTGGGCATTCAATCACATATCGTTCTACAGGAATGAGATGTGCATCCATGAGCAAACCCATCTTTCTCTCTTCTTTGGAGTGGGAACATTGACTAAACACCGAGCGTTACGGCCCGTTGGAGAGAGCACAGGTTGATTTCCTTCAACGCCCCCTTGCATCTTGCAGCCTTTTTCGCGTGGGTCCTGATGGGGCGGATGCTCGTAACACTCCACCAGTCATTCCCATTACCAAAGATGCCTTTGTTCCGGCTCCCGAGCCGCGGAGGATCCGATAATAACAACACAAGTGCGACCCCACTTCAAAACACGTCTCGTACTAGTTGTAGTAGGAGCTCTAGACACGAGCTATTTTGCTGCTAAAATAAGGAAGTCGAGCACACCGTCTGCATTCTACAACGTCAGTATTGTTTCTAAAAAAAAAAGGTTCATTGGCTCAGGAGAGTACTTGTTTTCGCAACTCAACTACATATGCGTCTCTTCTCGTATGGCGATGCAAGGGGGCGTCTGTAGGTATTCGTTGGAGCCGCCGACATGCAAATCGGAAACTGGCTTTGGCCAACTGACTGTCTTTGTCTCTGCTGTGACCAGGATCTCTTCGACTAGTAGGTTCCTAAAGTCTGCCGTACTCTGAAATATATGCGCCATGTCATTTCATGGCCCCGATCCGACCCTCCGGGTGACCCGCGTTGCATCCGTTTGATTCTCCATAGCCAATCGTGGAGGATTTTCTATGCACGCATGGAATTGGCGTGTTCCTTGAGTATGTATGGAAAGGTCTCTCAGCCAATGCGTAATGGCTATGTCTCCGCCATCAGGACTGGTGATTGGGCAAGGGCCCGTGGAAGACGGTCTCGAATAGTTGGTTCGCTTTTAGAAACATTCTAGTGGGCGGGGCAAACGCTCCAAGCATATACTTAAGAATGTGATGGTCATGTTGGGCACCCTAGTATACATCCCCAGCTATGTTCGAAAGCTGCTTACTGATCCTCAATATGCTCTCTGCAGTGACAAGATCTTGATGAAACCGTACAGCTAACGCTTGACGTGAGGTACAGTCGATGTTTACTACAGTAGCTGTGGCGTTTCCAAAGTAAGACGGGGGCGTATCGATGTCCTAGGGCGTAAACCGAGGCCACTCAATGATTCTCCAGCCTCAAATTCTGGAAGCACCGTCTCGAGATTTTGTCCTGATGGGTCCTCAAGAAGTTTTCCTTCGTTTGCTACAGTAATAAGCCAGTCCACCCTTGTTGTACAAAGATTTCGACATCGTTCAAATCACGGACAATCTAGTGCTATGCCTCGTCTTTATCATTTTTTCATCTTTCGGGGACCCTAAACTGAGCCTCTCAATTGAAGCAACAATCTCTTCACTATGACCGCCTCTATGGTCCTTTTCAACTTCTACAAAATCCACAACAGCCCACCGGTTTTTGCTTAAATTCTAAAGTTTAGGTGCAGGTACAAGCATGAGCTACAGTTGGTTAGCCGAGTTGGTATACCAAGAGTTGCACTAGAACACAGTTACTTCGCACACCACCCAAACCCAGCATCTCCCTGTCCAGCAAATCGATGTAACATGATAATTTCACACTATCTCATTCTTCATCCATTCAATCTATTTTACATAACACCTTCTTATTTCCACCGTCCCAACAAAACGCCCCTACATAAAAAAGTTTTTCACTAAAATCGGCAAAAGCTTTTTGAAAAGTCAAAGTACAATCTTCTACACGTATACGAAAAGAATCCCAGAAAATTAATCCTGATATACCAAAGGAAAAAAAAACACCTTATGGCTGTTTTTAGCAAGCTCCATGCAGGCACTTCCATTGACACCGTAGCCGAAGAAAAAAAAAAGATACGCCATAACATCCACATTAGGTCCATCATTGGTACCAACTCTGCTCGTCATACGTGAAACCTTGCAGGCCCATACCATTGAGGTCTATAGCTCCAAAACCATTCAGATTCTGACCGTTCGAATTGCCATTAAAACGTCCGTTTGAGAACCTGTTCGTGCTGACAGCAGTGCCGCCACCGCCACCTACCGGACCACCGTTGATATCACTACCGGTGACAGGCGCAGCAGCCGTCACAGGAGGAAATGTGCCGTTGGGATTCACCGTACTGGCAAACCAGCTAGCCATGTCGTCTATGCCCTGGGGATTCCAGTTTTCAAAATCATTGGCAAGCTGGGCTTGGTCGCGATAGATCCAGTCCTGGCCTTCGCGTAGAAGTTGATCGACACCACCGAAGAGGTGGCTTGGTGAGTTTCCGGCAGTGGTATGACTGCCATCAACGGACCGGCGTCCTTGTGTCGAGGCTGGAGTAGGGGCATTCATAGCAGCTGAATAGCTCTGAGGTGTGGACGGATGTTGCTGGATGCGCATGTAAGCCAGGGCATTCGGATCCGAGGGAGGTATAGAATGGGTGCTAGAAGGGCGTGCAAAAGGATCAATGCTTACGGAGCTAGTGTTGGCTGCTGCCGCTTGATTGTATAGTTGCGGTGCTGCCATATTGGCAATGTTTATGCTGTACGGTTGAAGACTTGGAGAAGCTTGATCCGCTGGTGAGGGATGGTGGTTACTGGTCTGTACGGATGCGCGACGATGTGCTTTTGGAGTGCTAATTTCATTCCAGGGACCAAATTTGGCATCAGTACGGGATAGTACTGCGGCGGCTTCCTCTGGCAACTCGACATTCCAGCGTTTCGCTAGCACACTGAGAATTCCAAGCGTCCGCCTAGCGCATAACCATCCTTCTGCTATCTCTTCTAGATGCTTGACACCATGAATGATATCACGCTTCGCGTTCTTCTCGGGCAGGTTGAGAAGGTGTATCGTGCATGCAGAGTGCGCAATGTATACGCAGATGTTGCATATTTGACGGAGACCATGCGATCGCTTGTATAACCGTAGCAGCTTGGAAATCGTGGAAGCAGCCTGCGTGCAGAGCTTCCGAGGTGAGACATGGGCAGGCAGCGGCGAATTGTTTGGGTTGTACTTGAGGAACGGACGAAATAGATGGATGTAGAGTAACTGGAAGAACATGCTGTGCATTCATTAGCACAAATAGATAGAATCATTGACAGGACTTACTGCATGACAAGCATATGAGGCAAACCACCCTCTTTTGGCTCTAATTCTTTTGGGAGCTCTCGTCTCCATGTCTCCAACCGCATGTGTATCTCACTGAGCTTCTTCAGCTCCGCCTGCTTTCCCTTGACCTTGTCTATGTCAATGGGATTGTAGAAAGTATTCATCAAGTCGCTAGAAATTTCGCAAAGTTTCGAAATTTGAAGAGCAACCGCACGCGTACGGCTGGGCTGAGAGTGTGCCTGGCTGAGGCCAGAATCGGTGACCGCGCTCCATGTCTCTGCATCTTCCACAGGGAAAACGTCAAACTTGGGTACCGTGATGATCGTGTTCGGAAGTTGTGGTAATCTCCCGAGGTAGTTGCTCCAACACTTGTCGAACAAGAAGCAGCCCCAGAATGTAATCCTTCGTGCGTCCTCTTCGTTTTCGTCAATAACGTCTCTACTATGCATACCGAGATTGAGACCGAGATCGCATGCCATCCGGAAGGACATGCCGCTGTACACCCAGCCCTTCGCTTCCCGTCCGCAACCAGCTTCTCGTACAGACATCAAAGCCAAGGCTTGCACAGTCGTCAATGCTGGAACCTCGTGCAAATCATCCTCCATGATCAGTCGCTTGGCCTCCCTGAAGAAATGGTCTCCAGCTGTCGCAGAGTCGTCACGAACAGCTCTAGCGGCAGGCCATGATGTAAAATGGCACCCGAGTGCTAACATGGCATTGACTAACAGGGGTGAGCAGTATTGGTTCCTCCTTGCAGACCCGGGCAGTGGTTTTCCAAGCCGGAACTCTTGCAGAAACAGGTTCTTGGATAGCGTTGTGAAGAAGCTGTAGTGCCAACAAAAGTACATGCTGATCAGATGCTGCACCAGTTCTGGGTCCGAGGTCACGGTGGTCCACGAGCAGAAGGGGTCCTGCATCTCCTGGTACTGGTCGTCAGAATACGTGTCGGGCGAGTCGGCGGTGTCGCTGGTCTTGCCCAGGTAGATCAGATGCGATGTACCGCCGATATATCTTGTGGACCCATCTTCCAGTCGCAACTCGCCCATCTTGCCACTCAGCTGGCTCTCAAAGCTTCCCTCTGCGGGCGCCGTCGCGGGCGCTGTGGCTGGGCTAAGGGGCTCATCGTCCTCTTCCTCTCCGTTCTCTTTTGCAATGATAGCCTCCGCCACCGAATCCAAGCTCTCACATGTCCGGATCTGGTGGACCAGGCCTGCCACTTCCTCTTCAGGATAGTTGAGGATGGCCTGGATGAGGGTTTGGAGGGTCGAACTGCGCGTCTTGAGGTTCTCAATGTCCTTCTTGTAGACACCTTTGCGCCGGTGGTCCGAGTTCGGATCGTATATGCACGGCGTGTTGTAGACGGCGGCACATGCTGAGCAGGCGGGCGTAGTTCCGTCACACTATTTCTCGAATCAGCGCACGGCTCGTGACAGGGAGGGCGAGGGCGAGGGCGGCGCGGTGAATGAATGTCCGGAGAAGGGGTCTTATGTGCCGGAGAAAGGGAGTCAGGCCAAGTCCCGTTTACTGAACATGACCTACCTTGGACTTGCGCTTCCTGCAGGGAACACAGGCAGAAGAAATGCACCGCCTCTTCTTCGAGTCGTCGCCTCCAGCGTCGCGTTTGCCTCTGCGTCCCTTCTTGGCGGGCGTATCGGAACTAAGAGGTTGCGCTTCCGCAGTGCTGCTGTTCTCCATTACAGATCTTGGGAGGTTTACCGGAGATGCAAGATGTGGGGTGACGGTGGGGCACGCGCTCTGACGGCCCTTCAGTCAGCGCGACATTAATCAGCCGCCCGCGACAACTGTCGGCCGCTCTTCTCCACGCCTCTGGATCGCAGGCTCGCCATGGCCGGCCAAGCATGAGCGAGGATGCGTGCGCAACCGATTACAGTTATCGCATCGGGGCGGGGAAGATGTGACGTCTGGCCGTGCCGAGACCTGATTGCTATCGTGCGGCCCGTGATTGGCCGCGCCTCTCCCCTTATCTAGCACTCTCTCCGCACGAGGCATCCGAAAAGCAATGAGATGGAACAGACCGGACGGCACAAGAACGCCAGGCTGAAATCAAACTTTTGGTTGCACCTATCACACCTACCATGGCAAATCCCAGGCACTCGGTTGACTATCTCGGACTACTACACCACCCATGAAGATCCAAATTCATCTGCAGAAAAAGCACTTTTGTAGTTGCCACAGCATCCTATACTGTGGCTAGAGCTCGTCATGAACCTCCCCATCAAGATCACCCTCGTAGTTGCCACAGCATCCCATACTGTGGCTAGGAATCATCATCGTCGTCATCCTTATCCTCCATGATCCCGAACAATTCCATCAATCTACGCGTACTCATGCCCTCCACCGGCTTACCCCCTTCTCTCATAACCGTGTCAATCTCCTTCTCCTTGCGCTCTTGTATCTTTATAAGCTTTTCGTCAACTGTACCCCTAACGCAAAGACGGCTCAAGTACGTCTCCTCCGTCTGGCCAATGCGGAATACGCGGCAAAAGGCTTGTTGCTCCGTGGCAGAGTTCCACCAAGGATCAATGAGGATGACCTTGGAAGCCATAGTAAGGTTCAGTCCCACTACGAGGCTATTAGTATTCGTGAAAAGAGGCCGTGGCAACTACAAGCACCTACAGCCACCGCAGCGCAAGCTTGCCAGAAGAATCCTTGCATCTCTGTCTTCGCCGAAGGCGCGAATCGCGTTATCGCGAGCCTGTTGGTTCATCTTGCCATGATACTGTACTCATGGTCAGCGAGTCAAGCTCCCACAATGGATCCTAGAGGCCTTCAAGGCACTCAACGACAGCTTTTTGGAAGTTTCTCGAGCTCATCGTATCTGCCTCGCAGATATGTCCAGTAACTCACCTGAAGAACTTTCCAGCCTTCGTTCTGGCAAACACGCGCCACAATCCGAACCCTGTGCTTTGTTAGCGCAGATGGACAGACAAAAGTGGGATTCAACCTACATGGCGAGAAACTGAGTGTACACAATAATCTTGACGTCCGGGTTTTCCTTGATCCAATTTATGATTTGTGATTTGACGGCAATGGTTTTCGCAGAAGGTAAGACATCATCACCTACGCTAGCGAGCCAGTCTTCTGCAATGTCTTCACGATTTATCTGTTTGAACTTGTTTTGGTTCTTCCTGGTGTTCGATCGAGTGACAGGCGTGTTCAAAGCATCAGAATCATCTGAGTCGCATGCTTCGATAGACTGGGGTGTTTCGCCACAGGTTTTGCAGGGCGGGTTCTCGATACCGTCCTCAGCACTCTCGAAACAGGCTTCTACATAGCAGGGTGCATTACAGATGAGGTGTCCGCAGGAGGTAATCATAGGGTGCCGAGGCCGGTTGCCGCAAGCACCACATTTCGCCGTCTCTTTTGCTTTCTTCCAGCTCTCGCCTGTTTTCAGGCTGTTCAAGAAAGGTTTAAAGTTGTAGTCTTTTCCAAATCTGCCGCCAGCTCCCGAACGATGAGCTGTGTCGGATGTTTCTGCGTCAAAACCGTCCTCGTTTGGCTCGTCGGCTTCGTCATCACCCACTCCCGAATTGCCAGGCCTTTTTTTCTTCTTGTTCTTCTCGTCCTCGGCCAGTTTTTCGAGCTGCTTTCGAATTGCAATGATCGTCTTGGCACCTTCAGCGGTGCTGTCGGCTGCTTGCTGGTCAACTATTTCTTTGATATGCTCAATATCCTGTCTCTGGAGAAGATCTTTGATGACAAACTGAAGCATAAGAATGTGAGCCGTCATTTGGCGGAGTCTGAGCAGCATACTGGATCCGGTTAGAAAACTCCAGTCATACTACAGAGGGGAAGTATCATGACTTACACCAGGTAATTATAGTAGTGACCCTTTACAGATGCACCGCTCATACTCTCTGCGACACGCTCGACTATGCGCGTACGTACAAATCTGTATACGCAGCGCTCCACCGAGTTGAAATGGCACCAATACGTAGACTGGTTCGCCTGTGGCAGCTTGAGAATGGGCGCGCCGAACATCTCGTCTTCATGTGTCCGGCGCAGCATGAATTGCGAGAGCCGCACCAGAAGCCTCTCCGGATCGTTGGGATCACAGTAGAACTCCTTGAAGCTAGCAAAATCGCCCGTAGACGGCACGCCGATAAACTTGAAGTAAGGGTATAGTTCGTCCAATCCATTCTGAATTGGAGTCCCGCTCAGGGCCCATTTGTGGTCAGCTTGTAGAGCGCGGCAAGCAATTGATGTGCGCGACATATGGTTCTTGATGGCTTGGGCTTCATCCAGGACTACGCGGAGAAAGTGTATGCGATGCAGGGCGCCCCGGTCCTGCAGGTACCTCTGCTTCCACCACTCCTCCTTCTGCTTATCTGTTTCGCATGAACTCGGTGGGTTGTTTTTCGGATAAGACTTCATTACTTCATTGTATGTTGCGAGCACAATGTCGTGGCCACTCAGAATCTGGGGAGCCTCATTCGATTCAAACCGCGTTCCCGCGCCAAAGCGCATAATGGACAATCTGATTGCGGCGTGTTGTTCGATTTCTTTCTTCCACTGGGTGAGCAGAGCAGGGCTGGCAACAATGAGCGTCGCATGGGGTCCCGTGCTATTCTTGAGCGGCCGGCCGTCAAGAATGTTTGCTACGAGAAAAATAGTCAGAACAATTACCACTTACTTTCTAGTATTGGACAGTCACTTACCCAACGTCATGAGCGTCTTGCCGAGACCCATCTGGTCTGCGAGTAACCCCCCTCTGGGCTCTTCTTCAGAATTCTCGCGCCGACGCATGAACCCACAGCCGAGGATCTGATACGCCTTCAAGGGTGTCTTCATGCCTCTGACAGACCAAAGAGTGTTGCCCTCGGCACAAGGCTTAACAGCTCCCCTTCTGAATTCTTTCGATGCCTGCTTTAAAGAGGACACGTCACTCCTTGCCTGCTTCTCATCTTTACGGGGTACGCTGGCAATAAGTTCTTTCAATGCCTCATTCTTGTTCTTGGTTCCTGAATTGAAGAAGGGTTGGTCTGGTGCATCTGCTCCGGCCTGCTGAGAGAAGACGTTGGAGTAGAGAAGGGAGGAAGCTTGCTTAGCCGCGCTGTCCAGTATCTTCTTTTTCTTCTTCGATTGCCTACTGCTTTTGGCGACTTTCCTGGGCGCGGCTTCTCCTTTCGTTCTTGCTGACTTGGACCTTCCCTTGTCTGCAGAACCTTTCTCTTTCTTATTCTTCCTCCTCTGGCTTGGGTCGTCATGAAGGGCTTCGATTGCGACTCTCATGCTCCGGAGTTCGGCATCTTGCATAGAGATCTCTTTGGGAGGGTGGGTTTGGGCAAAATTGGTGTCCGATAGCTCTTCTTCTTCAGGAACCTGCGTGCGTTGGAATACAGGGGACGTCTTTGCATTGCCTTCCTGACCTTCTTGGGCCATAGCAATATCAGTGGCTCGCTTCTTCTGTCTTGCTGCTTCGCAGCGTTGGATTCTCAACCACTCGACATCTTGTGCAAAAGGAAGAATTCCTCCATTTCTCTTCTTGAGTTCCTCGTAGTATCGCTTTTTCTTCTGAAATTCTTCCTCTGTCTTCTTGTTTTCGCGTTCGTCATCATCGTGGCACTGCTTGCTGCGGGGATTGGCGTTGACTTTGACTCCTTCGGCTTGAGTACGGGCACGTTTGTTTTCGTTGAACTGCCTATTCTTTTTGTGAATCTTGTCTAGGAATGAAGCACCGAATTTAGGATGAGGTTTTGGGATTGGGGCCGGATCTAGAAGTGGAACTGGCACATGTGTGAGATCAATCGTAGCCTCCTGGACACGGGGTTGAGGGAAGTTGCTGGGTGGAGTGGGATCACGCTCTGGAACAAACAACGAATCGGGGTCGGTTTCGGGACGTTTTTCGCCATGGGTGGAGAATGAGTCGACTTCATTCTGTGATGGATCATCAAGGGAACCGGATTGAGTGTCGTCGCGCGGGTCGTTCCGATGGCCCTCTTGATGAGCCGTAATGTCGACTTCCATTTCATCGGCAACTTGCTGGGCTTGACCGTTATGAATGTCCATGGCCTCGCTGGCAGAGTGCTCAGGTTGTGGATGCGAGTCTTGCGTTTCAGTCATATCGGTGTTGGCTTTGTTGAGTTCAGTTGTCATGGCTTCAGCTGTCAGTTGTGTGATGGGATATGTGATGGGATAACGTACCTATGATTAGACAGTGGAGATGTCAATGATACACGCTGTAGTCGAGGTGGGATGTGAAGGATGGAGTCGAGAAGCAGATATGTTGGAACTTAACTGTACCTTAGTACCACTAGACCCACGCCAGAAGGTATGCTACAGACTGGAAGGACGGAGCATAAGTAGGTAAGAGAACCCCCCAAAGTTGGTTTATGACAGTCCAAGCAGTGCAAGGTGAGAGAAAGCACAATAATGCATGCAAAGTCATGCATAAAGCGAGGTGAGAAAATGAGCAAGAGAGTAAAGAAAGGGAATAAGCAAAGAAGTAAGATGAGAGGAAGAGTACGAGAGCATAAGAAGCGAGTGTACGAGAGAAAGGGAACAGAACGAGCAGAAAAGTAAAGAAGAAGAAGACCAGCAACACAGTAAAAGAGAAGAGGGACTCACCTAAGAACGAAGTGAAGTAAACTATAGAGTGAATGACGGACTTGGAACATCGACTTTGCGAATTAAAAAAATACATAAAAGAAAACAAAGAATTCATAGACGTGTGGACCGTTGCAGACATTTGAGTGAGAGAATGACGAATTTAGCATTTCACACTGTAAAGAACTTTGGAAAAAGACACAAGACTCAATGATAAGAGAACATATGGCCCAGTGAACCAAGGCGTGCTGTATTCCCAAAAAGACAAGTACCTCTTTCCTTTTTTAAATTACACAACCAAGATCGATTATCAAACTGCACAAGCATCGAACTCTAGTAGAGAAATTACAGTTTAAATTCATCTCAACTAAGCATTTGCCTATTGACGACATGGGGGGTATCCATAGCACTTTGAAAAAAGGAAAACAAATTTCCAACTCCGTTTCTAACCCGAATAGACATATGAGACTCATTGATCGCCAAGGTTTTTTTTAACAAATTTTACAGCGAATATTTACGGAATGAATGAAAGAACCAAACGTATTAAATAGGTAGGATCTAGCACTGGTTCTCTTCGAGTTCGGGGTAGAACCAGGCGGCAAGCGCAATGATGAAGTAACTTGCCATGAGCAAAACACCTTCAAGCCAATCTGCATCGCGTTAGTAAAATATCGCAGTTACAATCTGTGCAATGTGGACTTACGTGATTTTCCATCTTGGATCAGGTAGTTTACCAACAATACGGATACAAACAGTGTGGCGATTTGGAAGGTGTCGAAGTAGAGAGTCATGCAATCCTTGCCCAAGATCCATCCAAGAATAACGATAAGAGGGAAGACGAGAAGCGCAATCTGCATGCTGGATCCGACCGCAACACCAATAGAGAGGTCCATCTTGTCCTTGATGGCGACGGTGACGGCAGTAGCGTGTTCGGCTGCGTTACCCACGATGGGGAGCAGAATAAGACCGACGAAAGTGGTAGAGACTCCACCAGTAGCAGTAAGACCGTCGATACTGGAGACCATGAATTCAGAGCAAAAGGCAACGAGAGTAGTGGAAATGGCAAGGGTGATGAGAGCGCCGATGACGGAGAGCGATGGCTCCTCGAAATCGTCTTCGTCATCCTCGTCGCTCGCGTCGGCGCTCTTGACAAGTTGGGTCAGATTTACACCGCCTCCAGTGGCTGCAGCAGTACCAGCGCCAATGGCTGCAATACCGCGTGAGGCATCGCCTTCTTCCTTCTTACCAGACTTGCGCTTGGGTACCTTCTTGCTGGGCTCATTGTACATGGTGACGTGTGTCTTCAGCTGGAAAGCAAGGTAGCAAGCGTAGACGATGAGGAGGATGACGGCGGTTCCGTGGGACAGTTCCTGGTTCCTGACGGCATCCTGACTGCCGTTGTGCGCGACTGCGTCGTCTTCGGCAATAGTGTTGTGAAAAACGGTCGGAATGATGAGGGATGCGATACAGAGAGCGAGCAACGAGGCGGCTGTCTGGGCCACAGTCACGTTGAAAAACTGTTCCACTCGGTTGATACCTCCAAGGAAAAAGGACATGCCCATGACAAGGAGCAAGTTGGATAGCATACTGCCGATAAGCGAGGTCTTGACGATAGTGATCTCGTTCTTGATCAAGGCTTGGACCGACACAATGAGTTCGACAGCATTGCCGAAAGTGGCATTCAGAAGACCTCCAAGGGTTTCACCGACGCGAATGGCGAGTTCCTCGGTCGCATTACTCAGCATGGCCGCAAGTGGGATGATGGCGATGAAATTGATGATGAAGACGGGCACAGGCTTAAGCCCGGCGTAATAAACGGCGAACCCGACGGGCACGAAGACGAGGAGAATGTTGATCCAAGCACCAAATAGGACAAAGCGGATCTGGGCCGCAATGGGAATCTTCCTCTTGAAAGCCTTCTTTTTGCGCTCTTCCAACGAGAGATCGTCGGCCTCGGGGGCGTCGAGGCCAGCATGGTCCTGTTCCTCATGCTCTTTTCGGAATATGCCCTTGAACCTGGCTCGTCGAGTTGGGCCAACATTCTGTTCCTGTTGAGAGGGCGCAAGAGTACTGTCGGCCGATGCCTTATGGGTGGTGGCTGCGTCGGGCGTGCTGTCGTCTTCGACTGAAGATTCTGGGATGGCGGTTGAGGCAGTCGCATGCGTGTGTGCCGAAGAGACAGGCTCTGTGTTGTGGTGGTCTGGCATGCTGAATTCCTTTTCTGATTGCATGGTTTCGAGTCTCCTCTGCGATTCAATGGCTGATGTTGCGTTTGTCTCTGATCGCGTCCTGTGCATTCCGTTTTCTAAGTCGTGATGGGCCTCTCGAGATCTTTGGCGAGCGAAGGGATTGTAGTTGTTAGCCCCATTGCTGCCGTGTTGCGACGCAACACGATGCGCGTGCCTCCGTACGTTATCTGCATTTGCCATGTTGCGTTAGTTTGGTGGATCTAGTGATACTGCGGTCGGTGGTTCGGGCACGGGGTCCACCTACGCATTGAGGGATTATCTTTGTGTCCGGCCGTTTTCCTGGATGCAGGGGCGGGGAGGCGGAAGGTGGTGTTGTCGAGGACGAGGTTGAAAAGCAAGTGTCGAGGTGGTGGTGAGGTCTGCCGCAGCAAGGGACGGGTGGAGGGAAATGAGAAAGGGAGGAAGGGCCCAACGGGGGATAATAAGTGGCCCTTCCTTGACGCGAAGACAGCAAACGCCCGGTTGCGCGTCAGTGGTTGTGGCTGGTGCAAGATGCTCACGAATGAAGAGCAGACAACAGATGCTCCAGCCACAAGTCGATCTCGGCCGGCCTGTTAAACTGTCAAGAAGCGCGGAGGCTGTGTCGAGTAGCGCACAGCACAATCAGGGATAATTGGGTTTAGAGCGCGTATCGACCGCACCGAGTGCTTCGTGTGAAGGCAAAGATAGGAAGCCTAACGTCATAATACTCAAGCCTTGCAAGGACGGTTCCAAGCAGTGTGTAGTCGCCTTGGCCGAGGCTTGAGCCTGTGCAATGACGCAGGGGTGCAGGCAGGCTTATGCACCCTGGAAACGCTTAATTGGCTGTTCCTGGCCATAGAGAGCTGCGATCGCCAATGACTACCATGTGCGACTTCAATTCCTTGAATCTGGGGAAGACACTCCAGAAAACTTGCTTTCTCTTCGCCGTGCAGAGCGCTGTTTGGTCACGTGCTTTCGCCACAAACTCCCGTGCTGTACAGCCTCACACCGCGTACACACACTGTGTAAGCAGACCGGGCCTACATCGCTCTGGGCGTGGAGTGCCCGAATGCATCGCCTTCACCGCACTGTGTGCTGCTAAAGACATACACGCTACCGAGGACTTCGCCGCCAGCCGACGCATACTCCGGGTGGCGCATTTGCATAAGCCTGCCCAAAAAGGCAATTCGTGGCCAGAGCCGTTGATTGCGGCGGGCACGAAGCATCAAATATGCCGGGCCGGCCCTGTGGTATTGGTCCTCGACGCCGCCGAAACCATGCCTGCGCATACGTGCGTGGCTGAATGCGGCAGAGTGACGTCTAATCTGATCTATCCCATGCACCCCACCATTTACAGTAGCCTACTTGCAATCAATCTCTCTCCCCTTCCCCCACATACACACTCGTCTGCATGGCCAACTTGTGCGCGCATTCACATCATGACGTACTAGCCAGACAAGACAGCACATTTCCTATTGCGACCATATCACGCTAAACTATCGTCCACCTGCGCACAGTGAACAACACCGTAATACTGCAGCATGAGATCAACGCAATGACCATTGCTGTTCCTACATATCCCTATCAATACAATACAATCCATTACTTCCTAACGCCATGTTCCGTCCTGTATTTCTTAATGCGTCCCCGCCTACTCGATTTACTGATCCTGCACCTTGTGGTCGCCCTTGATCACGTCGGCGTACGTCGGCGGCGGACCATCTGGCTGACTCGAGCTTCCCTCGCCACCTTGAGCTGATGGTGCACTGGCAGCAGGCGCGCTGCTCTTTGCGCTCTGCCGTCCCTGGGGCTGTGGGAAGCTATTTGTTACGCCACTCTGCTGTCCAGGGAACTGTCCGTTGCTCGGCTGGCTCGCCACAGTACCGTAGTTCGCAGGTCTGCCTGCTGCCTGCTCGTGCGAGATCACATAGTATGTAACTCTTCCGTCGCTCGTCCTTGCATGCTCACGATCCGGCACTGGCTGGTATGCGTCGTATGGGTCTGGGTTCTGGAGGATCACGTACCAGGCGTGAAGAAGGCCGGGGAGGAAGCCGAGACAGCACAGGGCGAGGTTGATGAGCGAGTCGGCACTACACAGACCCTTCTTCACCCAAACACCCACAGGGGGGAACTGTCGGATATGTTAGCCATTGATCTTGGTCGTTCGCAGACCAACAGTCGCTGCCTATTCGGCTGATAGCCATGCGCAAACGTACCAGGACGCTGAGAAGCATCAGAAAACAGTCGGAACCACACATGATTGCGACCGCTGTGTATCAGATGGTTTCGGTGTTGGTATATACTGTGGTGAACGCCGTTCTGGGTGCGATGAAGTATTGTAGATGTGATGGTGCAAGTGTCGCCTGAGCGTGAGGTGCGAACCACTGGATCAGATGACGCACCCAATGGCTCAGGTTTGTGGCTTAGCTGCATCCTGTGCACGGACCTCGTCGAAACAGCTCTAAAACACGCTTCTTCTAATGTGTATTGTTCTACCTGGCTGTCTACATCTTTGTTTCATGCACGCTTGAAAGACTGTTTTTCTATAAACTTGAGAAACATCACTTGCTCGGTCTATCACAAGCAAGTTGGCCATTCAACACCCCTGCGACTCATGAATCCAGGGCGTTGTGATGCTAAGAGCGGGAACTTGTAACACCATCGTAGGAGTGTTGCCGTCTTTCCGATTATCATCGCGTGTGATCAAAGAGAGGTTAGAGTGGTATTTTAATCACAGCCGAGAGGAGATAAATCCATCAGACTTACGACGCATCATCGCAGCAATCGTATGTGGCTGACTGTGCAAGTCATCGTTGATTTGAGTCCTACTTTCAGCAGTAGCTGATAAGCCTTCGTTGCTGCAAAAATACAGACTATGCATTAGGCACATCATTCACTTTTGCGCATTTAGGCAATGCCCCCACAACCTAGAAATCAAAAATCATCGATAGAAGAATCTCTCATGTGGTGACGGGCCAGATACGTTCATGCTGGCGTACTAAGCACCTAGTTGTCGTGCATGAAAATG
Source organism: Curvularia eragrostidis (assembly GCA_020744315.1). NCBI lineage: Eukaryota > Fungi > Ascomycota > Dothideomycetes > Pleosporales > Pleosporaceae > Curvularia > Curvularia eragrostidis. Next base: position 177,152 of record JAIRCK010000014.1, on the reverse strand, counting down.
CTTACTGCAGTGCAATCATGTATCTCAGTCGTGACGCAGAAACATCCTGCACTCGAGAACGTTCATGTCCTAGCTGTGAGTGATGAAGCCAAAAACCAGGGGAAATGGTGAGTATAACGAAATTAGACGTTAAGAAATTAAAAAGAGGAGCCGACATGATAACTGGTAGACCAGCTGAAATATATGCGACAAGACAAACGAATTAGAAGCCCAGATCCGAAAAACCCATGTTGTCGGAGGAAATGAAATTAAATATAGATCTTCGTGAAGACAATGCTGAAGAGGTGAATTGGAAAATAAGAAAAAAACCATAACCATAATGTTGAAGGTAATGACAATGGTGATAATAGTAACGGTAATAAAGGTAGTAGTGACGAAGACATAATAAGGTGACTGCCAGAAACCAAATGAGGCGCCAACAAATGCTGGAGCCCGTGAACAACTCATTCTGATGCACCAGATTAACTGGGCCTTTGGACAAAGCCGCCACAAGGAGCCATGTATCTGGGCCCTAGCGAGTTGAAAGTAACATGTCGAAATAGGAAATTGTGATACGTGAATGGTCCTGACGTGTGAGAAATGGTAAGACAAGAGGCTCCCGTAGGGTCATGAACGAGGCCCTATGTGCAGAAACGACAGTAAAGAGGATCCGTATAGTTTGGAATAGTAAGAAAAAAGTGACTCAAAACCTGGGGAGGAAAGAATTATAGGGATAAGGCCCAGGCGCTGGGTTCGTGAATGAGCGTTCAACGACGACTGCAGGACAAGTAAGGATCTGCCAGATACATGCGAGATGAACCACGTTGGTGTAGCAAAACCTTACCTGTAAGCGGCATCAACCTGTGAACGCCTCTTCCGCTTGCTATGGTCGTCGTGCTGACGCAACCTTTCATGCTCTTGATCAGCGTCTTCGTAGCTTCTCTTTCTAGAGAACGAGCTGTCCCTTCGGTCGAGGGATGGTACAACAGGCACATCCTGTTGCAGCCCATCGCCTTGCTTTTCGCATTCAAAATCAGAACCAGCCATAGTTCGGTTGCTTCCTTCGGAGCGCGCAGGACTTCCTCTGTGGTTGTCAAAGCCAAGGCCATTGCTTTGAGGTGCATTCCAGGGATCGTACTGCTGCTCTGCCGGAGGAGCCGGAGGAGGCGGAGGTTGAGAGCTGACACCTGCTGACATGGATCCGTATGGGCGAGGAGGAACAGATCTAGGTCCACTGTGGCGGAATCCACCGTATGACTGCGCCCGTTGAGTCGGCTGTGCAGGCCTTTGGGTTGAGACAGATGAAGGCGCAGCAAGCGACTTATTGGCAAGTGGCGCTGATTCACATATGTCAGATAGAGAGCAGGGCACCAGCATCGGCTCGCTTGACGGTGGCTTCGGGGCTCCAGTCACGCCCAGTTTCGCGAGAACATCCTCTTGGCTTCCTTGCAGTGGAGATGCTGTCTCTCTCTTGGATACGCTGGACCTTGCACTTTCCTGATCCGTACTGAGCGCTTGCTCGAGGTTATCCATAATGTCCCATGTGGCGTCACGCATCTCCATATCTCCGTCATCCACTACTGCCTCCTCAGACTCATCAGGACGATCCCGCTGCGCGATGCAATCTTCTAGTGTAATTAGATTGTTTTGCATGTCCTCATCTGTGAAGACAACGAAGACAGGGTCATCTTTGATGGTTTCCCAATCATCGGTTTGCCTCATGTTGAGGAAAGCTTCATGCGAGTTCTCGGCGGTGAAGTACACAGACACCGAATCGCCATTATCAAGTTTTTCTGGTGTTGGTTTCAATGCCTCTTCTTCAGCTTCAGCAAAAGTGGAAGGCAATGCACGAGTCACTTGCTTGGCGGGGTGCCAGATGATGACTCCGAGGCTCAGAGCGGGATCAACGGGTTCATTGCTCTTCGGCCAGATCGCGCCGTCAAAATCGAAATCCCAGTCGTCCCAAGCCAGGAACAACTGTGGCTTGTCGCCCATGCTCCCATCGGTTACGACACTGTTGGATTGAACGGGTTGCTGTGATGATTGAGATGTGTTGAGGTGGGCTGTTGCTGGAGTGGGTGTTGCCTCAGGGTCCAACATGGCTTGGCTATGTGGTGGCCCATTAAAAGAGCCAGGCTGCGACGGCCATGCTCCGTTTTTGCCATAGGGCTGGTGACTTGCCTCAACAGCAGCAGCCTGCGTTGGGTAACCCTGATAGCCATTCTGGGGAGAAGCATAAGATTGAGCAGGTAGACGATTCGATGCTTGCGAGTAACCTGAACCTGGTGGATAACCAGGGTTTGACCACTGGTAGTTGTTCAGTGCCTGGGAATATGGTTGCCCAAGCCCTGGCGCTTGGTGCGCTTGGTGGCTATAGCCATGGATAGGATAGCCTTGTTGCGGGTAGTTTGAGGACGTCGAAGATGGTGGGAATCCCGACTGCGTCGACTGGTGTGAGCTGGGAAACTTGTTAGTACCAAAGGGACCCTGGGGTTGCGCTGGTCCGCGGTAGCCCGGAGGAGGGGGATATCGGGTGATTATTGGGTTTCCCTTCTTCTTTGGTGGTCTGTAATGGTGTTAGAATAAATGAGGCTTATCGCGAAAAAGATGTATCCGGACGAGCACGTGATAAACAGTCAATTAGAGTTGGAGGTAAGACGTACTGCACATGCGGAGCGCGATGAGGGGGTGCAGTGGGTGGGTAGCCGACACCTGGCTGGTGCTGACCATATCTTGGCTGCTGTCCTGGTTGTTGTCCATATTGATAGGGTAGTTGTTGACCGTATGGGGATGGGCCATTTGGGTATGGTTGCTGCTGGAAAGGCGCCGCCCCCCCTACGGGCCTGTTCCAAGACATGTCACCCTAAGAAATTCACCTGCTGAGATCCACGGCAAAAACAGAAAACCCTCAGTTGGAACGATTAATGGAAACCGATGAAGTGCCCGGCGGCGGCGGCGGCAGCAGCGGCGTGGGTTGCGCTATTGGGAGAGTTCTTAAAGTATGGGATGCGCGTCCCAAAATTTGGTCAGGTTGAGCGCACGAGCCAGGACGAATAAGAAGCCCAAGCTTACGGAGGGGCAGTCAATTGAATAAGTCCTGGCAACGTTTGAATTTTGGAGGCTGAATGACTACACTGTGGCGTTGAGGAGGGGCAAGTGAGTTGACGCGGAGAGTGAAACAAGCCTGGCTGCTGATATGATGAAAACCCTTAGTGGTAGGTATTGAGAGCACGTAGCAGGCGAATAGCGACTTGAGAACGCCGAAAGGAGTGTCCTCCAAGACTAAAAGGACATGACAGAGAAAGAGAGTTCTAGCGCTAGAGGCTCATGTGCCTCGTAGGGTCTGGAAAGCGTGCCCAATGGAGATGGCGTAAAAAGGAAGTCTGAAGCGTAGTCACGTTTTTTCTTGCGCATGGACCACCAAGCGGGATTCCGCCGCACGTTGGACAGGGCACAGCGTAAGCCGCCCCCCATACCTGTCGCTCGCGTTTGCGCCACTGCCTGTATAGCGCCTCTCCATGCGCCTCTGAGGATGATTGTACGCTACAGACATTTGCTAGCGACCAGTATAGACTCAATACCCTGAGCTGCGCCACGGATGCTACACACCCCGTACCTACGCCACGAACACCACCATGCCCGGCCTACCATGTACGTCAGTCACTAGTAAACCCCGCCAATACTCCACATACTCAAGCTGACCCTCTGCAGCCAGCGTAGACCTAGATGAATGCATATCCCGGTTGTCGAAGAAAGAGCTCCTCGCGGAGCCGGTTATCGAGGCAATATGCGCAAAGACGAAGGAGCTGCTCATGAAAGAGAGCAACGTGGTCCACATTAGAGCACCTGTCACTGTTGTTGGTGATATCCATGGCCAGTTCTTCGATATGATGGAGATCTTCAAGATTGGTGGACCTTGTCCGGATACAAACTACCTCTTTTTGGGTGAGTACTCGTCTGCTCCTCGTCCGCGGCACGCGACCTCGAGCTGCTGAACTGACGCTGAGTAGGCGACTACGTCGATCGCGGCCTTTTTTCTGTCGAAACCATATCGCTCCTCGTATGTCTAAAGCTCCGCTACCCACACCGCGTCCACCTTATCCGTGGCAACCATGAGTCTCGCGGTGTTACTCAGTCTTATGGCTTCTATACCGAGTGCTCTCGCAAATATGGCAACGCAAACGTATGGCACTATTTCACAGACATGTTTGACTTCCTTACCCTCTCTGTGGTCATCAATGACCAAATCTTCTGTGTCCACGGTGGCCTGTCGCCTTCAATACATTCCATCGACCAAATCAAAATCATCGACCGTTTCCGAGAAATCCCTCACGAAGGGCCCATGGCAGATCTCGTGTGGAGCGATCCTGATCCCGAAAGAGATGAGTTCTCACTCAGTCCTAGAGGGGCCGGCTACACATTTGGGGCCCAGGTGGTCAAAAAGTTCCTAGAAGTCAACTCCATGTCGCATATTCTTCGTGCGCATCAGTTGTGCCAAGAGGGCTACCAGATTCTCTATGATGACAGACTGAGTACTGTTTGGAGTGCGCCAAATTACTGCTATCGGTGTGGAAACATGGCTAGCGTGCTAGAAGTCAGCGACACGGGCGAACGCTTCTTCAACGTTTTTGATGCCAGCCCGGACAACGATGTCCACCGAGCTGAGCAGCAGCAGCAACAAGGAAAAGAAGTGACGACGGAGTATTTCCTATGATACCCCCCTGTACATAACAATGCGTTTGCATTTGTCGGCGTTGATAATAGAGACGGCGTTCGTATAAAGATACGTTGGCTATATACGTTGTAGCGCGTCATCAAATCGTCCAAAGGCGTAAAAATGCGTAACTTCAACAAAATCGCAGTCACAAACCTGTGCTCTCGCCTCAGCAACCTAGATATTTTGTTTCAACCCATCGTGCCTCCTCGTCGCTGCCTAGCCTTGCAACCACGATCCTGATATCTGGAAATACGCTGAAGACCCTGTTCAGTCCGACCTTGCCGGCAGTGTACGTCACGAAGACTATTTTGTGTTCTGGTACACCGTGGTCGACAAGCACTCTGACCGCCATCAGCGCAGCCGCTCCGGTAGAGAATTGGGGATCGAGGACTAGGACCAGCCCATGCTCAGAGATGTTGGCTGGCAATGCCCGATAATGAAGCTCTGGCTCTCCAGTTCTATAGTTTGTCTGGATCAGTACTCGTCCTGTTCTGCAATCAGGAATTGTCCGTCGCAAACCCGTCTCGAAGGCACTACCGCCGCGCAGGACGACCACGGCACTGACTTCTGCGTTCTTCTTCAACCCCTGATAAGTAGTGTTCTGGGGTGTTGTAACCTGGTGCGATACAAACGGTAAGAAATCCACTGCCGTTTCGACAAGCAATGCCACCATCCGATCAAAGTAAAACACAAAGTCCTCTCTCGATGTCTCAGGGTTCAGCAGCAATGTGTGCATACCCCTAACCTGGTTCGTCTGCTTGAGTATGATGGCGTTATGACTCAACGGTGTGTCTTCAGCAATCTTGCCCAGTCTGCGAAGTTCAGACTGATGCTGCACGCTCTTACTTTGTAGCGTTTGCCGAACCTGATTGCTCACCATAGTAATGGCAACCTTATTCTCAATACCTCTTGGGATGATGAGGTCTGCAATTTCTCGCTGTGGAGCGACATATTTGTAATAATTGGGCTTGACAAAGGAGAACCACTGCTTGATACAGCCTTCAATATCGCGGCCTCGTTCCTTCACATCTCGCACAAGACGGCGCGAGAGACACAGATCGGCATCGGCGTCTGCGAAGATCTTGAGGTCCAAGAGATCAACTATCCGTGGGTCATGTAGGGCAAATATGCCTTCGAGGATTATGACGTGCGGAGAATAGATTGTTGTAGTCTTGGGGAGGCGGGCATGCTTCTGAAAAGAGTAGATTGGGACCTCGGCAACCTTGCCATTCTTGATGTCTTTCAGTCGGTCAACGAGGATGTCGAAGTCTATAGCGTCTGGAGAATCAAAATCGAACTCGTTACGAAACGCTGCCGCAGATTGTTCTGGCGTGAGAGGTTTGTAGAACGAATCCTACATGCAGTGTTCCTTAGCTGGTTGGGGCACGTGACCCAGTTTACAAGGCTGAAACGAACCATAGATAAGATGACTACCCAGGGCAAGTTCAGTGAGGAGACAATAGCCATTGCCAGAGATGTTTTGCCCGAGCCTGAACTACCGGCCACTCCAATGATACTCGCGTTACCCCATGGCGGTTCGTAGTGCGTTCTTCGGCCTGCTGAAGCCATATCTGAGGTTCTCTAGGCGTTCTTCACGCCGAGGAGCTCTCTATGACCTTGCTATATGAGTTTCCACCTCTTGTAGCGAAGTTCGAAGATATCAAAAGGACATGCAGAGTTCCAGAAACGATCGGGTTTCTGCAGTGGGTGGCTCTGACCTTAGTGCCAGGCTTACATAAGGACCCACCCGCACTAGTCTCGCCAAGCGCGCAAGCTCAGTCTTCTTCTTTCACCGAAGCTGTCTTCTTAAACTTCCTCCTCCCACGCAAAGTTTTGCGTGACCACCAGCACACTCGGCCAACGGTCGAGCAGCTTGTATCGTTTACTGATGGACGTCGGCTGAGGCTTGCAGGGCGCCTCGCTTCACCATGGTAAGCTGCACCGCGCCTGTGATTGCGGCCCTTCACACCCGCTGACAGTCCTGCAGAGCTCATCCACAGTCTCCGTGTCGGCGGCAACGCCAACGCAGCCTCATCCTTTCCAGAGGAAGGTTGATGATGTGAAACCATCCAAGACGTAAGTTGCTCACTGTATGCGCCGCTTCCGCTGCCTACTTCGAATGATGATTTCAAAATAAGTTGGGAATCTCTCCGAACCAACATGTGGAGAACACATTAACTTGTATCTCTGATCCCATGGCAGCGTTTGCATCGCGCGCTAATCGACTAGCTTGTAGATGGCGCATCAATGCTAACGTTGCGTCTGCAGGGATATCAACTTCGTCATCATGGACTACCTGGTTAGCGAAGGCTACCCTAGAGCTGCGGAGAAGTTTGCCAAAGAAGCAAACATCCAGCTGCCTCTTGAAGAGGAGTCCATTCAGTCGCGCGTAGAAATACGCCGGGCTATTCATGCTGGTGATATCGATACTGCTATCACCAAGATCAATGACCTAAACCCTCAGGTAAGCAGTATTCCTTCTCTTGTTCCACACCACCTTGCAGGATTATACACAGTTTCATGCACCACGCAGAATCTCTTTGATGATAATCAAACCTTCAGTCCTCAGTATGATTGCAAGCAAATATACTCAACTCATCTCGTCTATCTGTCGTTGGACATTGCTAACGCAACAATTAGATTTTAGACACAGATCCAGCTTTGCACTTTGACCTGCTCAGGTTGCAGCTTATCGAGCTTATCCGGGCATGCACGTCATCTGCTACATCCGACATCACTCCTGCGCTCAACTTCGCTTCATCTCAGCTTGCTCCCCGCGCGGCTATGAACACAGAATTCCTGAAAGATTTGGAGCTTACAATGTCGTTGCTCATATTCCTTCCGGCGGCTCCCGGTACTCTACAAAAGGAACTCAACGAGCTGTTGGAGCCGTCGCTCCGTAGAAATGTTGCAAGTAAAGTTAATGAAGCAATACTCACTAGCATGGGGGCTCGGGGAGAATCTCGCATGAGGAGCTTAGTGCGCTTACGACAGTGGGCCGAGACTAAAGCAAGGGCAGCTGGGAAGAATCTTCCACCTTCCCTACCTCTCGGGTTGCAAGATGCCGACGAGCGGCCGGCCAACGGGCACAACGAGGCTGCCGACGTGATGGTGCAGTAGGATGAGCGCTGGGCGTCTCTTCAGGACCAATTCCCTTTGATCATTCGTATTCTGAGTTTTGGTGAGATAGATGAACGGCCAGGGCGTTTAGATGCCCCAGGTCCATCGTGATGCCCTCAAGCTCCGGTAACACGGAGCTTTTTATGTCTAATGTACACAATGATACTCGATCAGCCTCACGTTGACCCGAAACTGCTGTAGTATGTCGTCACATGTCAGCATTGTGACAGTTTTTGGCTATTTGGCGCCTGTAGTCTTGGTGTTCTGGGTTGCACGATACGTTTTGCCAAGGGTGCCATGTTGGATCTGCACTAGACGTCGAGTTCACTCGCCCTAAGCAGTCACAAAGGTGCTCAGGTATTCATCAGGGTTCTCACAAAGACATGGAGATAAAGAGGAGTCCTGCGTGGCATTCCCGGATGCGAAGAGAACCCTTTTCGTCTGGCGGCTGTGCCGTGCCGTACTTGCAAGCGAGTTGAAGACCAGCCTTTGACATTCTTAGCGAACCTGCCATCCCTCGCCGATCCTCTCGTCCTACTCGACGTCCTTTTCTCCGCAGCCTTGGACACTTGTTGACAGCTATCTGTCACTAGCTTTGCGCGGCTACCCCGCGCACTACGATGACGGTCCTCGGACCCCAACACCCCCGCATGGTACACCAGGAGCCGCATGGGGTGGATCTGTCTAAAAGCAATTCTCAGTGACGTTATTGGACGAGCGCGACCTGGTACTTCCTGGAGTGGAATACACGGCTGCAAGGCATACGTGTGACTGGAAGACTGGCGTGTAGCGTCTGGGAATAGTGTTTGGACTTTGCGCTCGACCGGCCCAGTGGGAGTGCTCGCTGAGCTCTGCTGGTACGATTCATGTTGACTGTCTTCTCACATAAGCTGCCGTCGAATCGGTAGTGGAGACGTCAGGTGAAACTGGGTTGTTGAGGGACCGGATTATGGCCAGCCATGGAAGCACACCACTCAAAGGCCATTGTGGGCTTTGACAATGATCGCAAGACAATACGCCTTTTTTTTCTCGCCAGAGTTTTCTCGTACGGTGCTGCCGCGGGCGAGAGCAGAAAGTATCAGGAGATATTCTGCCGAAAGAAGCTAGCTGCCCGGCTTTGGACCCCCCTCCACTTCAGACCACTTCCTTGCTCGTCACCCCTCACACCATAGCAAACTAGGGCTGCCGTCTGCGCTTGATCCCTGAGGTGATTTACACGCGCTAAAATCAGACCATTCTGCCCTTGGTCTTCTCGGGATCCCCACGCTCACGCTACTGTTGCTGCCACCTAGTTGACGCATCATGATCCGCCAGCCCGTCCAATCTTGACCATCGTACCCCTCCAAAAGATCCACTGTACAACTACGCCTCGCAAGCTTAGACCAATGAGGAATACGTATCATGGATGACCACCTCCGGCACGCCGAGCGAGAGACTCGCCTTCGCCGTGGGTGAACGGACGCAATCCTACAGCAGCAGCTTCCGAGAAAGGCGCATTTGTATGCAGACCCTGCTATGATCCGTTTGTTTCCGGGTGGAGTTACGGCCCTCAGTCATCACTGCCTTGGTAGTGAGTATATAAAGCTCTCACTTTCCGTAACACAAAAGCCATCAACAACCATCCATCCATCCATCCATCCACCAACAATCCGCAAAACACTCTACAGCCTCTATCACCATGAGCAGCATTCCTCAAGAGCAGTGGGCGCAGGTCATTGAGAAGACCGGCGGTCCTGTCGAGTACAAGAAGATCCCAGTGCAGAAGCCCGGTCCTGATGAGGTTCTTGTCAACATCAAGTATTCTGGTGTCTGCCATACTGATCTCCACGCTGTAAATGGCGACTGGCCATTGGTAAGTGTAACCACCATCCTTTCTCATACGTTGTTGCTAATATCATCAAGCCAACTAAGCTTCCTCTCGTCGGTGGCCACGAAGGTGCCGGTGTCGTAGTCGCGCGAGGCGAGCTTGTCAAGGACGTCGAGCTTGGCGACCACGTCGGTATGCTATATTCCTTTTCGTCGCTATCGTTGTGGGTTCATCATAGATTGCTAACGCGTACCAGGTGTCAAGTGGCTGAACGGTTCTTGCCTATCTTGTGACTTTTGCCAACAGGCAGACGAACCCCTTTGCCCGAAACCACTTCTCTCTGGATACACTGTCGATGGTACCTTCCAGCAATACTGCATCGCCAAAGCTGCTCACGTTGCCCGCATCCCCAAGGAATGTGACCTGGCTGCAATTGCACCTGTCCTCTGCGCTGGTATCACTGTCTACAAGGGTCTGAAAGAATCCGGTGTCAAGCCCGGCCAATTCGCTGCCATTGTCGGTGCCGGAGGTGGTCTTGGTTCGCTCGCTTGCCAGTATGCAAAGGCCATGGGAGTACGAACCATTGCTATCGATGCTGGCGAGGAGAAGAAGAACATGTGTGTTAACGACCTTGGCGCCGAAGCATTCGTCGACTTTTCCACATCCAAGAACCTCGTTGCCGACGTCCAAAAAGCAACACCCGATGGCCTCGGCCCTCACGTCGTCATTCTTGTTGCTGTCAACGAGAAGCCCTTCCAGCAGGCTGCTGAGTACGTCCGACCACGCGGTACCGTCATCTGCATTGGCCTTCCCGCCGGCGCTTATCTGAAAGCACCCGTTTTTGAGACTGTCATCAAGATGATCAGGATCCAGGGTTCGTACGTCGGCAACCGCAAGGACAGCTCAGAGGCCATTGAGTTCTTCCGCCGTGGTTTGATCAAGGCTCCGTACAAGATTGTCGGTCTGTCTGAGCTGCAGATGGTGTACGACAAGATGCACCAGGGTACGATTGTCGGACGCTATGTCCTAGACACATCCAAGTAAGGTTCAGAGTAGAATTGTGAATGCAAGGGTTGAGCAAGTGTACTGTATATATTGAGTTTATGATATCAATGAGAAGTTTTCCTTTTTGTATTTCTGAAGCTCGGGCTTTTCTGTGAGTACCACAATGACTATGGTGGTAATGGTGGACAACAGCTTTTGTGTCGAAATCTACATATCATTCTCAACAATTCCGGTTCAGTTGTTGCTAGATATGATATTGATACGCAATTGTGAGCAACCCTTGATCCCACCCGTCATCAATCCCCTTTGTAACAAAACTACCACTAACATATACATCAGCATATACATTTTTGTTGATCCGTTTGTCTACGCACATCCTTTACCTTTACCTAACAGTGAGAAAAAAAAGAAGAAGAAGAAAGGTCAAGATACTCGAACCAACAGCACAGCCGCGATTCTCCGTTCCAATCCCTCCCCCCTTCACATACCCCCTAACCCCCCTTGCCCCATGCTGACTGTACCAAGAAACGAGTCTGAAACTTAAAACACCCAACCGCCCCCTCCCCGCTCCCTCGTCCGCCTGACCGTTCCTCTCCGAACGCGTAATGGATGCGAGATTTTTGCTTGGAAAAACTTACACGAATTGAGCAAGAAAGGGACTTTATGGTCTGGATGTGCGTGTGGAGCTGGGACTTCTAACGCAGGTGGGACAGGGTAGGAGTAGAGAGAAACATGGAGATGGAGATGGAGATGAAGGAGAAGGGTGAGATAAGATATGCAGGATGAATCCGTCGCCCAATGCGGCACAGTGTTCAGGCCACCCCCCTCTCGCACCCCAGTCGCCTGCTTGGTTGGGTTGGTTTGCTTACTAGACGTGCGAGTATAACAATGCTTTGTACATATAACATTTTTTTTTCACATACGTTCCGCCCTTTCACCCCCCCCTTATTTTACGCATGCTACTGTGGAGCAAAAAAGGCATCTTGACCTATTTAGGCTGATTTCTTTTCTTTCTTGTTTTCAGTCATCGTTTGTTGCCCTTTTTTGAAACTTCCTTCTGCGGTTCGGAGCTAGTACATAGCTGCTAGTAGTAGTACCAGGATGCTGCGCGATGACGACGAGTGGGGTAAAAATGTTCAGAGGAGAAAAAAAGGAGGATCAAGATACACGGCTAGCAGGCGACGATCACCGATGGAATTGCGCAAGCGCAATCGAGTGTTAATGGGACTTTTGGTCTGGGTTAACATTGCATTCGTTGTGTTCGTCTACAGATACTACTGGCTTGCTGGTGCTACAGCAAAGTCGCGAGTATCGTCGTGTCCCGAGACGACGATAGCAAGAGATATCCTCGTTGTGCTGCGAACGGGTGCTACCGAGGCGCTTGAGAAACTGCCGGTGCATTTTGAAACGACGCTTCACTGTGTACCGAATTACGTCGTGTATTCTGATCTTGACGAGGAGATTGCTGGACATCGCGTGCACGATGTATTCGAGGACGCGATTAGCGATGCGCTGAGGGAATCGCGCGAGTTGCGGTTCTATCATCACCTTCAGACGCTAGGGAGACAGGGTCTCACGGCTCTTCGCGCATCTACGACCAAACAACCATCACCTCCTTCTCTTGATACTGGGCTGTCTGACGTGGTGGAAAACCCGGGTTGGAAACTCGACCGGTTCAAGTTCCTGCCGATGGTGGAGAAGGCGCTGAAATACCGGCCAAGTACCAAATGGTTCGTCTTCATAGAAGCAGATACGTATCTCGTGTGGGAGAATCTCGTTGCGTATCTCAGTCTCTTTGATGCAACGCAACCGCGATACATCGGCAAACACATGTACATGGACGACGTGCTCTTCGCCCACGGCGGCTCTGGCTTCGTACTCTCGGCCCCCGCCATGCGTCGCGTCATCGAGCAGCGTAATGCCTACGTCGCGCAGTATGACACGTACGCCATAGAGAGCGCGGCGGGCGACATGGTGCTGGGTAGGATGCTTGCCGATGTTCATGTTCCGCTGTTCTCTGCATTTCCGCACTTCCAGGGCGACCCCGTCACCTCGCTCGACGCCAACGTGAGTAAGGTTGATAGAAGACCTTGGTGCTATGCGCCCATCACCTACCACCACATGCGTGACTCGCAGATTCGTGCGCTGTGGGACTTTGAATCGCGATATAGGCTTCAACGAGGCGGCAGTGCGTTACTCCGCCACGTAGACGTCTTCAAAAACTTTATCCGTCCGCAGTTGCGCGACAAAGTAGATGACTGGGACAACTTCTCTCTAGACAATAGCAGTATCGTGCCTTCGTTCACAGATTGCAAAGCGATATGCGAGGCCAATCCTGCTTGTCTGCAGTTTTCGTATGAGACGGCAGCAGAGAACTGCGCAATCTCTACAGGTATCGTCCTCGGTGAGGCGGCGAGGAGGCAGTGTGTTGAGTACTCGAGTGCAGCGGGCAGGTGTGTCAGGTGGCAGGGCGACGACAACAATAAGAAGAGCTCGCAAATGGGGACTACTACTCCCGGTTCGGTTCAATCAGGGTGGATGATGCATCGTATGCAGCGGTATGTGGAGGAGATGGATAGTATGTGTGGCGCAGGGAAGATGGATACGTGGGTAGTGAACCAAGAGGTTTCTGGTCCATGAGGAAGGAACAAAGGGGTGTGCTATCGTCATTGTTAGCAGCCACTGTCCTCGGTCTCACTACTTGAATGTCTAGCAACGAAGACCGCTAGACCTTCAAGGCAAAAGGTGCTGGTTTACGCAAATCTGACACTACATATACCCGCTAACACGACACAACTGCCATGGTGGCACAGTATACCCAACAGGAATTGGCTGAGTTCCTCCGCCTCATTCATGCTGCAGCCATGGATATCAAGGGGAAGTTGCTTGCCAAATTGGGAACAACAGAACGCAAATGGGTAGATGAGCGAAACGACCGAAGAGCATAAACAGGATGGATGCATGTGTTTGTCCATTCAGCATCCTCTTTTAATCCTTCACCACAACAGGGGTGCAAACTAATGGATATGTATGTATATATATCTACAAGAAATTAAAGTTCCCAAGTTATGTTTTAGCCGAATCCAATGCCAAAAAGCCTCAAGATAAAGACAACATGCGCTTGAGATTTTTTCTGTGGGCAGCCCAATTAATCCCAATACCAACAACTCATTACGTCGTTATAACCACGAAATAGAAGGCAGATAGACGACTGTCGTCAGTTGGACGTACAGAGCGATAAATAAAGAATCCAACATGGGGTGCCAGTTATGCGCCCAGTCCCTTTTTTGTACATGCAAGAAGTACCATGAAGCGGTAGATTGGAAATAATACACTTGGGTATGAAGCGGAGGACGATGAAGAGTTAGAAGAAATGCCCGCTGTAGCCGTTGACTCCGGTGAGAGGCGGCTGGAGAAGGGTGGGGGGTTGCTGCTGCTGAACAATATTGGCTGGAACATAATGGGCCTGGTAAGGATGCTGCGGCATGCTGAAATCAGCGACAAGAAGAGGGTTACCGAAGCCAGTTGGCCTTCGCGGAGCTGGAGCTGGAGCCGGCACTGGTGCTAGGGTGACCTGAGACATCTGTTGTTGAACTGCCATCTGTTGCTGCTGCTGATACATGACATTGCCGTCTTGTATTTGCCCGTTGAGTTGCTGCTGCTGCTGTTGAGGCGCCGGGTGTGATTGCTGTTGGTCTTGATTTTGTGGAGTGTCCCAGCCCCATTTCTGCTTCAGTTCTGTGTTGACGAACCCCACGCGCCAACCAGTCTCTTGTCTAATCTTGTCAAATATTTGGAGAACTTCTTCTTGCTCGCGCCGGTCTGTCAGAGGCTCAGCAGCAATAGCAAGTGACCGTAATGCCACACTAGCGACGCCACGATCTTTGACATGGGCGCTAATACCGCAGATGAATTTTGAATTTTGCTCGAGCATGGCCCACATTTCGGGCTCGCTAGGTGCTTGTATAGGGTTGATCTGAGCTAGTAGGACCAAAGAGGTGTGGTAAAACAGACGGGCAATGATGGACGCTCGTTTAATTAACCAAACTTCGGGGAACGCAGATCCGGAGATAGTCTGTCCAGGATAGAGATAGGCCATTGGGTGCATAGTCCTGGGTATATTTTCGTTCCATCTGTCCGTCATGTCTTTGAGCCGCAGCCATTCGTTGTGCCGATCCTGCAATGTTTGCCTGGCGACTTCCTGGTTTCGCGGTATTGAGGCACGGAAGTTGCATATTCTGGCGATGATGTACAAGATTCGGTGTGTCCAGACTTCTTCCTTTCCCGACTCGGTTTCTGGGGTAAAGTCCATTTCGATGCCCCAGTCGTCTGGATCCCAAGCAACCTGCCAGTTAAAGTGAAGGCAACTCAGAATCTCCATGCCGACATTGAGCCAGAAACAGGCTGCTCCAATGCCCGTTGACCTAGCATTCCAGCGGCACTCTTTGATCAAGGCACGAGCGCCGGCAATGTGGTTCATGCGTTGCAGTGCGCGCTCGGCCATGATCTCATACACATTTAGGATGACTGCAGTAGTGGCACACAAGATGGTGTCCCGGTCTGGATTTTGCAGAGAATGTAGCAGGTCGCGTGTAGCCACATCGTAGTAGTGGAGAGCCTTTTCCTCGCTATACTTTGGGTTGACGAGCGCGAGATGTCGTGCACCACATGCGAGGAAGGCATGGAGCAGCATGGGTTCGTTGAGCGCGTGGAAGGGCAGCAAGCGCGAAAAGTGCTTGTGTGCGTCCATGCTGTCCATCCAGATGCCAATTTCCTCGACAAAAACTTGCATGTACAGTACCTCCTCCTGGCTCTTTAGGTAGTCGCGCGTGGGAAGAGGGCCTGGACTAGCCGAGTGTTCCATTGTGTAAGAAGATGGGGTTGGGTTGTTTGAGTAGTTGGATACTGTCTTAATTAGCATATGAATTTGGTCGAGTTGGGAACAAACTGACTTGAGCGTCCATGTTGATGCTGCGTGCGGTGTTGGTCAAGATTGTAGTTGAGCTGCGTTTGCTGGTACGAGTCGTGGGCAATGGCTTGGATAGGCGGGGGATGTTGGCGTGACGAAGCGGGTGGACCCATACCAAAGGCGTTGTCGCCCATGGGCAGGTGAGTTTCTATTTCCTCGACAGGGTACATTTCTCGGCCTCCGACGTATTCCGAAGCGATTGTACGAGACTCGTCCATGAAGGCTACCTGGTAGTCGACGCCCTGGGGGATTAGGTATGCGTTTCGCTCGCAGGTTGTGTCGAGGAAGTTGAGCTTCTTGCCCCAATTGCATTCTCGCTGCGATTTCAGACAGTTGTTGCAGGTAGGTTTGGTCTCGTCGCACTTGAGATGGCGCTCTCTGCATGTCAGGCAGCCGGTGCGTGTTCGCTTTGGCTTGTCATCGGCTGTACCGTCGCTTCCCCGTTTCTTGGTTGTCGGCTGTTTGTTTGTCGGGGAGTCATTGTTTGAAGGAGGCGTGGTAGTGTCTGTCATGGTGCTCTGCCTTTGTTCGCGCAGAGAGCCGGTTCGCCGATGGTCGCTATGCAGGGGAACTGCTGGACGGGGGACCACCACGGCCCTGGAGCAGGGCGTGCAGCGGGACGACTACGATGACCCCTCCACTTCGATGGTTTTTGGCGGTCGGGTTGGTGGTAGCTGACGGGGGGAGTGTGGGCTCTCAGTCCAGGATGACGGAGAGACGACCAGTGAGCGACCGCACAGAGGACAAGACGGCGTAGCGTGAGACGATCGCCACAGCAACTGGGCTTGAGGAGGAGGGCGGAATTGAAGTTGGCGAGGTGTCGAGGGCAAAGGCGCACGGTTGGCAGGCGCGGGATGGTTGGTGGTCTGGTCCTGTCTGGGCTCGGAGGAAGCGACGAGGTACCTGCGGGCGCAGCACAATGGTCGCAGGGCGGGAGCACGCAACACCGAGTCGGCGGGCGTGGCAGAAGCAAGTTGGGAGGCGAGGTGCAAAAGGAAAGAAGACGAGGGCCGTCGAGAAGCGAGGCGCGAGGCGTAAGACGGCGGAATATTGGTTTGTATCTGGGCGGGCGGGCGACGACGGGGAATAGGGAGCGCGAGCGCGAGGGATGGGATGCGGGCACGGTGCTGCTGTCAGGGCACACGAGGGGCAGGTGGAGGCGAGGGCCGACTCAAGCGAACGCTGCAGGGAACACTGACAGCTCACTTGCACGGGGCTCCCGGGCTGGGCTGCGGCCGGCGTGCGCTGGAGTAGTGTTGTATGCGTGTGTGTTTACAGTAAACTACCGTCGACACGCTGCGAGCCGGCGACAGGCGAGGAGACGAGGGCGGCGGCGGGAGGAGTGGTGCCGGGGTGAGGATAGATATCGGCTTGTGGCTGCGCCAGCGACGTATGAGGCGATCGTATGCGCGCCGGGCCGGCGACAATGCGCAAACGGGCTTGGGCTGGCCGTGGGTTGCCCGTGGGCGCGGCCGCTGGTGATGGCAAGTCGAGCTTCGCCTGGGGCCCGCGGAGGCTCTGGGAGCGTTGCGGGTGCTTACGACGACGATGAGGGCTGCTGGTGGGTGTGGCGTGCGATGCCGTGCTCGTCTATTGTTGCAGAGTTTTGCAAATAAGCTCGCAGCCAAAGGAGATCCCTGCATCCATCGGCAATCGCTGCGCCATTCACACACATGCACCCTCGAGCGAGGGTGACGCCAGCGCCCAGCATGGGTGCCATTGCAGCTGGCAATGCACAGCACGCAGCCTGTGTCTCACAGCCGCGTGCAGCCAAGCGGGCGGGCAGCGTGCATGGTGATGTCAGTGTTGCGCAGCCAGCATCGCAGGCCATGCCATCAGCTCGCCGTGGATGTGGATGTGGATGCAGATGCGACATGGACATGGGCCCTGGGAGCTATTTTGGGCGGGCGGTGTTCAGCCGAGGTTGGGCCGCCCGTCGCTGGCTCAAGGCTTGGACCGCCCCACCCCAGGCCCATGGCCGATCGCATCTCGCGCCGCCTTGCCCAAGACCACTACCTCAGCTTATCCATGGCCCTGGCCCGCCAGTCCGCTGCTCTGCCGCCTGCGCTCCCCAGCTGCATCCTGCGCGGCCATGCTTCGCACATTCACTGTGTCCAGTTCGTGCGCCGCAATGCCTATCTGCTCACGGGCGACGCCCACGGCTGCGTCGTCTACTGGAGCCTTGTTACAAAGAGGGCCGTCTACGTGTGGAAGGCCCATGCTGGCCCCATTCTCGGCATCGCCCAATGGGGGCATGACAGAATCTTAACGTGAGTCGCTGTCTTCCTTCATGCACGCCATGCCCGCACCCCGTCCCCTCGTCCTATTCGTTCGCCCTCACGCGCCGTAATCTTAGACCTGCACGATAAACCTGCTCGACTAACCTGCTCGTCTGCCTCCCAGCCACGGTCGAGACAACACCCTCCGTGTATGGCAGCTGAGGCCAGAGGGCCGTCCCCCAGACAAGATTGTTCTGCCGGCAGATTCACCCGAGCACGACCAACCCCTGCCATGGCTGCTGCACTCTCTTTCCGTCAACACCCTCAACTTCTGCGCCTTTTCCATGTGCCATCAACATGCACAGCCCGCCATGCACCTCACCCCGCCTGACCCAATTCTTGTAGCCGTCCCGGGAAGAGACGACAAGACGATCGAGGTTTGGCAACTTCCAGATGAAACGCTGAAAATTATCGTCCCTCGAGTGCAAACAATAGAAACAGGTACATGCGCCCGTTGGTCGTTGCTCCAACTAGAAAAAGGGCGCTAACGCCACTAGGAATGGTCATGGCTGTGCAACTGACCCGCCATCAACGTTCGCAGACCATCTTGCTTCTTGCTGGGTACGAGGGTGGCGTCACAGCAGCGTTCAAGCTGCCTGGAAACTGCACCAGCCCTACCGTTGACTCTGCTCAGCTCGTATATCTCAGCCAGCCCCATAGTCAGCCTGTGTTGTCGCTTGATGCTTTACCGGATGGTGACTTTTACTTCACCTCTTCAGCTGATGCCAAACTGGCTATGCACCGTCTGCCGGGACTGACCGCTGATGCCAACGGGGATGACGAGAGTAGTTCGGCCATAATGCCGTCACCAGTATCTGCAGGTCAAACATTGGGGACAACAGAAGAGACTTCTCAATCGGTCGATTCGGCCGACTCGTTGCCTTCGTTCGCGAAGCAGCCCATCAAGTCCGCACCCCCAGACACACCCAAGCCAGGTGGTTTGGCTTCTCTGCTGTCTTCGTCCTCTACACCACTCCCCCGCATCAACCCTGCGCCACCAGTCCAGGCCGTAGTGACATTAGAGCCTCCATATAAAACCATAGACACCAAACATGCCGGACAGCAGTCTCTCCGAGTGCGCTCTGACGGCAGGCTTATCATCACCGGTGGCTGGGATGCCCGTATCCGCATATATAGTAGCAGAACCCTCAAAGAGGTTGCGGTACTAAAATGGCACAAGGAAGGCGTATACGCAGTGGCGTTTGCTGAGATTTTGACGGCACCAGAAGTAGCAGGTCAAGACGCAATGCTAGACAGACGCGCCAAAGGCCGTGAGCAGGAGCGCGAGGACGAAACTAAGATGAAGCATTGGGTTGCTGCCGGAGCAAAGGATGGTAAAGTGAGTTTGTGGGAGGTGTTCTGAGGCGACCAGTGTGACGTTGATGCTCGTCCTGCTTCTTGGATATACTTGTAACAATATCAGGACAGTTGTTCCAGCAATTGAACCAGTATTCGTGACGTTTGCAGCATCTGGACTAGAGGCTCCTCCTATCCGTGCTACTCGGGCGTTTAGCGAATCGGAGACGATGCTAGGCCGGCGTGCCTTCCCCACAAGCCGAGGCACGATGATGGACCGGGGAAGTGGGCCCAGCTTAAGCTCGACAGTCGCGCCGTCACTCTCGCCTGGCAACACATCTCACGACTTGTCAAACAATGCCATAACGCGGTTGCTCTCACCACTCACGAACCCCGAAACGAGCCATAGCAAAACCCCGCCGTGAGCCAAAGCGTGCCTCTCCATGTGACGAGCGCTCTTTGTCGCGCTTTCTACCTGACGACGAGACGTTCCTTTGCCCTTCTGACGCCATGGCCCGCTCAGACGAAGCGCATGGCCCTCACACTTCACGCCCTTCGACTCCTGAACAAGCCCCGGACCTCAGCATAACTGCTGATGACAATGTCCACCTCCACGCAGCCGGCTACAATGAATCGCCCGATCGCGGTCTCATACACAGCTTTGCGCGCTTCCGCTCCTCGCCTCTCGACTTTCTACGCGAAGTCTCGCTCCATTTCTCAGGCACAGGATGGCGCTCCTTCGACCACCCCATTGGCCAGCCAGAGTTTTACTCGGGCTTCAGCGAAACCATGAAAGGGAGGGTGATGAGCAACCCAATCCTTGTCGCCAAAATACGCGAGTTGGCAGACAAAAGAGTCGAGGTTGAAGCCAAGGAGGGGCTGCTGGGCGAGCAAGTGCTCAATGGTGGCAGTGGTGGTGTGGTCGAGAACGACAGGAAATCAAAGAGGAGGGCGGAGATCGAAGAGTCGCTCATGCAGGTCAGCGAGAGCTGGACAGACTCGATGATTTGTAAAATGGAGAGCAAGTCCTTTATAAGAGGCGCATACTATCTTGTGACGCAGCTTCTGACCAGGGCATACCACCAGGGTGTCCACGTTTCAAGCGAAGAAGTTCTACGGTTGCGTGCGGTAGCTGAGAAAGCAGCCAAAGACAAGCACTCGATAATATTCCTTCCGTGCCATCGCTCACACGTCGACTATGTCTCTCTCCAAATTATTTGCTACAGGCTTGGTCTTGCGCTGCCAACCGTCGTGGCTGGCGACAACCTGAATTTCCCAGTCGTGGGTTCTTTTCTGCAGCATGCGGGCGCCATGTGGATACGACGGAGCTTTGGAGACGATCAACTCTACATCACGCTGGTCCAAGCATATATAGATACCCTGTTACGATGTGGATACAACCTCGAGTGCTTCGTCGAAGGGGGTAGAAGTCGAACGGGCAAGCTTCTGCCACCAAAATTTGGCATTCTGAGCTACATGCTCGACAGCGTTGCAAGTGGCAGAGTAGACGATGCCATCATCTGCCCGGTTTCAACGCAGTATGACAAGGTCATTGAGGTTGAGTATGTGTCTGGGCTTTCTTCCAAGGCTGGAATATGAGAGCTAACAGTGAACAGTTCATATATCAGTGAACTTCTAGGCCAGCCGAAGCCCAAAGAAAATCTTGTAGACTTTCTATCTGCTTCCTCTGTTCTTTCCCTGAAGCTTGGTCGTGTAGACGTCCGTTTCCATGAGCCATGGTCTCTCAAGTCATTTATTGCCCAGCAACGCGACCGCTTCTCCAAGCTCCCCCAACAACTTGATACCAAGGAAGAGCGACTCCGTATCCTCCGTACGCTAGGATACAAAGTGCTATCGGAGATCAATGACGTTTCAGTCGTCATGCCCACCGCCCTCGTTGGCACCGTCTTGCTCACACTTCGCGGCCGCGGTGTGGGTAAATCCGAACTTATCCGACGCGTAGAATGGCTCAGCGACCGTGTGCGAGCCCAAGGCGGCCGTGTAGCACACTTTGGTAATCTCCCCACGAGCGTGGTCGTCGATCGCGCCCTCGAGGTCCTCGGCCCCGGCCTCGTTGGCCTTGTCCCCGGCCTCCCAGAAGACACTTTTTACGCCGTCGACCGATTTCAGCTCTCATTTTACCGCAACATGACCATCCACCTGTTCATCGAGCAGAGCCTCGTCAGTGCAGCACTATATACACACGTTAAGCAGGGTGGTGGGCCTGAGTACCAACGCATGTCATACGCTGATCTACGGGCCCAAGTCCATTTCCTCTCGCAGCTTTTCCGCGGCGAGTTCATCTTCCCGACCGAGGGCCTTGACACCAACTTATCCAAAACCCTACTCGGCCTCGAAAAAGACGACGTCATCACCCTGACACGCTCCTCGCCGACGGAACCTGGCAGCGACGAAACCCCGAAAATTGAATGGATCGAGCTCTCGCCCACGGAGCGCGCCCAAGGCCGCGAAAACTACGATTTCTACTGCTTCCTCATCTGGCCATTCATCGAGGCCGCCTGGCTCGGCGCAATCAGCTTGATGATGCTAACGCCGCCTCTGACCGACAACACCAATACTTCCACGACCAAACCCACGACAAAATGGCTCGACCAGAAAAAGACACAAGACCATGCCCAACTCCTTGGCAAAACCCTCTACCACCAAGGCGACCTCTCATACTTTGAAGCCGTCAACAAGGAGACGCTGAAAAACGCCTATGTCCGTTTCCAGGAAGAAGGCATGATTCTCGTCGCCAAGCCGCGACAGGCTGCCGATAAAAAAGCTAAAAACAAGACGGGCGCGAGTATCCGGTTGGCAGATGAGTGGGTCCCGCAGCGCCGCACCGATGGTGATAGTAATAGCGACACCCGCCACGGAGGTATCGTAGCGAGCGGCCCGCTATGGCGCTTTGCAGAGCGCATCAGCGCGAGTAGGCGCGAGGGCAAGAATCGCCGCGATGGCGCGACGGTGCAGACGAGGGTGCTGGGCTTGGTCGATCTCGTGGCTAAGGACTTGTGGGCCGATGCTGCTGCTGTATTTGAGGAAGGAGGAGATGGTGGCGAGATGGACCTGGGAGGAGGAGGAGGTGCAGCAGAAGGGGCCCAAGGGGATGGTGGAGGAGCGGAGGTCGAGACAAAGACGAAGAGCATGCGCAAGAGGGGGAATATGGCTAAGCTCTAAAAAAAAGGGCTTCTGGTATTGGTACTTTGGCCCTTTTTGTCTTTCTCTTTTTTTTTTTTTTGCTCCTTCGTCTTCTTAATCTTATACCAAAAGACTACGTATCGTTTGAGACATGGCTCTGACTAGGCTACTGCGGCTTGATGAGATTACCCCGTTCATCATCTGTTTCCTCTTCCTCACTGTCTGTTTCGTATTCACTCTCCTCTTCGCTTTCTTCTTCTTCCTCTTCGTCCGTCTCTTCTTCGCTCTCTGTCTCCGTTTCTTCCTCGTCATCTTCGCCTTCTTCCTCTGCTAGCCAATCATCGAGCGTCTTCTCCTTGAGTGGTGCCTTGGGCATGCCACCAACACCCGCATCTCCACCCACGCCGTTCAAGCCTCGTGGGCTCATGGTGTGGTCGGCCATCATTCGCCCGCTGCTACCCGCTGCTGCATCCAGCCTGTCGGCTGCCGACATGTTCTTTGCAGTCTCATACGCCGAGACGTAGTTTGAGGAAGACGCCGTCACAACTTCGTCCCGTAGCGCTGGATCCGGCTCATGGCCTTCTTTGACCCAGCGAGGCAGGTCTTCATATCCTTTGAGTCCGCCAACGCCGCCTTCGTCGCCAACAACTAGACTGGCACTTCCCAGCACGTAGCCCTTTCGCGTCTCACTTGGGCTTGGAATGTGCGGGACCGGTTTGGGCGCAAGAAGAAGTAGCGAGGCGAGTTGCGTCGAAGTAGGCGTCGCGAGTAGTGCCTTGTACACGCGAGCACGGTCGCGTAGGTCATACGAGGTATCATATCTTACCAACAAAAGAACGTAGTTGTACAATGCCTCAATAATATGCGGCTTCTCCTCTTCTTGTGGGTCGCTGTTTTCGACAGGTCCATCAAGATGCGCGTCTCTAAACCCCCCTTGCTCTTCTTGGAAATCGTCCATCAGAGACGGACTCGGCTTGGGCTCTTCCACTTTAGGTTCCGGAGGTGGGTTAGCCGTCAGATGGTGCACGTAGACCTTGGCCGCCAACAACACAATCTGAAGCTTGGCTGGCTCGGCTTCGTCAGCAAAGCCTTTGACCAGAATGCGGAGGACGTCTGCAGCAATGTTGTTCTCTGGATCAAGGCCGGCGAATTCTCCAACTAGCCATATGATGCTTGCACGAGCTTGAGGACTGGTGGCTGCATCGAGATGCTTTGCTAACCGGACAACAGTAGTGCGATGGACATTGGGATCCCGTTGAATTAGATGACGGATGACCTCCAGCGACTCGGCTACCAGATGGGCATCGGCAGAGCCAATGTGCTTGAGCAGTAATTTCAGACATCTAGCCGAGGTTTGAGGGCTGGTTGCAGGACTTTGCGAGCAGCGTCCGATTGCGCGTACAGACTCTTTGACCAGTGCTGGATCCAGACTGCCAGAGTGTGAGAAATGGCTAAGCTCGGCAAGTATCAAGCTTTGTAACCTAATGGGCGCATGAGGAAATATCAATGTGAGCAGCTCAAGTTTCAACTGCCATATATGCGGCGCGTCTGTCGATCGTACCAAGAAATGCGTGTAGTATTTCACAAATGGCTCGGGGTGCGCCAAGCAGACCTGCACAATGTTGTACAGCGCTACGTGTTGGATGTCACCTGCAGACCGTAGTAAGGAGATCAGCGGCCCAATGGCTTGGGTCAGGTACTCGGGCGTGCCAAGGTAGAGATAAGTCCTGGCTACCGCTATCACCACGGCAGCGTTTCGAGATTGGAGCAGCGACTGGCAGCCTTTTAGCAACAGTTCAAGGTCCGGATCCAGCACAGCAATCTCTTCCATATCCTGCTCTTGTTCATCTTGCTCAGATTCGCTCTCCGAGTCATCATAGAACCCTTTTGTAGACTGCGTGGGTTTGCCGCGCGTGTTGGTGCTAGTTGTCTTCTTGACCTTCTTCGTTCGCCTGGGAAAGCATTTCCGCGCGTAGACCATCATCAATCTTAACGTAGCCAGCTGTCCCCATTCGTCCATATCGACCAGTTTCCGTACCAAGGTGCGATAGTGCGGGTGTATGAGGTCCAAACGATCCGGACATAACTCTAGGAACGAAGCTACAGCAGCTCCAGTCACAAAATATTGCTTATCTCCCAGCAATGTCGACAGATATTCCAGCAGCTGTGGCTCAGTATTGGGATCCAACCTGTAACACTTTGGTATTGCCAAAGCCGCTGCCCTCCTCACATATGGCGACATATCTCCAGCGCCGCGCTTGATTCCTAGGCTCACAATCTGGCTAATGACGGGCACTCGTATGCTCGACATGACCCGTAGTGCCAATGCGCGCAGTTGCGGGTTGGTGTCGGTGAGAGACTTTTGTATGGTATTGATAGAAAGAAGAGCGGTATCTGGTTCGTGCTCGGCATGGTGGAGAAGGTATATGTAGACGAGCTTCTTGACCTGAAGCGAGGGTGAGGCGACATTTTTGATTACGTGCGAGAAAAAAGGCAGCGTTTGCGCGAGAGGCTGTCGGTATGACATCTAGAGGGTCTGCAGTCAGTTACTACACGTCCCAACGCGCGCCATCTGTGCTGAGATGGATCGAGTTCATGGGCGGGGCAGGCATACAGTGATGACTCTCCGGAGTCCCTCCAAGACATCGCGTTCTGATCGGCTGTCGAGAAGCTTCTTGAGCTGACTCGACGGCAGCTCTCTGGTGGGCGCTCGGCGGGCATTGCTGGCATCGCGGGCGGCTTCGAGGGTAAGGTCGCGAGCTGCGGAAAGAGACCAGTGAGCAAAGCTGGATGGATGCATGGTGAAGACGCGAAGTAATTACATATTCAAAGCGAGGGTACAGAAATCGCAGCAAATGCAGCAACAAGGGAAAAATTGAGAAAGGCGCCATACCTGTCTCCAACAAGCTCGATATCCGACTGATGGACTCCATGACCGCGATTTAGGCCCCGGGGAAGGGCCTTACTCCGGGGGGGTGCACGGCTCGACTCGTTTGCGCCGACAAACGCGAGGCCGGCTATGCAGGGCCTAGTAAGAGATGGGCAGCAAAGGTTCTGGGCGTCGAGGTTGTGGTGATCCGTGACAGCGTGCATGCGCTGCGGCAGTTGAAAGGCATCGACAGCGGTGGTAGTGGGGGTGAGGTCGGGGAGCGGGTCTGCCGCCGATTGGCACTTGCAGGCCGTGCCCTAACCATGCCTCACTCTCGTGGGCTCCGAGCGACCTCGTCCCCCGGCGCCACAAGACAGCAGACATCGACAACGCGTTCGACGGGCACATGTCACCGACGCCGACAGTGCTCCGTCCACTAACGCTGCCCGGATTGCTCCACCATGTTCTCACCACGCAATCCAGTACAAGCCCAACGCTGCTGATCGTCTGCTCCAGCCAGGAAGCCTTTCTTCAGCATCTGGCAGCCTCGCTCCAACAGAGCCGTGGCGAACCTGAAACAGACGAGCTAGAGCGGCTGCTTGCGCCTTCGCTCCATAACCTGCTGACGACTCGACACGTCAGACTTGCTTTCTGCCCGTCTGTCCAGGCACTACTAGCCTACTTGACTGCATATGGCCGGTCGTCTGCGGCTGGATCTGTGGCTGAGACCGAAGGAGAGGAAAGGGTGGTGTTGGTAAACCCGCTCGCGTTGCACGCAGCAACGCCATCTTTCTCGGCCCAAGGATTGTCGCGATGCTTTGCCACAGCAGCTGATACTGCACGCCAGACTGGTATTCACCTTCAAGTAGTCGAGTGTGAGGGCAGCCGTGGCCCTTGTGCGGTGCCCGCGGAAGAGGACGTCGAGATGGAAATCGACTACGAGACTCGACGCGAAACCATCATGGACGATGTCTGGGAGCAAGAAGTGTCCATGTTGAATGTTTCAGCACGGAGATTTGGCTCTGGGAGCAGTGAGCGAGCATGGGCAGGTCGGACCGTCAAGGCGAAGAGAATTGCAGGAAGATGGTTTCACTTCGAGCAACTCGACAAACGTCAAATACATTCGAGCCAAGAATGACATGTGAAAGACCCTGAGAAATTGAATTTTTCTTTTTCAATGCTAACAAGATCGATGCCGGGCCGGATTTGTGTATCCGTCCAGTTGGTCGACCGTCAACCGTCGCTTCGTTACTTCGTGGGAGTGTAAGCACCCTGGATATCCACCGCTTTCAACTCAAAATGAATGCCATCTTGCGCCGCATGGCGACATGACGCTTTTCCAACATACAGACTCGGCTGATTGCTCATGACCAGTCCTTCTTGATGTCAAAAGACCACTTGAACTGCAGATGGGTCTGGTTATCGTCGTCGACGAACTTGGAGAGGGCTGTGTAGTGGCCACGACCAAGCATGCCGGAGGGAGCGGTTTCGGGCTCAACTGTGAGGAGGGTTAGCAGGGTGACGTGGCGGTGTTTTGCGGAATTGTCTACGTACACTTCTTCTCGTAGAAGGGCTTCTCCTCGGTGTTGGGACCATACGAGCCCTGTTGTGTTGGTCAGCACACATATACATGCACCGGTATGATGAGGAGCGGGTACCATCATCTCCTGCAGCTTGTCGCTAACACCCATGCGGGTAACCTTCTGCAGGTACTTGAGACCTGCCAGGATTTCGTGCTGCACCTTGAACTGCGCCTTCATGCGGAAACGAGCACCCTCCTTGATGGTGAAGGGTTTCTTTTCGAGCTCCTCGAGCGCGCCAGGAGAGCGCAGGTCGATGATGATGTCGGGGCGGCCTTCGACCTCGAGACCGAGCGAGAGGATGATGCACTTGCGAGGGTCGTTGGGGTCGGAGATGTCCTTGCCTTGGCCTAGGCCAAGGGAGGCCTTCCACTTTTGCAGAGACTCATCGTTCTGGTCTGTGGCGGTCAGGGTCAGCAGGGCGTGCTGGAGCTCCTTGCGAGCTATGCCGGGCGGTGTCACGTACCTAGCTTCTGGTACTCGTCGATTGTCTTCTTCTCGCCGACCTTGAAGCCCTCGGTCTGCTCGGCGTGGAGGTCGTCTGCGTGGTCGGCCATGGCTGGTGTGCTTGGTTGGGGGGAGATGGATGGTTTGCGTAGGGCGACAGAAGAATGTTGTGGAGAAGTTCAGGGTCGATTGGAGGAATGAGGGGCCCAAGTAGGCGCGGCCTCGTCTTGAGCCTCGAAGTTAGCGGGGCACTTTCACCGCTCCAGCAGCTCAAAGCGGCTAATGCGCATGGTGCCTGGCGGGGCCTGCCGTGTCGCTGGGTGGACAGTGGACCCTTTTGATACGTCGCAAACCGTCCAGACTTGTCTGCGACACGAGTGCATGACACGATGCACTGTCGTCGTGCTCTCGCAGACACAAGAGGCGGCATGCTTGCTGACGGCCACGACGTCTCACAGCCGCGCATGGGCGTGACCCCGCCCGTTCAGACAAAGAAAAAGAACCCGCCAGGCCATTCAGCCTCCGCTGCTGTCCGCATCGGTCTGCAGCTGCTGGTCGACGCAAGTGCGCCGGGGCTTGTCGACACCGTGACGTGTTTAGCGCAGTCGGTAGTAGTCAGTTGCAGGCTGTTGCCCTCTGTCGCAAGCAGCCTCTGGCTGTCGTCTCGGAGATATTGTTGTCTGGGTGCAGTCGAACTACACACGGCATGCAGGTCATCGGGATCGGCTGCTTAGGAGCATGGCCCATGTTGCTTGTTCGCTTTGTTGCTGCTGCTTCAGCTTCTTTGACCGATGTCGGGGAACTGCCTGGGCTGACACTGGAATAGAGCAGCGCCCTGGTGCAGTCTGACATGGCCAGGTCCGTGTGCAATTGGTGGTCCGCATGCGTTACAAGTAGGTGTATGTAAGGTATGTACAGCGATCTGAGAATGACGGGACTGGGGCGCCCAGGGCGGCGAGAGGGAGCGTGCCAGTAGCGCGTCGCGGCAAGACGAGGGAAACGCGTGAGTTTGCGGCCTCTTCCTGATCCCCAAGCAGCGCGTGCGAGCGTGGATGCGCAGGGCCAATCGGCAGCGAAAAAACAAGCATTCCAGCGAGACGAATTAGGCCGTGACCAAACCGCGATGAGGGCGACGATATTGCCCGGGGGTGGCTGGCTGGGCGCTGGAGGCGCTAGTGCACAGGGATAGTGTCTCCATCGCTCCTGGCCGTCTGTCCGCCTCTGTCGCATCCACGCAGCCTTTCATCGTCACCATCACGTCGATCGCGCGCGCGCAACACGTAGTTTTATTCCGTCGGAACTTTTCGCGACACCCTCTGCGCTGCGCGCTGCACGTCGCCTACATCCATTGTAATACACGCCTCCACGACGACCCCAAACGTCGCCAAAATGGTTGTTGATCGCGTTCTGCCCGAGAGGAAGAACCCTCTGCTCGAGCCCACCGACTCGACATCTGGTACGTACACGGCGCCCATCTCGTCCATCGACCAGCGCGACTAACGAGCCCGCGCAGTCGAGATTCTCATCGAGAGACGCCGCCTGGGACAGACAAACCTGACCGTCAAGGCCGGCGCTGTGGGCATCGCCAACGCGACAAAGCCCGAGAACCTGGGCACTTTCGACTACGCGCACCTCAGGGTTCCGTTGCCAAAAGACCTGACAGGATCCGGCATTTTCTCGCGAAACCGCATGGCCGCTTTCCCAGAGTCATACTTCTTGATGGTACGCCATGCAAAACAAACCACGAGCGCATTGCCGTAAGCGCGGTCGACAACTAACGCGACAAACAGCGACGCAGTAGCGATGGCTACATCAGTGCAACTGGAATGTTCAAGGCCGCGTTCCCATGGGCATCGCTCCAGGAGGAGGAGCTCGAACGCAAGTACCAGAAGACGTTTCCTTCTGCCGGCGCCGAGGAGGTAGCTGGAAGTGTCTGGATTGCGCCAGAGGAGGGTAAGTTTGTTTGAATCATCTTGCAATCTGCGCGATCCAGAACTGACGCGAATTATCTAGCCCTTGCTCTAGCTGAGGAATACTCTATGCGCCACTGGATAGAGGCGCTCCTCGACCCCACGCCCATTGTAAAGGGTAACAAGGAGAAAGGAATCACCAACATCCAACCGCCTCCTAAGTTCGATGTTGCCAACGCTCAACCCGCTACTCTTCCTACACCTGGCCTTCGCACAACTCGCGCACGCTCGGCCCGATCTGTCTCACCCGGCAAGGCCATGACTCCGGGCCGCAAGTATGCCACTCCACGCAAAGCCCGAACCACAAGGAGTGCTGCGAAGCCAGAAGCTGCCCTGGCAGACGATGTTTTCAGACCCATTGAAGCTGTGACTCCGTCAACTGCGCTTCAGAACAGCATCGCCAAGCACGTCGCATCTTCGGAATCGATTGCGTCATCGGTTGAGGGCGAAGTCAAGGAGGTGGAAAAAGAAGTCGAAAAGGCGCTCGACGCTGAAACCAAGCCAGAACCAGAGCGTGAGGTTCAGGAGGGCACCGTTCATATTGAAGTGCAACAAACCGTCGAGACAAATGGTGATACAGAAAAGACGAGCACTAGCGTCACAGTCGATGTGCCGCATGACCATGCGGCGCTCCCTGAGCCTGAGGACCCCACTGCGATGATTGAAGAAGCGAAGCGCATGGTTGCCGAGGCGCAGAGGCTAGAAGGTGGTTCGCCATCTGTCATCACCCGAACATCCAAGCGGGGTATCGAGGACGTCCTGGACGAGCAAGATTTGGCCGAGGAGCGCCTGAACAAGCTCGCAAAGGTTGCGTACACAACTGAGCAAAAGATGACAAAGGAAAAGGTCACACGGAGGGCGCTTGTTGGTCTGGGAGTCATGGCAGCTATTGGGTAAGTGATTTGGCATTTATTCGCAAAGACAGCATCAAGCGCACACAGCTAACACTTTTGACAGAACGGCCTTCCAATACTTTGTGTAGAGATATTGCTATATCCTGGTCTGGGTCTGTTTTTCATCTTCTCCTGCTCTTTTTTATTAAACGAATTCCCGTGCTATGTATTGGGTACCTTGGTTCGCTCAATTGTTGGAATGTCAAGCCGCCCCTCCTCCCCTTCATCTATCTACCTTGGAGATACCATAACCACATTTTTTTCTCTAAACGTACAGTACCAGGACAGTAGTTTGTTCGGGCGAATCCGGGCCCATCACAAGCGTCTTGCGCGAACAACCTTCTGTCAGGTCGCTGTACTACTCTTTTCTGTTTCTTTACACTACACGGCGTACGCGAGGGAGAGGTTTTCTGTGATATCTTGTTATGTGCGTCATCCCCCACCTTTTGCGTATGAAGGGGTATGGTGGTAGGGGAATATGGAGGGGTTTCTCCGTACACAGCGGCACATGTACAGAACTAGGACAAGGGTTTGTTCGGGCAAACACAAGCCTGCCACAAGCGTTTTGTGCGAACAGCTTCTGTCAGGTCACTGTATGTTCGCAAATGGGGTGTTGGACGAAAGGGAAACGACGAGGGTGCGTACGTAGGTGTGACTGCCATGAATTAATCATATTAATTTGACATCTCAGTTCCCTCTTTCTTTCTTTCTTTTTCTCTCTCTGCTCCCCATAACAACCATCTCACAAATCATATCACGTCATCATCTACCACGATAAAAGTTTGAGTAAATACAGGCCTGCCGCAAACGCCTTGCGCGAATAAACTTCTGTCAGGCCATCGTATCATCATCTCACTTCCGTCCAATATGTCAGCCGCTCATCCTCACACAGGCAATACTCAACCTTTCTTCACTTGAAGGTTGCTAACTCTAATGTATATGGCAATCCAGCTTCGCAATTACCAGACCTCGAAGCTCCGCAGCTATCACAAACCTGCCAGCCGAACAGAGCCATCAATAATCAAGCCAAGTCAAGCCGTATTATCCAGCTTGGCTTGGCTTGATACAAATCTTTAAAACCTCAGCTTGGCTTGCTGGGCTCG
The DNA here is from genome assembly GCA_020744315.1 of Curvularia eragrostidis. Classification (NCBI taxonomy): domain Eukaryota; kingdom Fungi; phylum Ascomycota; class Dothideomycetes; order Pleosporales; family Pleosporaceae; genus Curvularia; species Curvularia eragrostidis. Next base: position 145,974 of record JAIRCK010000014.1, on the reverse strand, counting down.
AGACGGCTTGATTATCAACAGCTCTGGTAATATTTAACCCTTTGCCACTTGAATGTGGCTAATTTCAGTATAGATAGCAGTTCAGCTTCGTAGCTAAAAGACCTTGAAAGCTTTACAGCTCTCCCACACCAGTCACGCGGACATTTTAAGAGATTTCAGAAGTACCAGCAATTCAAAGTAGAGTATCTCAAACTCGAACAAGAAAAAAAAACTTCAAACTAGAAACACGGAGATTCTACGTCTATGTCGGGATCGCTATACTAGTCCTCGTCATCACCGTTGCCAGTCTTATGATCAACACTGTCGGAAAGTATCCAGGAAGGCCAGGAGCTGCTATGCCTGCTGCGGTAAGTGAAGTGTACGTTACGAAGGATGACAGCAACTGATATCATCTAGACAAATGCGCTAAACGTCATCAAGATCCCTCGCTGACACGACTTCATACTACAGTTGCCCTCGCTCAAGAGCAGCTGGATCTCACTTCGGTAATTATTGGGGAGCATAGATTGAACGATTGGGCTTCAAATAATAAGTCTGTTGTAAAGGCAAGAATTGGAGTTGATCATTTATGATTTTTGCTCCGCAAAAGCCAATAATATCGAATATTCTATATGTCACGCAGCCCCACGCGGTTGAGCCAAGCACATTTGGCTACTTTCATAAGCAAATAAGCCTTACCAGCTTACGCTTAGCGGCTGAGCTTGTGGTATATACAGTGACCTGACAGAAGTTTATTCGCACAAGACACTCATAGCAAGCCTATATTCACCCAAACAAACTTTTGTCCCAGTACTGTATCTGTATCTGCCCTTACTTCTCTTCCCTCCCCTCCGCAGCGCACGCACCAGCAGCCAACTCGCCCACCTTGGCCACCGCCTCCTCGTAGTCGTCAAAGACATGAATCGGCAGCTTGGCCTCGGCCAGTACCTTCTGCCCCTTTTCCTCGTTGGTGCCTCGCAGCCGCACCACGACGGGCTTCTCGACGCCAATGTCTTGAAATGCCATGATGATTCCTTCGGCAATCATGTCGCATAGCGTGAGGCCGCCAAAGATGTTGACAAAGACGACGCTCACACGCGGGTCGGCGAGCAGCAGCTTGAAGCTGGTTTTGATGGTCGCAGACGTGGCTTTACCGCCTGTGTCGAGGAAGTTCGCGGCGGCAGTCGTGCTGTGAGGAGGTTGCGAGAGGCGCAGGGCCAGCGTGTCGATTGTGTTTAGGGCGAGTCCTGCGCCATTGACGAGAGTACCGATGAGGTTTTTGGGTGGTTGCGGCGAAGAGGATGGTGAGGAGAGCGGTATATATACGATCCCTGCCTCCTCTGCTTCGCGGTCGGCGGCGCTGAGGGTCGTCTCGTCGCGCAGGGCGTGCAGGGCGGTTTGCCGCTTTGCGGATTTGAAGGCAGCGTCATCGAAGAAGAGGTAAGGGTCATAGAAGAGGAGCTCGTCGCTTTCGACGGATAGGGCGAGCTTGAGGTGGGCGTCTATGGCTTCGTTGGCGGTGTACAGCTTCCAGAGGTTGTGGATGGCTTGGACTAGTTGGGATTTGGACTTGGGAGGCAGAGCGGACAGTTGCATGTGAGCTGTTGCAGCGGCAATGGCAGACGGGCTGGGGCCTGTGCGGTAGTCAAAGGGAAAGCGGCGCACACGGTGGGATAGTTTGGATGGGTCGGCCGTTGGGGCGGCGATGATGGAGGGAGAGCGGGCGGAGCGATGGGGAGAAATGCCAAGGTAGTGAGTTGATGGAGAGCCTTCTGGGGGTAAGGTGAGATTGATATTGAAGTTTTTTAGAAGCTCTGTCGACTGCTCTCTTGTAAGGTGGAGTGACCGTGTTTGCACCGACAAGGGGTCTGCTGGAGAGGAGCGTATGACGGGTCTTCTCTTCTGAGATGTATGATAAGAGCGGCGTTGCTGGGCTGCTGATTGTTCCTGTAAGGTGTCAGCAAATGGTAGAGTATATGTGTTTTGTTTGAACCATAAACGTACAATATTTTTCACACTGCGGCCGGACTTTGCAAGAATACTCTTCATCACTCCACCGAACTTTGCCGGATGATCTACCATGGTCACGCCGGCGCTCTCTAAGGCCTTATATTTTGACTCTGCAATGCCTTCCCCAAGGCCTACCCAAGCTCCAGCATGGCCCATGACCTTGCCGGGTGGTGCTTGGAAGCCCCCAATGACAGCAGCAATCGGTTTGGGATTTTGAACACGCCTCCTGTAGTCTTTGATCCAATCTGCCGCCTCCTCTTCGGTTGTGCCACCAAGTTCACCGACGATGATGATAGCCTCTGTGTCTTCGTCATGCTCAAAGACTTTGAGAGCATCCACAAAATTTGTGCCCGCAATCACGTCCCCGCCAACTGCAATGCACAAACTCTGACCGAGGCCAGCTCTAGTCAACGAGGCAACAGTCTCGTAGGAGAGTGTCCCGGACTTTGCTACGACACCAATGTGACCTGGGGAAAATGTTGGCAGGGGTTGAAAGCCAATCCTGCACTTCCCAATGGCTGAGATTATGCCTGGGGCATTTGCACCTACAAGCCGCGACTTTGACTGAGACTGTAGCATGGAGTGGATCTTGTGGCTCTGTCAGCTATGGTGTCTGAGGTGTTGTTTGAGACCACTCGACTCACTCTCATCATGTCGTGGAGCGGTATGTGCTCAGCCACAGCAACAATAAGCGGTACCTCGGCCTCTATCGCCTCTTCGATTGCCGCAGTCGCCTGGTGGGCAGCAACATAGATTCCAGTGGCGTCCGGCTTCAGCTGCTCCATTGCTGCTCTCACTGAGGGCAGAACAGGCAGCCCTAGATGCTCTCCTGAGCCATTGGGCTTCACGCCGCCGACTACGTTTGTTCCCCATTCTATCGACTCTTTCGCATTGGCTGTGGCCTGTTTGCCGGTGAATCCCTGGAAGATGACCCGCGTATGGGAGCCAATCTTGAGATTCTGGATGGTACTGTCGTAGTTGGTGCGCCTGGTTGTTGTAGAAAAGAAGGCTTGGCATGTCCGGTGCCCGGGGCGCCGTAGCCCGCGCAGGGTGCGTGCTTGGTGGCAGAGCATGGTGGATGTGATGGACGATGAACGTGCGTCTTCAAGTACGCGTCATAGAATGATTGGCTGGCTGCTGGGACAAGAAGAGTTGCACAAAACAGGCTGCGCCCAATTCCCGTCGCATGCAGGCCGAGTGTCTGAGAAGCGTGTCCCAAGTCTATCGTCTCAATGCCCCTCAGCCGTTTGAGAGGATGGATGTAGCCTCTCGCTCGACTTGGCGGCGTGTACCTGGAGTAGCCGATGCGCACCGGCTGCGGTTGTATGCAAGTAGCCGAAAGTACCCCTCATCCACATGCACCCGGGCGTCGGAGCATGCCGGGAGGCGTCGTTCGGCATCGGTATACATGCCATGTTGCATATGTACGTGTATATGCATGGTAATTGTTCCGCTGGTACCACGAGGGGCCCTGCATGATGGCAGCGAGAGCCGCCTTGGGCAGACATGGGCTTCTGGGCGTTTACGGGCGAACGGGTCCGTGGAGCCCGCCACGTCAAAGAGTCGTCTTTTCAGCAGCAAGACGAACGGCTGCTAGGCGATGCCTCGGCTCGGTGCGGATTGCTGGCTTGTGGGCGAGCCTGGCCTCCATGTGTCGTGTCATGTCGTGCGCCCAGGCTCGAGTGCCTTGCATGCCTACCTACCCCGGATCCACGGGAGTGGGTCGCGTGACGTTGCTGGCGGTGACTCGCGTGGTCCCTTCGACATCATCCGCCAACTCAGTCTGGCCGATTCACAGCCCCCGCGACCTCGTCCACCGCCTCCTACTCGTCCACGCTGCCCGCTAGCACTGGCACGGGGCCCCTCGCCGTCATCATCCACACTGTCATAATGGGCCGCAACGGGTCATTGCGCGGAAGCGGGACGAGTCGACCAACTACACGCCTCGATGGCCCTTTATGTCCTGGACCGCTCGCCCATGCCCAACTTTCGTGATATCGCGCGTTGTTTTTTCTTTACTTTTCTTCTCCTTGACGTCCGTGGCTTTACGAGACCTAGATAGCATGAGCTGCTAACAGATCTACACTTCGTTCCCGTCACCAGCTCAACTGCCCAACTCCGGTGGGCCTCCTAGGCAGTCATCATGCTTCCTCACGTGCTTCTCCTCACTGGCCTCGTTCCCTGCGCCTACACACTATCAATACCCCGTCTACCTTCCCTAGCGAGCTTCGCTGGCGCGGGTCGTTTGCAACAACAGCAACCGCTCCAGGACACACTCGATGCCTGGATACAACACGAAGAGCGCGTTGCACTAGACAAACTCCTTGCCAATGTCGCGCCTGGAGGCAGCAATGTCCAAGGAAAAGGAGTGGCTGACGGCACTGTCGTTGCCAGTCCAAGTCAAGACGGCCCCGATTATTGGTTCCAATGTGAGTATCTCAAATACGTCACATTTGTGGTCGGTACTGATTTGGTCTTAAGGGGTTCGTGACGCTGCTATTACCATGGATACCCTCGTCAATGTCTACGCCGACGACCCCTCGTCTTCGCGCGCAGCTTCTCTGTCTACTGTCCTTGACGCGTACACATCCCTCCAAGGTGACATCCAGCGCACCTCAAACCCGTCAGGCACATTCGACGACCTGTCTGGATTGGGCGAGCCCAAATTCCGCGTTGATGGAAAGCCATTCACGGGCTCGTGGGGAAGACCTCAGCGCGATGGACCGGCCCTCCGCGCACTGACGCTCATGCATTACCTACGCGAATACAACGCATCCAATCCCTCACTGTGGAGCTCTCCCCAGTCAGAAGACTTCTTTGGGTCATTCTACACTGCCGAAATGCCTCCGCGCAGCATCATCAAAGCAGACCTCGAATATGTTAGCCACTTTTGGAACCAGTCAGGATTCGACCTCTGGGAAGAAGTTGAGGGTCTGCACTTCTTCACCCTCATGGTCAGCGCCAGGAGTCTGAGAGAAGGCAGCCATCTTGCCAGATCATTTGGAGACGCAGGTGCGGCGGACTGGTACCAAGAGCAAGCTGGCTACGTTGAGAATCTATTGCGCAAGTTCTGGAATGCTCAGAAGGGACATCTCGTCGAGACACTATGGAGCAAGAGGAGCGGCCTGGACTGTGGATTGCTTCTCGGCTCTTTGCACGCCCTTCCCAAGGGCGCATCTGAGGATGATGCGGTGTATCCGCCGTGGTCTGATGAGATTCTTGTTTCTCTTCTTGCCTTGACTCGCGACCAACGTGACCGTTTCCCTATCAACAGCAGTCCAACTGGTCAAGACGAAGATGACGAAGCAGACGAGACATCGTTCCAGGGAACGGGCATTGGCCGTTATCCTGAAGATGTATACGACGGCTATGGAAACTCGAATCGTGGTGGAAACCCATGGTTCCTATGCACATCTTCCGCTGCTGAGATCTTATACCGCACCGCCTCGCACGTCTCCGCCGCCGGCAGCTTGACCATCACCAAGACCGGGCTTCCCTTCTACGAGTCTCTCCTGGGTAGCTCGTCTCTTGATGTTGACCTCGGCACTTTTGGTCCCTCTGATGCCCTCTTCCATTCGGTTATCGAGCGCCTGCAGAGTACTGGTGATGAGTTTCTACACGTCGTGAAGACGCACGTCGATACCGAAGGCAGCATGAGTGAGCAATTCGACCGGGTGACTGGGTACATGAGGGGTGCTCACGATCTTACCTGGAGTTATGGCGCTTTCCTGCAGGCCGCTAGAGCGCGAAAGGTATCTATGCAGCCCTGATATGTTCCAGGGCTTCATAAGGCTCTTTCTTTTTTTTTTCCTCTTCTTTTCCTTATTCTTTGGCCAAAGAAAAACATGGCCTCACGATTTTTATGACTGGAATCACGACCTGCAAATTAGCATGGAGTTGGGAAACCTTTTGGATGCATCACAGCATGCAGTGCTATATACCCTCGCTTTGTATCAATGATATTTATTTATCCACGCCTCTCTGGTTGTGGCAGTCTCCATGATCATCACCTCTACATATGATTACTTCGGTAATGTGCGTGAGTCTTTATATTCCATATCCACCATTTCAACAACGCTACGCATCTACGTAGCTGCCTTGTCTAAACTCCGTCAATCTCATCTGATGCTTTAACTACCCTAGGGGCGCTTGTTGAAGGGGTTGTACTCCCAGCCGACCTTCTGCAGCTTCTTGACCGACTTCAACTTGACGTCTAGCTCTGCGGTGCACTTCTCACAGTGGCCTTCGTGCGTCTGCACATGATTACTAGTTTCCTTGCATGGATTCTCCAGAATCGTGCGGCCGGCTGCCGGACACAGGACAAGCGAGACCTTTGGGTTGGGGACCATGTGCTCACAGGCTGTGTAGTGGAGGAAGCTGCGTGTGCACATGTTGAGTGAAGTTTGGGATATATACTATGTAGATGGAAGAGAGTTTTGCTGTTTTGGTTTTGAAGTTGGTTGTTGTGTTTGCTAGCTGTATATAGTTATTTGGTTTGGGAGAGGAAAGTTTGTGGTATCAAGAGATGGTATTTTATACAGATGGTAACAAAGCATGGTGTTGCGTTGTGTAGACATTGTGGTGTGGTGTTGAAGTTCTCACGGTGTCTTTGTCGAGTGGGCTGAAGGGAGAGGTTGTGCATAGTTCTTGATCGAAACGTGGTAAAAGAGATTGTGTACAGTGTGTCTTAGTTGGACAAACATGCTAGTGTTTTCCTTGTGGGAAAGTTTTTCTTAATGCTGTGAATTCACAATGAGAGGAGTATGTGTGTTACAGTCAGATATTATGGAGGCAGATGTCGTTGTTGGCTCCCTGCTTCTTCGGCATTTGAGCAATTGCACAAAGAAAGAAAACTACTAGTGATACTACTGGATGATATTGAAGAACCAAACTTTGTCGTATATGGTTTGAGCATCCATAGCTTGATGCTATGTGCTTATTGTGCTTACTTGATATGACAAGATTGAAAAGGGAAAGGCGTTGATTTTGCAGTATGGCAAGCCCTGTTTCCAACGCAGTGAGCACAATGTCCGTACCGCGCAGTGTCCAACTTGCGGAATCAGTCGTCCAAATTTACAGAAAACACCCTGTTTCACACCACGCACGAGCTTGCTTGTTCGGCTTCTCCCTTCATAAACAACTGTCAAGCATGCTCCACATGCTCAGCATTCTTCCGCCGGGACAAGCCTGGACAAGACATCTTGTACAGTACCAAGAGACTGGGCACGCAACAACATAACGCGACGTACCCCTCAAATCTGGGGTGCAGGCACTTTATGTAACTAGCAGGCGGTTATCGTAAACTCGCCTTGCGCAATATCATGGGTAAATGGTGATTTGTAGGTGAAGTACACAGGGGTCGCCAGCACACTACAATTCTCCGCATGTCGGCAGGCAGCATTGCCTACAAGGCTAGTTTATGCAGCGGAGCCGGCAGAAAGACGTCAGGTGGCTATGGTGATTGTTCGACGTAGTACGACTCTTACGGCCTCATGTGCCAACGCACAAGGAGCCATATATATAACCCTGGTTATGTTTTCAAATGTTTTCAAACATACGCGCATTCCGGATAGGCGGCAGTTGAGTGGGAACCGCCGCCTGACTCTGAGTCTTGGCGATCCAAGCTGGGGTCGTGGTCTGGCCAGGCTCGGTATGGCGAATCCCACTGGTTACAAGGCGACTGTAGCGCCGTTCGGAATGTTTTCTGGAAAGGCGTGTAGATTCCGTGTCCTTGTTCGTCCTTTGGCCCAGAACGCAAGCGTTGAAGGAGTAGATACGGTGCGTGACACGTGCGGGTCGTTCGCGAAGCCAACGAATTTCCCGATTCCTTCCGCGCTTGGGTGCAGGTATCCGCCCTGCAAATCTCTCTTCTTTTTTTCTTTGTCGGTGCAATTCCGCCAGCCAAGCACCAAGACAATGCCGTCACACAACTTCTGCCATGCTGTATAACAGGCTGAACTATAGACACAAACTTTACAAGTGATTGGTCGCCACTATGTAGCTTTGAGCCGCCACTTCGAACCTCCGCACGTTACAGATTTCAACTTGATTGCCATCCCCAGTTCCACCATAAGCCGGTACTCCTGCCAAGCGATTCTTTAACCGTTGGCAAATATTAAAAGTGGAAAGCTTGGCATATGCACGTGAAGCAATGGGAAACACTAGTGGAGATTCCCTCCCGCTACCGCTGTAGCGCGACTCCTATACCAAGCCACCAGTCCCTACGGAGGATATTATAGCCTCTAAGTAAATGACTTCACAGCCTTGCCCCGGCCAGGCTGTTTCAGCTATGGACCAACCACAGTCCACGATATTCTTACAATACTGAAACATTCTCTCACTTCTTGCATACTATTGGTTCGATCGTCCTCCTTCTGAGTGCATTCCTTACGAAAAGACCAAGCCCTTCAGATTGGTCCTACTCTCCGCTCTGCTTTTTGATCTGCGTCCTAGCTGCTAGTAGATGGAACACCGCTGTCGTGACGAGAGTGTTTGTCTTGGCTTTGCCCAGCGGGACTGGGCTTGTTTCCACTCCATGATCAAAGCACCATGGCAGTGACGGTGACGGCGACTATAAAGCCATCCTGGGTCTGCCTCGAACCAGATCATCATCCACAACAATCACCACCACTTCCTCTCGCTTCACCCATCCAACTAGTCATTCACAATGGTTTCCTTCACCTCCATCGTCACTGCTGCTATTGCCGCCACTGGCGCTCTTGCCGCTCCTGCCACTGACGTTTCTCTCGTTGCCCGTCAGAACACCCCCAACGGCGAGGGTGTTCACAATGGCTGCTTCTGGTCTTGGTGGTCTGATGGCGGTTCCAGGGCCACTTACACCAACGGCCCTGGAGGCCAGTACAGTGTAAGCTGGGGAAGCGGTGGCAACCTGGTCGGTGGAAAGGGATGGAACCCAGGAAGTGCCCGGTATGTACACATCTTTTGCTCAAGCACAAATATATGAGACGTAGCGGCGGCTAACATGAACACAGCACCATCACCTACTCTGGTACCTACAACTACAACGGCAACTCGTACCTTGCCATCTACGGCTGGACTCGCAACCCGCTTGTCGAGTACTACGTTGTCGAGAACTTCGGCACCTACGACCCTTCTTCTCAGGCGCAGAACAAGGGTACCGTCACCTCCGACGGCTCTTCCTACAAGATCGCTCAGTCGACTCGTACCAACCAGCCATCCATTGATGGCACCAGGACCTTTCAGCAGTATTGGTCTGTTCGTCAGAACAAGCGCTCGTCCGGCTCGGTCAACATGAAGACGCACTTCGATGCCTGGGCCAGCAAGGGCATGAACCTGGGTACCCACTACTACCAGATTGTTGCCACTGAGGGCTACTTCTCCACTGGTAGCTCTACCATCACTGTCAACTGCCCATAAATTCTTCAACACTAAGATGGCTTTGATGACCTCCAACGGAGTAAGGGTGTGGAGACGAAGGTGTGGTGCTGGTTGTCTGTTGCGCTAGCAAAGCTAGCAAATTCTTTTCTGTATATATTCTCGTCGTTTGTACGCTTTGTCTATAGCTTAACAATGTCAAGGCCTTGTCATTGCTTCCTAACGAGTTCTTGTGCTTTCTTTCATGTGAAGTATTTATATCTTGAAACCATTAACCAACGTTATGGAAGAGGTTATGCCTAAGAATGAATTCATAGACAGTGATTCTACCAAGAGCTTCAATGAGAATAAGAGCGCTCCGTATTTTAACAAAATCTGCAAAATGTCTTTCTGCCTATTGCAATCAGTGACTAGTAGAACTCGCGCGATCGACATGATAGGTTCATAGGCTACCTTGCAATCATCAAGATCGTCTCCCATTTCACTTACCTATACTCGTGTAAAGAGACGTAGGACTATCGCCACAAACCTACTGTACCTGTCAACGCTGCAACAGCTATACACTTCTGCTTTGAAATTTGGAGGACTAGAGATACTCTTCGACGCTTCCATCAGCATAAGACGACGTCGGTGGGTGGAGGGAAGCTACAGTTCGGGTTAGGCGTCAACACGTAGCTAAGCGCAGCAAAGTATCCAAACGTCGTTACCAACAAAATTCACTGCACAAAATTCCAATGTTAATAGTGTTTCATTTCTTTTAACGTAAGCGCACCGACGGCGATTTGACTATCGCGCGCAATCCGCCATCCGTACAAAACGCGGGTCTGGATAGCTAGCAACTCCGTTGTTCTTCACTGGCTACGCTCTCCGTCGGAAAAGATAAGATTCATCCAGCATGTATGCCACACCGCTCGACAACATGGTTAAATGCACGCAATTCCTCGGTCCTGCTGGTGACGTACTCGGATAGCATTCTCCATATACAATACTACAACGAATTTAAAAAAAACAATGTCTCGACCGTACGATAATGCTGACATTCAGCAACTCCAACGCGATGCGGATGACTGCTTGCTTACCTACGGAACTGCTTTTCACCCAGAAATCATTACGTCCACGGACGGCATCTATGTGGAAACCGCCTCTGGCCACCGGATGATGGATGTATGCTAAATCCGATTCCAGCTTTGAAGTATTCAACTGTTCAAGAGAACCATGCTAAGCTCTACTTTTGTAGTTCACTTCCGGCCAAATGAGCACATTGATAGGCCATGGACACCCCGAAGTCGTCAAAGTGATTAACGATCATGCGCAACATCTCGACCATCTTTTCAGCGGCATGATTAGCCCTCCTGTGATCAGTCTTGCAAAGCGCTTAACGAGTGTCGCGCCAGCTGGCCTTGACAAGGCATTCTTTCTGAGTACAGGCGGCGAGAGCAACGAAGCTGCTATTCGCCTGGCCAAATTCTACACTGGAAAATTCGAAATCGTCGGGCTCGCGGCATCCTGGCACGGCATGACGGGCGCATCCCTTGGTGCACAGTATCATGCTGGTCGGTCTGGCTATGGTCCCAACATGATTGGCAACTTGGCACTGCCGACGCCTAATTCATATCGCTCAATATTTCGACACGCAGATGGAACGTACGATTGGAAAACGGAGCTAGATTACGGCTTTGATCTGCTGGACAAACAATCCTGTGGTTCGCTCGCCGCAGTCATTGTCGAGCCCATTCTATCCAGCGGCGGCATGTTGGAGCTGCCACCCGGCTATTTCAAGGCGCTGAAAGAACATTGCGAGAAGAGAGGCATGCTACTGATTGTTGACGAAGCGCAAACGGGACTCGGTAGAGCAGGCGACATGTTCGCTTTTACCCATCATGAAGAAGACCAGGGCGTAGTCCCGGACATCTTGACCTTGAGCAAGACGCTCGGAAACGGCATACCGCTCAGTGCAGTCCTCACATCGAACAAAATCGCAAAGCACGCCAAAGACAACGGCTTCCTCTTCTACACAACGCATATCAACGACCCTCTTCCTGCTGCCGTTGGCGACAAGGTCCTCGAAATCGTCATCCGAGACGACCTCTGTGCTCGCTCCAAGCGTCTCGGCATCAAGCTGCAAGCCGGGCTCAAGCGCCTGCAGTCACGCTACGGATGCATTGGCGACGTTCGCGGCCGCGGTCTCATGGCTGGCGTCGAAATCGTCAGCGACCGAAAGACAAAAGCCGGTGCTCCTGAAGTCGGCGCCGCCGTGTCGCGCAAAATGGAGGAACTGGGTCTGTGGGCGCAGCTGGCCACCATGGCGTCTTTTGGTGGCGTGTTCAGGATCGCACCCCCGATTACGGTTACTGAGGAGCAGCTGGATCTTGCTTTGGCGATTATTGAGGAGGCTTTGAGGTCTACGCCGGGTACCATGCCGCTGTATACACTGGACGATGGGAATTCAAATAGTAATTCTGTTGTGAAGGCAAGAATCTAAGTTAAGCATGTATGACATTAATCTAGAAAGCAAACAGTATTGAATCTTGTATGTGTATCCCCTACTTAAGGCTTCGGCCTTTTTGAGATGAATTTTGTGAATGAAGTTTGAATTGTATTGATTTACAATTACGGTTCACCCATTGCTCCGCAACACAAATCGGTAAGGAGATTTCTACACTGGAAGACAAAAGTCAACCCTCTCCCACTTCTATCGGAGTCTCCTCCTCCCTGTCTTTGCGCAAACTCTTCTTGGGCAAAACACACCATAACACCTATCCAAGCTCTACTCCTCTTAAATACCCGCTATTCGTTAGTAGGTATTTAGGTAATAATAGCCCGTCTGAAATAGTCTATACTACCTTGAATCCATCTCATAGTGTCCACACTCAGCAGTTTCAACTCGTATATCCGACATGCTTCTTGACCACTAACAAAGGCAACAGATTCAGCCTCAGTTCTCCTCAGTTGGATCTCCCGGATGTCGTATCTGTTATATCACCTTTTTTCAAGCTTATTAATGTATATCCACTTTGCCACTTTACTCAGTCGAAGCGTTGAAATGATGAAACCGCCGGAATTTAGCTGGGAAACATATCATTATTCGCCTAAGATAGCTACACAGTGGTAGAAAAAGCTGTGACTTGCCGGATCACACATAGGTGTACTTACCGAAACCCTATTGTATTGGGTACTTTTGCTAAGTGCAATAGATATCGCGATAATTTGTCAGTCTGAGGGTGCTCAGACAAAGTAACCAGTCAGGCAGCGACTACGAAAGCTCTTGTACCACTATATATGGTGGTAGGTTGTAGACGGCGAATATAGCTGTTAGGGAGATGATTACAGCTATTTGTCTCAGGCCCAATAGTTAGGAGATTCTGGTGGATTAGACATAGGTATGGTAAGACTTAACGAAGGTGGTTCATGAACATTGATATGAAGACATAGAAAGAAATAGAGATAGGAATTGCTGCGATGGAGATTGAGAACGCTAGAACAGCGTATTTGTAGGCAGTGGTGAACTGCTCTACGTTGGGTTGCGCTGTGTGTCCTCATCACAATCATGGTTCAATGATCGCAGGTGGATTTCTGCCTTGTTGGTCGTTGCCCAATATGCTTTTGCCCATTCGTGATATATTTGTGTTCTGTAATCTGTACTAATACTAGTACTGAGAATCAGGGCCCAAGCCATGCAATTGCTTGGGCTTCTTTTTTCGACGCCATCTCCTTGGCTGCAGGCCGCACGTCCATCGTGTTTGACAATGATTACATTCCACAAGGCCATACTGCTACTGTTACTACCTGTAGTTGCCATGGCGACAAAATTGCTTTAGCTGAGGCTGTCCATCACATGCGCAGTTCACTGATCTAGGGATATGTCCATGTACAATGATCGTTTTTTGACTTATTAGAGGGTATCATTAATTCAGTTCGTTCCAATTTACATCAATGCACATTGTTAAGAGTTTCCTTGCAATGCAATGCCTAAGAGCACCCATGCAACAACGCGCCTTCATCCTGGCTTGACACATCTTACATCCGCTCGCTCGACAGCTCATTCACATTGGCAGGCACCGCATGCGCTGGGCTAGGCGAATACTGTGGCACGGGACTTACTGGCCCGTTATCTGCGTAATGCGCATGCGTTTGCTGGCCCACAGCCAAGGGCGCTGGTATCTTCTCTGGAGATGGAGCGCCATACGCGGCTTGCGGCTGCTGCGCATATGCCGGCTGGGCATTGGGGTCATAAAATGGCTGTGCTGGCGCCTGTTGTGCATTGGGGTCATAGTGACCATATGGCTGCGGAGGAGGCATTTGCTGAACCTGCGGCTGGGGAATGGGTTTCTGCTCATGGTAGTATTGAACACCTGCAGGAGGCTGCTGGGGATTTTGTTGCATCGTTGGGGGTGGAAGAGGTGCGGCTTGTTGTGAAGGTTGAACAGTGTTGTTCGCAGACTTGCGCTTCTTGCGGAGGAGGAGCCATATGCCAACTATTATGGCGGCTAGACCGCCTATACCGCCGACAACACCACCAACTATAGCGCCGATTGGTGACTTCTTCTTCGAGCTTGTTGTCGAGCTATTATTTGAGCTGTCGCTTTGGCCAAAGCCTGGTCCAGAGCTGGCAAGGGATGTCACCTTGTTAGATGCGATGTTAGAAGCCGAGGTGAAGGACAGAGTGACTGGCTGGTTACTAGTTTTCGTTGTGGCTGTGGCTGATACGGCTCCTATAGAACATGCTGTCAGCGAGGCTGTTTTTATGATAATGCGGAGAGACGGACCTGGTTGAGGGGTTGTCATAAGGATGATACCACCAGTACTCGTCTTAGCATCACACCAATAGTTGGTCAAGGGGCTTTGGTCATTGATGTCCGTTTTCAGTTCCCAGAAACTACATGTTTTAGACGTTCCTCCACTGTGTAACAGGAGTCAGTAGCTGCGGCTGACAAGTAAGTCTTATGCATTGGCGTACCAAAAGAGTGAAGAGGTTGACATGACGACATAGTCGCCTGAGCAGGAGAAGAATGTGCATGGCTTTGCCGGGTCGCAAATCTGGAACAGATTGCTAGACGTGGCAATTGCATTGCCCTGTTGGTTTGCTGTGATTGTATCGTCTTGGAAAGATCAGTGACGAGTGGACTAGGCCTAGCATGTCGACTCACAGTATGTAGTGCCATCATATTCGCGTGTCGAAATATATCCAATCGTAGTGACGGCTCGCTTTAGGAGTGGAGCGGCAGTAATTGTGGCCGCCGGAGCCGGCATGACAGCGGCAGCGCCATCTTGAACCAGAAGGGCGAGTAGCAAAGAACCGAGCATAGTGGATGCCATGGTTATGGAACTGACGAAAGAGCAGCAAAACACGGGGGGAGCACCAGTGACTAAATGTAGACTTCACCCCAGCCAGGCGCCTACAAATCGGGCCACAAGCGAGGCTAATTGCAGTGCCGTCAGGCGGGCAGGGACCCGCTGAGGCTTGCATGTCAGTACAAAAACGGGACGAATATAGCAAAGATTGATCAGCTGGAGGAGTGTGCCAAGAAGGTAGACCTAAACAGATGGACGTGAATCTTGCGGGAGCAACACTGCTCCGTAGATTTCCGTCACTCACAACATGACGATTTGTTTTTCATGTGTCTTCAATGCTCAGGAAAGGCGTTTCTGTCCTTGGTCTTTTGTGTGTTGGTCCTGTGTTCACGCGCGGCGCAGGGACAGTTGGTTGTACAGCGAATACGGCACCACGACGTTCCAGGGTAAGCGAGAGCTGAGCCAGCAGAGCCAGCAGAGCCCACCAGGCGGTACCCGCATCGCGTATCCCAGGCGCCTGATTGGCCACAGCGGCGGCCGCTAGTCAGGCAATTCTCCTGTTGAAGCGACCGCCAGGCTCCCGTCGGTCACTCTCGCGGTCTTGATGGCTCACCGGTCCACACGTAACTCTTTCTGTATAACACAGTTTGCTTGGCCCTCACTCAAAGTGTAATTTCGCATCCGGCTCAGCCTTGTACACCTCGGTTATCCCACGAACAAGCTAGTACAGGTGTGTGTGGCACAGTGCATCGAGGTTGTGCATGTGGGCGCTTTCAAGCCTTTCATTACACTGTCGTTATCTTTTTCTGGACTATCCCTTTCTCACGCCACCTCTTCCCCGTGTTAATGTCCATGCCCGTCGTCACCGCCGCCTTGCTCCTCCGGATCCAGCTTGATGAGGGTATCGATTCGCATAATAGCAACACACGCCTCCACTGCCGACTTCAACTGCTTGACCTTGCTCATGCTGGGTTCCAGTACACCGGCCTTCAGAGTGTCGTGCACTTTGCCGTTAGTAAGATCCAAGCCGTAGTTCTTGTAGTTCTTGGACTTTGCAAGCTGCTTGGCGTCTTGCGACGACGGGTCTGCTGGATTCACTGTGCGTTGTGAGAGAGCGTGTCGCGATCGCAAGTTGGCGACAAGCTCAGTAGCATCCTTGGCTGCATTGATTGCAAGTGTCTTAGGGATAGCTAGCAGAGACTGTGCAAAGGCAGCTATCGCAAGCTGCTCCCGAGAGCCCTGGGTACTTGTTTAGCCATGCAATCGTGTAGAACGGTATTCGAATCAACTTACCACTGATGTTGCCCACTCTTCCAGGTAGATGTGCAACGCAGTTTCGACAGCACCACCACCTGGCACAATGCGTCCGCTCTCCAGCGTCCGCTTGACGGCAGATAGCGAGTCGTGCACTGATCGCTCCATCTCGTCGAGAGCGTAGTCGTTTGCTCCTCGCAGGATGATGGATGCAGAAGAGAAAGACTTGGTGCCCTTAACGAGGATGCACTCGTCGTCCGAGATGCGCTCTTGTGACACCTCCTCTGCATAACCCAAGTTCGCTGCCTCAAACTTCTCATCGCCGTTCAGGTCCGACAATGTGCTGACTAGGGTGGCTCCAGTAGCCTTTGCTATCCTGCGGAGATCCTCCTTCTTACACCTTCGCACAGCCATAGCGCCCTTCTCGACAAAGTGCTTCAGGCAAAGGTCGTCGATGCCCTTTGTGGTCAAGACGACATTGGCACCAGCCTTCAAGATCATCTCAATACGCTCTGTGACGATGCCTGCCTCACGCTCACGGATCTTCTCTAGCTGTTCTGGGTCGTCAATGGTGATGTGTACGCCCAACTTCATTCGCTCCTTCTGCAGATTGATATCCAGGCAGGCAATCTTGGCGTCGGTGATGCGCGTCTTCATAGCTTGCGAAGCAACTGTGCAGTTGAGGGCATAGCCCTTGACGAGTATCGACTGGGTAGCGCTCTGACCATGTGCCTTGAGAATGTTGACAGCCTTTACTGGGTATTTGACCTCGTTCTTGTTATTTGTCATCTTGACGGCCGTCATGGCGTCTACGACCATGTTGGCGAAGAAGTCGGAGTCGGAGCCGATGATCTTGCTCGACATGGACGTCTTTGCAATGTTGACGAGGGAGTCGCGACCCAGAGCGTCGACCTTTGTGCTGATGTTCTCGTTCATGTACTTGACCGCCTCCCTCAGTGCCAGCCGGTAGCCTGTAATGATGGTGGTGGGGTGGATCTTGTTCTTCATGAGCTCGTTGGCTCTCCGCAACAGCTCAGCCGCTATTATGACTACCGACGTTGTGCCATCTCCGACTTCCTTGTCCTGCTGTTGTGCGAGGTCGACGAGGATTTTGCCTGCGGGGTGCTCGATGTCTAGCAGACTGAGGATGGTGGCGCCGTCGTTGGTAACTGTCACATCGCCAATGTCGTCAACCATCATCTTGTCGAGGCCCGAGGGCCCAAAGGACGACTTGACGACATTTGCAATGGCTGTCGTGGCAAGGACGTTTTGGTCGCGAATGTCCTGGCCGCTGATTTTCTGGCCTCCAAGGACTGTTTCCCCATTAGCCCGTTGTTCCGTTTCCCGATGCTAGAGCTCGCCAGGCTTACACAGAGTCCCTCCGCTGCGTGACTGCTCGAAAATGCCTGCCATTTGGTCGTCTCCTAAGCTGTTTCGCTGTGTTGTTTGCTGTCTCTACGCGGTCCAGAAAATCCCAGCTTGCCCGCCCGCGTCGGCGAATTGTAGCTCCGCCGCTGTGGCAGTCGCGCTAAAGCGGACCCTTGCGCCGATGACTCGGCCCCTCCACACATTTGGCTGTGCGCTCACACGAGACTGTATCCAAGGCCGCCCTTCGTATCTGCTTGAGCCCTTTGCTCGTAGCTGTGACTCGCCTGCTCGCCGCCGCCCGCAACACGTTCTTAAATCAACTTCTCGTCCCTCAATTGCATGTAAGCATTGCGACCTCGCGTCAGGATACCCCGCCTGCCCCGCCAATACCCCTAAACTTCCTATACTTGTCACACATAGACGATATATTGTCTGAGTACCTCGCCATTCTGAGATCGAGCTTTGCCATATCTCAGAATCTGCCGTTGCTATACATTTTCTTGGCAATAATAGTGCTAACATTCATCTTTGTAACAGCATGGCCGAAGCTACGGCAGCCGATGGTCAGATGAAGGATCTTTCTCTTTCGGAGACCAAGAAGAGCAAGAAGGATGGCAACCCCCAGAAGGCTGCCAAGAAGCCCCAGCAGCAAAAGAAGAAGGTCAGCTACACCGATTGGAGGCGCGTTTGGAAGGACTCGTCGTGTTAACTGTGCGACAGATTGAGGGATCCGCGCTGATCGGTATCGATGTCGCGAAAGAGGTCGACCTTGGAGAATGGTACCAGCAGGTCATCACCAAGGGCCAGATGATCTCATACTACGATGTTGCCGGATGCTACATTCTCGAGCCCTCGTCGTATGCCATCTGGGAAAACATCAAGTCCTGGTTCGACGCGCAAATCAAGACACTCAAAGTCCGAAATGCCTATTTCCCAATCTTCATCAGTTCAGACAACTTGGAGCGAGAGAAGGAGCACGTTGAGGGTTTCGCTGCTGAGGTTGCCTGGGTTACTAAGGGTGGCAAGTCTGACCTGGAGAAGCCCGTGGCTGTGCGCCCTACTTCCGAGACTGCCATGTACCCCTACTTCGCCCGCAAGATCCAGTCCCATCGTGATCTGCCTCTGAAGCTTAACCAATGGAACAACGTCGTACGATGGGAATTCAAGCGTATGCTGTCGAAATTATTTCTCTTAGTAGCTTGTCTAACATTTACCTAGACCCTATGCCCTTCATTCGATCCCGCGAATTTCTCTGGCAAGAAGGCCACACTGCGCATCTTACAAAAGAGGAGGCTAGCGCCGAAGTTCTTCAGATTTTGGATTGGTACTCCGATGTCTACCAAAACCTGCTCGCTGTCCCCGTTGTCAAGGGTACCAAGACCGTAAACGAGAAGTTCCCTGGAGCCGACTACACCACAACTATCGAAGGTTTCATTCCTGCAACAGGCCGTGGTATCCAGGCTGCAACTTCCCACTGCCTAGGCCAGCACTTCTCGAAGATGTTCAACATTACAGTCGAGGACCCTCATGCGAAGGAGTCTGGAAAGTCAGAGCACGTCCACGTCTGGCAGAACTCTTGGGGTCTGACCACTCGCTCAATCGGTGTCATGATTCTTACCCATGGTGACAACCGGGGTTTGGTCATTCCTCCTCGCGTGGCTGAGATCCAAGTTGTGGTTATCCCTGTGGGTGTTACAGCCAAGTATGTTTGCCTTTGGTATATCTGAGAAACATATTGCTAATATCAATAGGATGTCTGCCGAGGATAAGGAAAGCCTCTACAGCAAGGTCAAGAAGATTGCAGATGACTTGAAGAGCGCAGGCGTTCGCGTTGAGACCGACTACCGTGAAGGTTACTCTCCTGGCTGGAAGTTCAACGACTGGGAGCTTAAGGGTATCCCCCTGCGAATTGAGTTCGGTCCCAAGGATGCCGAGAAAGGTGTTGTCACTACCTCACGTCGCGATATCGACGACAAGGATGCTGCACGCGGTACCATCAACGTTGATGACCTCACACAAGAAGTTCCCAAGCTACTCGAGCAAATCCAGAACGACATGTTTGAGAAGGCCGATAAGAACTACCGCAGCCATCGCGTTCAACTCACTAACTGGGACGATTTCGTTCCTACTCTCAACAATAAGAACGTTGTTCTGGTTCCCCACTGTGAGGGTGAGAAGTGTGAGGACGAGGTCAAGGCCAAGAGCGCGAGAACAGCATTGGGAGATGGCGTCGCTGAGGACAAGCAAGCTCCTGCTATGGGCGCAAAGAGTTTGTGTATTCCTTTCGAGCAGCCCGAGGGAATTGAGCCAGGCAAGACCAAGTGCATTAACCCCAGCTGCACCACTCCAGCCAAGCAGTGGATCCTGTTCGGCCGAAGCTACTAGTGGAGCACTGTCAGTTGGGGGTTGTGGCGTCCTGTCTTATTTGAGTGTTTGGTCGCATGGAGTTTCATGGCATGGTGTTCACGTCATGCGGAAGTGGTTGTCGTCACACCAGCCATTTTCGAGTTTACAATGTTCGATACGGCCTTTGGCATAGGTTCAAAATATTCATGCCTTAGTCAATATTGTTTCCTCCCATCGTTATGCTTAAAAGGAATTGGCCAATGTCATTTAACGCAGTCAAGCAAGTGGTGACGATCCAAATAAGCCAAGGGGTCAATATGTGCTTGATTTTATTAAGCAACAATCAGACGGGTTACTATGATAGAAAAAAGCATGCGTGCAGTTCCGTTTAAAGAATGCAGCTAGAGAGCAGTAGGATATGGCTTGCAAAAGACTGCAGCGCTTCAGACACCACGCTGGGAAATCAAGCACTGAGCCAGGTTTTAAGGGCGAAAATGAAAGATTATGACGGTGTATTCATCACAAGCACTGGTATGCCTGTTCCGTTGATTGTTCAGATATGTACCATAAGTCATGTGTAGTCATAATCTAGCATCGAGTCGTATCCAACTCTCATCGCGTTTTTTTCTCTTCACGACATCTAGCTGGTATCCATCTCATCGCCTCCCTTCTTCTCTTTCTCAACCGTTTTCTTGACACCATCAAGGAATGCCTTGACTGCGTCTCCCCCACCAAGGGGCATGGCTCCGCCCCTCATGTAACCGCCATTTTCGACATCGATCTTGAGGGCTTGGCTGACTGTCGGTAAAGCGCCCGTCTTCAGAGCCTCGGTCAGACTGCCTAGAGCCGCCCTAAGCTGCGGTGCCCGGAGAATCCGGCTGAGCACATCAATCTTCTCCTCTCGGCTCAGTGTCTGGATGGCCATCTGAGCAGTCTCGGAGTTCGGGTCGATTTGATCTACGTCTTCGACTTCGGCTTCTAGGAGGAAAGGCGTTGTAGGGAGTTGGGCGCACAGAGCGTCGATGATGTCATCGGATGCGTTTTGAACTGTAGGAACGGTATGTGAAGGCCAGAGGAGATCGAGGAGGGTAGTGAAGGGAGCGCCTGAGCCTCGCTGTTGGGAGCTGCCACCCATGTTGCTGCCTTTGAGCGAATCCATGAAGTTCGAGACAATAGCTGAGACATCGCCTGATGCGGCTCTGTCGGGACGTTAGCACTACGCTCAGGATGCTGAAGCTTAACAGAACGAAAGTGCGGGCGTCGCGGCGTGGCCAGTGGAAGACGTAGCATGATGCTTATTTTCTATTGTTGTACATGAGCAGCCAGTGCCAATATACCATGTTCTTGGTTGGGCTTATGCTTCTTCCCAAACGCCGTACCGTGACAGGATATCTTTTGAAGTTGTTTTCCCTAAAAAAGGAACCCTGGAATAGTCTTCCACAGCAGTTTCAGTGTGTTCAGAGATTCCACTACGCCACGACGCCGCATTCGATTACAAGTAGACGGAACCTACGCTCTACCACCATCAGCACCCCCTTCACGGGACTCTTCGCCTTCTTCTCGGATATCGCCGCCAGTAGCATCAGCTCCAGCACCTCCGGTGCTACCGTGGCGGTTTCGGCTAGATGAATGGTCTACGTCTTCCATCGTCTCATCTTCGTCATTGCCACCGTGTGAGTCAGAGAGACCTGCAAGTTCAGCCTGCACATCGAGTTCCTCGCCGGTCAGCAGTAAGTCGACGATTTGTCCGATCTTCTGATCGCGCTCGCTGAAGAAGGCTGCGCCACGTGGGTGCTCCGACTTGGATTGTAACCAGAAGAGGTAGCGTTGTGAACTGGAAGAGAACTTGAGGACATAGATGCGGCCGTCGGTGGGTGATCTGAGGTTCTCGGAATCCTCGGCGGACTCCTTGCCTGTGTATGGGAGGAATGAGCCGTCGCCGGGGATCATGATGAGGTCAAGCTCGGACTGGTCGACGGGCCTGTCGCGGGGCCGCCAGCAGAAGTGCACGAATTCTGGGTCTGTCAGTTTGACGCATACAGCGATGCAGCTGCAAACAAACCATCTTCTCCTTGGTACAGGTAGACGTAACCAGGTGTCGGTATCGGCTTGACCGTCTGCTGATTGCCATCACGGCGCTGGGTGTGCGATTAGCAATAGCAAGGTAGTCAGCAAGTGTGAACAGAGCTTACCGTGAGCTCGCACTGGCCCGCTTTAAACGTGATCAGTGGTTGAATCGACATATTTGTGTGGTTGCTGGTGATGCTGGGACAATGATGTTCGAGCTTCCTAGGCCTCGTCGGTGGAGCTGGCGGCGACGCGGCGGGAAACTCCGAGCGCCCCGGAACAATGCTCGGCCCGGTCACGCGTATCGATTGGACAGCTTGGCACACACTGGAATTCACGAAAATCGACTCCATCGCCAACACCACCGACCAGCACTAACGACCACAGCGAAACGAAATGGCGGCCACACAAGAGGACACGAAGCCCACCACCCAGAAGTTCTCCAAGGGGGAGAGGTCGATACCGCACCACAGCCAGAAGGCCAGCAAGTACTACCCTGCTGAGGACGTCGCTGTCCCCAAGAAGGTACGTTCGCGATAGAGACGGGAGCTTCAAAATAAAGAGAAGGATTGCATGGATGCTGGGAACGACTCAATGTGCCAGCATGCAGCGGGTGCGCCATTGTGGAACTGGGGAGAATAGAGCGTCTTCTCGAGCTCCGCTAACTGCGACCAAAGGTCCGCAAGACTGTCCGCCCTGCGAAGGTTCGCCAGTCCCTTCAGCCCGGTACCGTCGTCATCCTCCTTGCTGGTCGCTTCCGCGGCAAGCGCGTCGTTGTCCTCAAGCACCTTGCCCAGGGTGTTCTCCTTGTTACCGGTCCCTTCAAAGTCAACGGTGTTCCCCTCCGCCGAGTAAACGCCCGATATGTCATCGCTACCTCCACCAAGGTCGACCTTGCGGGTGTAGACGAGAAGGTTATCGAGAAGGCCAGCCAAGACGGTTACTTCACCAAGGACAAGGCCCCCCACAAGCCTGGCGAGGACGCTTTCTTCAAGCAGGGCGAGAAGCCCGAGGTGCGTAACCACGACCAGAGCGCCCCATGCGACGATGCTAACAATTGCAACAGAAGAAGGAGACTTCCAAGGACCGTGTCGAGGACCAGAAGGCCGTCGACAAGGCCCTTCTGGCCACCATCAAGAAGGAGCCCCACCTCGTGGACTACCTCGGTGCCAGCTTCAGCCTCCGCAGCTCAGACAGGCCTCACCAGATGGTCTTCTAAGCGACGGATAACGATCGGGCATTCGGCGTTCAGTGCATGGGATGAAAGATGACTTCGGCATACTGCAGCCGTACTAGCGAGGATCAAGAACCGCAGCGGCAGGGCAGCCAATTTTTTTCATGGAGGATACCGCCAAGGCATTTACCATAAGACTTTATAACGAGCAAGCGAATCTGAGACGGTCCAGAAGTGAAATTTGGTCTCCGCTTGCGTGATGTCATAGTTGGGCGTTCATTTGGCGCGGTACATACTGGGCGGTAATCGAGTACTGATGCATGGAATAGAGTTACAGACACATTGACATTGTTCGACCGATGATTGCGCCGGCTGCTACACGAACTCCATCCGATTATGACGTAAAGGTATTAGGAACGACCGCGAGCGAAACTGCACCCCCATGACCAATTGCGCCAAATCCCACTGCCCAACCAGTGTCCCATCTAGTGTTGACGTGCAACTCACTTCTTTCCTTTCCCTTTTTTGGATCTCCCAAGTCTTCCTGCAAGCCCATTCGCCGCATTCTCTGCCTTAGCTTCCACATTGTGCTTGTCCATTTCCGCCTTTAGATCTTCTACAACGTCCTTGCCTAGGGTGGTGCCATGACACCAGTCTAGCACGCCTAAACATCCATAGTTTCCTTCTCCCTCGCTCATCATATGCGCGTCAGCACGACGTGCCATGCCCCTCAACATGATGGTCGATGGCAGGACATTGTAGCCAGAGTATACAAATGTCTCTTCCAGACTGAAGAGTCCAACCATGATGAGGTAGGTCAAAATGTGCATCCGCAATGCAATTGCTGGCAGGTACAAAGGGAGAAAACGGTGCAGGAGGTGACAGATAGGATGGTCATAGTTTGCCACAAAAGAGTAGGGGATCCGGATACTATGGTGCCAGCTTTGGTGTAGGTCTGAGAGGGCTCCACCAGTGGGTGAATGCAAGAGGTGGTTGTGGATGTAGTATTGGAGGATCTGATCGCGACGTTAGCATGAGCCTGCATGGGGAACAGTAAACATCCAACCTACATTTCGCGACAAAAGGCCAATAGCACCATGCTTGACCATGGTCCACGGATTGGGTAGGTGGTTAAGCGACCATCTGCTGCCTTTGATGAGTAGCAAGCTTCTCATTTGCAATACATCTGTCACAAGAAACTCAATGCCTGCTTGCAGCGCTACCGTAAGGAGTACATTGGCACAACTCCAAGCAGCTACCCTTCTTACTGCTCTCGCACCCCCTTTTTGGCTGCTTGGGATACCCCATTTCCCCTGGCTCTTGAACTCGACAGCGAGACTGGGTACACAGATGTCGAAGAGAAGGAAAATCAGGCTAGGAATGATATACAGCGACAGCCGCAGGACTAGGGGAGCAACGAATTCCAATTCGAGAGGTGAGTAGGACGCAGCGATGGTTGTCCAAGCGACCGATAAAAATATAATGTTTAAACTAGTGGACCATGAGCTGAACATTGGGATGGCTAGGAATGAGCCTAGTGGTAGGGCGATAGGCGCGAGGATGGAAGATAAGAATGCGCCCATTTTGAATTGCGCATATAATGAGTGCTCACCGTAACAATATGATTATTTACAAATGTTTGGGAGAGTGGCGAATGTTCATAGCGCACGTTGGGGAATTGGTAGTTGCAATTTGCATTGTGAGCGATGACGTAGGGCGGCTGGTGAACTTGGTTCTTGCCGCGGGCGAAGGGTTTGTAAGACAAGCGAGAGCCAGTTGTACGCTTTTTTGACATACATGTATTTACTAGAACACCAAATCTATAAGTCTCTACTACTATCTTAACCTCCACAGGTGTAAGTTCAACCTTCAGAACATTTATTACCTGGAGAGCAAGGTTCAGCAAGGATGAACTGGCTTACAAATCGACAGCTCGCCTTGGCACATTTGATAAGGTTGAATATTATGCAGAACTTCTCGGTAGTTTTCCACTGGCATGCGACTTTGAAAAGCCTCCTTCCAAATAGTAGCCAGCCGAGGAGACGTAGCAGCAGACCCTAGTATGGAAGAGCGCAAACAGAGAATTGGCCGTGTGGCGTGAAGCAGTGAGGCAAACAACCACAAAACCAATCGTCTCAAAACCAAAATTTTTGCAGTTTGTATGATGGCTCTAGTTAATGGAGTTGTTTCCATAGGTCTATGCTGAAGACAGGCTGTCGTCGTCGTTTGCTCACAACAATACTTGCAGACGACAAGCGAAATCGGTGTGGATCTTCTCCACCTAGTAGACATGAATCGGCAATTTCGCACGCCCTGTCGACGACATACGCCCTAGCAATACTAATTCGTAGTAACCAATGCAGGAATCTAATCTCTCCTCGTCTTTCAGCCACTACAATGGCCTTTTGTACTGAGCTTGCTGAATGACGTGACGTGTGCAGGATGCGGGGAGTGGGGAGCGGGGCACCGCCGCTGTGTATTTATCATCATGAGTATCGCTCTATTACTATTATAAATAAGCTTCGGCCAAAGTACCGAGCTCGTCAATTACAATTTCCATACATGACGCTGTTCCCGCAAGCTTTACGTTCCGCTCAATTGCTTTCCAGGTCCTCACCTATATCAACACGCCTTTCTGCCATCAGCGCGCACCTTAGCCCTAGAGCAATCAGTACAAGAGCCATGTCTTCCCTACCTAAAACCATGAAAGCCGTCTATATAGAGAAGACAGGCGGAACCGAGGTTTTGACATACAGTGATGTGCCAGTTCCCGAACCCAAAGAGGGCGAGGTACTGGTCAAGAACGAGTTCATTGGCATCAACTACATCGACACGTGAGTTCAATCTATATTTTTCAACATCAGCGAAAATAGCTCAGACTCCCGTGTACAGATATTTCCGCTCAGGCATCTACAAGCCCACACAATTCCCCTACATCCTTGGCCGCGAAGGCGCTGGAACCGTCGCTGCCACAGGCCCCAATGCGCCTGCCGACCTTAAACCTGGTACTAGAGTAGTGTACATGGGACAATCTGCTTATGCGGAATACGTTGCTGCGCCAGCAAACTACACCGTCCCTGTGCCAGACTCCATCTCTACTAAGACGGCCGCTGCTTCCATTCTCCAGGCCCTGACTGCCCTGACTCTCATCCGCGAGGCACATTCCGTCCAAAAGGGCGACTGGATTCTTGTCACTGCTGCCGCTGGTGGTGTCGGTCTATGGTTGTGCCAGTTGTTGAAGGCTGTTGGCGCCAGGGTCATTGCAACAGCCAGCACAGAAGAGAAGAGGAACTTGGCGAAGGAGAATGGCGCCGAAGTCTTGCTGGAGTACCATGAGGAAGACCGAGATATTTTTGTGAAAAAGGTGCTGGAGATCACTGGTGGCGAGGGCGTACACGCTGTCTTTGATTCAGTCGGCAAGGCTACTTTTGACAGCAGCCTTGCGGTCGTGAGGAGGAAAGGTACCATGTGTTCGTTTGGTAACGCGTCCGGGCCAGTGGAAGGATTTGCTCTTGCGTAAGTTCTCTTCGTTTCGTTCGTCTCTCCCCCAGGAATTGTGACTGACACACTTTCTCAGTCGCTTGTCAGCAAAGAACGTCAAGCTGGTTCGGCCTACGCTCTTCAACTACATCGCTACGCGCGAGGAAGTTCTGAATGCTTCCAATGAACTATGGAAGTTTATTGAGAAGGATGGACTGAAGGTTCATATCCACGATGTCTATCCTTTGAGCGATATTGTGAGGGCAACGAAAGATATTGAGAGCAGGAAGACTACTGGAAAGTTGGTTCTCACACCGTAGATTTGCAGATCTAGGAGATGAAGAAAAAAGAAATGGAAAGAGACAATAAAGCACATCTTGGCTTTAGTAGACATTGACCAAATGGGTGGCCACTTTGAGGATCATTTGTAAATACAAATTATTTCCGTGATATCAATTCCATAGGTGTTCCTCAAACACACACTCTTGAACAATCTAGAGTACTGTGAAAATCTCAATGTCCTTCAATTGTCCAATGAGGTTACTAACACGATATTCCATGCATCTTTCTGTGACTTCAATTTCGAAACACCACCGACCCTCTTGACTCTGCACACCGCAAAGTCTGTGGAGAAATGGAGAGTTTAGACGAAGATAAGAGGCATATCGTCAGTCTCCTTCCGAATAGCATCAATAGCGCCACTGGTGACGTCGGAGACTTCTTGAGCGTCGAAGAAAGTATTCTCATCTTCGTCTTTGTCCTCTTGCTTGATTGTAGCCTTACCCTTGGGTTTTGGGCTGGCGTTGCTTGACTTGGTGCGCTTTGGCTTGACGTTGAACGCGTCTTCGTCGTCGAAATCAGCATCTGGTTTATGAGCATCGAAGTCGGTAGTACAAGCATTCGCCTTAACTGTCGTGCGCTTGCGCTTTGCGTTGGGAGATGCTTCGCCGTCTTCGGCGGCCTGGATCTCGTCCTTAATAGCGGATTTGCGATCGGCCTTAGTCTTAGCAGGCGATCCTGGCGCGGAGTCACCCTTCTCAAATGCTGCCTTCGTACGAGAATACCGCTTCGATGCTGCACCGGCCGTAGTGTTGCATTTTCGTGCAATTTCGACCCAGTTGAACGGCTGTCTCCTTAGTGACGTTCTTTTCTCCCTCTCCTTGTGAACAAGATACGAGATGAACATAAGAAAAACATATGCAACTTACATTTGTACGTTGGTTGTGCTTTAAACAGAGCCAGAGAAACTGATAGGCCGATCCGCTGGGAGTTTCGCCCTTCTCTAGAGCTGTCTTGAGCCGCGACCAGCGCTTTGTAACGGCGCCCTTGTTGAGATCGAGAGCAGCACCGACAGCGTTCCAATCGATCTTTTGTTAGTTAATAATATGCTTAGTGTATAAGATATCCCATTGTCAAGTATGAATTGGGGCAGTGAATGAATGTCTTTGCAGTACTGCAAAAGGAAAAGCAAAACCTACAGTTGGGTTGCCGTCGTGAGTCAGGACTAGATACAGGTACTCTATGTTCTCGCCTTCAGACGGCATCTTGACTCTTGTTGACTGATATAAAGACACGTCTGATTTGCTTTTGTTTTGGTGCTGGGGTGTGCGCGTGCTGTGTCAAGTTTGAGGGTAGAGTGTGCAATCAAGAGAGACGAGCGACAAACAAAGTGACACTGCTGCCTTGTATAACCAGCAAAGGTGGGTCCTCACCATATAGAGACGGTATGTGAGACATCAGTCAGAGTTACAGTGAGGTGAAGTCTGAAATTATCTTAGTGAGAATGAAAGATAAAGCCAAACGAAAAGCTGTTGATTAGTCAGTAGACTACCGAAATACTAGACCATTGAGGACTCTATGATATACAGTTCTATGTGATGATATCCAAATTAGATATGAGGAGAGATAAACAACACAAAAAAATATCTTTCTTTGTTGATGTGGCTCACTCCTCTAAGACATCACCAACATTACTACAGTAACTATGGGTGAAAGCCTCAAGTATTCCAAAGCGTTTGCAGTATGTTATTTTCTCTTTCCAAACTTAGCAGGAGTTGCGCTTCGACACATCTCAAGGTGTGTAATGCACAAGTTCGTATGGAGCTATGCTAATTCTCATGCTTGCAAAGGTATGCACTGGTACACTGATTCACATAACCTGTATTGCTGTTCAAAACGCACTTGTACATAAGGCAACAAAAGGCGACGCATCAGGTACACATCTGTGGAAGACTCCTGGTAGGATTCATAAACTATCTAAGACACTCCCAATCCCACTGGTGCTTGTGCCTCCTCAGCGTCAAGTTCCCCAATTCCCCTACCCACTAGCTCCGTGAAGTCCAATCCAACATCCCTGAGCATCTCTGCGTGTTCGTGTGCCAAGCCCAGACATTCATTCCAAACATTTCCCCCCTGTTCTACACTGCTCAGCTGCCTCTTCAGCAACACATTGAACTGGTCAATGTGCTCCTTCGCCCACTTGACGCATGCAGACATGAGCTGTTGTGGAAAACATCTTTGGAACATATCGACTGTGTTTTTGATGATGGTGAAGTAGATGTACGAGATCTGGAAGATGTAGTCAGGAAGATTACCTTCGAAGACGCATTGACTGCGAGGAAATGTTAGCTAGATATCCATAAAAGGCTGAGGAGAATGAGACAATGACGTACCGTGAGCGAGTCTTGATGAGATTGCCGCGAGCCTCAAGATAATCTTCCCGCGCTCTGTCCTCGAAGCCGAGTTGGACTACCCAGCTGACGTGCTGCCGGACAGAAGAAAACCAGTTGTTGTGCTCGACCATGTGTTTGACCAGCACATTTGCTAGTTTAGCAGCGCGCTCGTTAACCTTGTACGTTACAATGGCTTTTGCCATCTCATTGCCTCGTATGTTCTTCGCGAGGGACTTGAGTCGATCAACCTTCATAACCGCTTCCTCAAAATGCTGGAGTGCAATCTCAATGTCCAGATCGTCGAGCTGGCTTTCCACCCAACGAACGTTGCGTGTCTGGCCATCAGCGTCCATGAAAGTATTGGCTTGCTCGTTGTTGAGGCCATCAGACAGATTGTCCAGGAGCTCTGTCCTGTTCATGAGCGCGGGATCACGGGAGAGTAGGTGATTATACGAGTCCTGGGTTCGGTCCTTTTCTTGTACATCGGCTTCTTGACTCTTGCGCAAATCATCCTTAGTTTTGCGGAAGGTAGCAATGAAAGCAGACTTGTCGCCAGCATCTTCTTTTTTTGTGTCATAGGTAAATGTTTCCGCCCCCGCACGGATGATGATTCGCTCCTCTGGCGTCCTTGTGACATGCATGTCTTGTAGCGGAAAACATCGCTGTGCCGTGAATTCCATGTTCGCTCGGTTGCCGTCACGTTGGCCGGGGACATCGTTGCGTGCCTTCTTTTCCATTGCGATCAGAAGGTGATCGTTCAATAGAAGCAGCCTGACTCTTCTCCGTGCTTTCAGGGTCGCAGAGTCCAGCTCAAACCACTTTCCTGACTTCCATACAATGTATCGCCCGGGTATAGGAGGCAAGTACTTCTGCGAGCCCTCAACATCTCTGTACAGCTGCTGAAGTTGGCCTGCTCGCAACTGGTTGAGGTCGCCAATTGAGCTTCTGTTAGCTCTCCGTGAGCTTGCAGCGTCATTGTTCGCGCCAGTGGCCGATGCTGTCTGCTCCAGTGTCGTCGTCAGGTCGGACATTAACTGGCGCAGCGTTCGCATCTCGCCTTTTAGCTTCTCTGCCTCTTTGCTGATCTTGATGAACTGTGTACGGTTCTGGTATACATTGTGCTGCAGATCGAGGGAGGTACGATGCTTAGTCTTGCGTAACTCGTCTTGGTAGCGGTTGATGTCGGCTTCGGAAGCGTCTGCGAGGATGGTAGACACGTCTGCATTCGGTCAGCACTCGATTACAGACACACTGTTCATCATGTGCGCCTCACATTGTTCGACTTTCAAGTTGGGGTCTCTCAGCGCGCGGGGGTCGACCTGCAACGCCCGCCCGTTAGAGCCATTGGGCGCATTAGACATGTCCTGCGGCTTTGGCTCTCTTGACCGGCTGCGCTCCCTATTTTCCCTGTACTGAGCGGGCATATCAGGCATGCCCGGCATCAGCGCCCTGTTTCTCATGTCGGGCGGCACCGTGGTAATCTTCTGGGAGTACCTCCTCTTAACCAGGTCGGCCGTCTTATCTGGCCGCTGCGGCTTCGGCTGCGATGGAAGGGCATCTTGCCTGGTCCTGGACCGGCTCGATTCATTTGAAGGGCGTCCGGAGCCTGGCAGTGAAGACGGAGCCACGCTCACGGGCATTGGCGCACTAATCTGTCGCGGCGCGCTGATGGTTGGCGGCGCGTTCTTCTTGCTCTTGTCCCCCCGCTTCTTGCGGAGGGAGATGCCCTTTTGCTTTTCCGACATGCTGCCAGCAGGAATGACGGGCCCGGGGATGTGCAAAGGCAGGCAGGGCGGGGCTTGTGGGAGGAGTAGCAGCAGTAGCAGCAGCAACAGTCGTGACAGGTAAGCGGGAGTGCATCATGCATGGCACAGCATGGGGCCGCGGTCGAGCGCTTGAGCTCGGACCCTCCACCATGTCGGATCGTGCCTTCCCTGACCTTGGAGAAAAAGTTGACCACCACACACACACACCTCTCCGCCATCCGACCTCCATTTCCAGGCTGTACCGCCGTGCCTTCTCCGCCCCCAAGCGCTCCTCAATTCCACGTATTCGGCCGCCACCATGTCCAACTCGTCGATAAAAACGTCCACCATTGTGGCCATCAGCGCCGGCACCATTGTCACAGGCCTCCTCGCATATGCCGCCTACTTCGACTACAAGCGACGAAACGACCCCAACTTCCGCAAGCAGCTGAAGAAGGAGTCGAAGCGGACAGAGCGCCAGGCCAAGGAGGAGGCCGAGGCACAAGGCGCCGAGCAAAAGAAGGCCATCCGGGCGGCGGTTGAGCGCGCAAACGAAGAGGGCTTCCCCAAGGACCCTGAGGAGGTCGAGGCATACTTCATGCAGGAGGTTGCCCAGGGCGAGGGAATGGTGCAGAAGGGTATGTCGCTGCTGTGTTGGCCGTCTTGGCGGGACGTGGTGCTAATTGTCTGCCAGGTGCGGATAACGTGGAGGCAGCGCTGTGCTTCTACCGCGCATTGAAAGTCTACCCCAACCCCAGGGAACTCATTAACATTTACGACAAGACTGTGCCCAAGGTAAGAATGTTTCGCCACGTGCCCGCTATTCAGATTTTGCTAACACGACACACAGCCCGTGCTAGACATCCTAGCCGAGATGATCGCCGTAGACACCTCAATTCCGGTCGGCGGCAGCAAGACACCGTCTGAGGCGGGCTCAGCAGGCGATCTCGAGTAAAGTCGTTTCGACACTAGTACTTTGATCAAATTCAGCAAGCTTTTACGGAACCCCTCTCCATCTGATCACGATTTTCATGGAATTCTCTTGTACATGTACTGGTCATCTAACGGTTGGCGTTCCGGTTCAGCATGATGCAGCTGGATAGCACAATTGGGTGGCATAGGCGGGCTTCGAATGCATGTAATCCCACAGCGCCGGGCGTCGCTCCATTGACGTCATGCCATAACACGCACGGATATGCCCTGGTATACTACAGAATACACGTTTCCGACGTCCAAGATGCATGCAGCCCATGTCCAAACGCCTTGCTGATGATGACTTGCGCAGATTCGCAAGAGGTCCCAAATAATTACAAACCGCTGTGAGCGAATGAACAAAAAGTCGATTATGGAATGGTCGTGACATTTCTAACATGAGCATGAGTTTTCCTGCGCTGGCTGGCTGGGGTTGATGTTCACATCGATCACTGCGCACTGGGTTAGCGTGGCACTCTTCCAAACGCCGACACTGCAACGTACTTTGACTCTGCCCTTGCTGGCCCTCGCCCTCCATGCCCGGTAACGCCTGCGCGATTCTCTTGAACAATGCCTTAACGTTGTGTCCGACCTTTGCGCTGGTCTCGATAAACATCAAGTTGTTCTTCTTGGCCTCTTCTTCGCCCTGGGCTGTTGTGACCTCGCGCTTGTCGTTCAAGTCGGTCTTGTTTCCCACAAGCACGATGATCACGTCGTTGCCTCGCTCACCTCTCACGTCGTCCACCCACTTCCTTGTGTTTTCAAAAGTCTTCTTGTTCGTGATATCGTACACGACCACAGCCACGCTAGAGTCACGGATGTACGACGGAATCAGAGACCGGAATCGTTCTTGGCCGGCAGTGTCCCACAACTGTAGGCGGACCGTTCGATCTTCAAGGTACATGGTCTGAGAGGGTAAGTCAGAGGTGTTGGGTAGACGACGACCCAAAATTTTGGCGGCCGGAGGTGCGCACCTTGCTCAGAAAGTCGATACCAATGGTTGCTTGGTAGGTGTTATCGAATGAGTCGTACATGAACCGCGTGATCAGAGATGTCTTGCCGACTAGACATATGGTCAATATGTATGCCCGCGCTGCTGTGTTATAATGACGCATGCATACCACTCTGTTCACCCAAGAATACGAGCCTGCAGCAAATTAGTGTACGAGGTACTGGCGGGCTGCGGAGGACACCTCACTTGAACTTCTTGAGCGGATTCGAATACCCTGCTTGCGCCATATTGAGGGATGCGTAAGAGGAGCCACAGAAGAATAAGAAAAAACAAAGAACTGAGCGTATAGGCAGTAATCAAGCCCGGGGCTTCTGTATCTTGGCGGGGTGCGGTGTCTGAATAGGAGTGCAGGTCGAACTGGAGACCGCCGCACCCTGGACGGCCAACACCGACTACCGAGAAGCGCAGGGGTCCTGAGTGGGTCTTGCCCAGGTAGCCCGTGCGCGCGTTGGTCGGAATTTTGGATTGAACTTTTTGCGACTACCAACAACCCCACGACTCGCCAGCACAACAACGTGAAAGATACAATGGCAGACTCGGGAGCAGCACCCGCGCAGTACAAGCAAGCTAGTCGCAAGGGCAAGAAGGCTTGGCGCAAAAATGTCGACGTCACCGAAATCCAATCTGGCCTTGAAGACGTGCGCGATCAGATAATCCAAGGGTACGTCTCGTGCTGGACATGACTGCGAGCTTATGCTGATGATTTTGCAGTGGCGTCATTGCTGAGAAGTCTGCCGACGAACTCTTCGCCGTTGATACCCTTGGATCTGCCGAGATCAAGAAATCCATTGCGAAGCGACACAAGCCCCTCAAGGTCGACGAGATCCTAGCCCAACGTTCCGCCGTTCCTGCCGTCTCCACCAGGAAGCGTCTTTCGGACATTGCGGACGATGGCAAGAGAAAGAAGGCCAAGGTCTCAAGCAAGGAATACGACAGGTTAAGAGCCATTGCCTACGGCGGCGACCAGGTCAAGAAGGATGTAGTACAGACTGGTGACGCCATGTATGACCCATGGGCAGTACAAGAAGTCAAGAAGGATCCTAAATTTGAATACTTGGAGGAAAAGAAGCCGAAGGTCGAGCCGAAAACTCTGAAGCGCGCACCTGTCTCCCAAGCAAAGACCGGAAAAGCCATCCCAGCAGTCCGCAAGCCTGCTGGCGGGAAGTCGTACAACCCGCTGCTCGAAGACTGGCAGAACGAACTGATGCGCGAATCTGACAAGGTCGTCGAAGCTGAGAAGAAGCGTCTACAGGAGGCCCGTGAAGAGGCTGAGCGTATGGAACGCGCAGCTGCTGAGACGGAATCAGACTCTGGCGAAGAGAGTGTGTGGGAGAGCGAGTGGGAGGGTTTCAGCGACAATGAAAACAAAGAGGTAAAGAAGAAGAGGCCAGAGAGGAAAACGATATCGCAGAGAAACAAGATCAAGAAGAGAAAAGAGGCAGAGAGGAAGGCTAAACACGAGGCGAAGATGAAGGCAAAAGAGCAGCAACTTCAAGAAATCAAGAGGCTAGCAAAGAGTGTCGAGGAAAAGGAGAAGGCCAGAGCTGCTGTACGCCAGGCTCTGGAGCAGCAGAATGCCGAGGCAACTGAAGATGACGGCGAAGAGATCGAACTCAGGAAAAGGCAGTTTGGCAAGGCCCCGTAAGATTCTCTCCCTGCACCGAGACTGCACTGTTTGCTGACGTAACCCAGAATACCTGAGGCCCCACTCGAAGTCGTGCTCCCAGACGAGCTGAGAGATTCACTGCGTCTTCTCAAACCAGAAGGAAATCTGCTCAAGGACCGCTTCCGGAATATGATGCTTCAAGGCAAGGTCGAAGCAAGGAGACAAATTCCATACGCGAAGCAGAAGAAGTATACGGTATCCGAGAAGTGGAGTTACAAGGACTGGCAATTGCCAAAATAGATTTAATGCTCCCTTGGGCCAGAAGGGGCTGGCGTTCTTCGAGATCTTTCAATATGATGATTGTTTCATCATGGTCGTCGCTTTTATCTGATCTGTATTATGTTGTCTAGTTATTATCTTCGCTCTTACTCACAGACAGCAATTGGCCGAAAGCACACTAACAAGACTGCCAACGTTTTGACATCGCCCAGGTAGAGATGAGAAATGGCATAACTGCACGTGTTCATCAGTACAATCCCCCAACCCTAGGAAGATGGGAAGCTATGTATTGCTGGATATATATGCAAGGAATGATGGACCTCCTTAGTGGATAGAGAAGTCGATGAGGAAGAAGCATTACGAGCCATTGAGGATGACATTATTGAGGTACTGATGGAGATTCTAATACCAAATCAGGAGAGACTCGTCAAAAGGCGCTGTCGAAGGGCTATCCATAGCCCCTGCACGTGAAAGCGATGCGCGACGCGTATGTCGATCAGGGAAAGATACCCTAGACTGTGGGGTAAGCTGCACGGGCCTCAGCGTCATCACTAGAACCTTTGGACTAGGGTTGTAGTCGTTCCTTTGACGCTTTTGACGTTCATAAACCGATGCGACGATTAGATTTCGGAAGTTCCGGCTTGTGCTGAGCCCTGCGCATTATTCAATGTGACCTTCTGTCTTGCCAATGTGCCCCTCTTTTACGAACAAAGCCAAGCATGTCCTCGTCGTCGTCCCGTCCTTTGCCGCAAAGTCTAGCATCTCCTAGCATTAGTGAAAGTTCATCCCAGGCTACATCGTTACCTCGATCACCGCGCCGCTATAATGGTTCATCCATGATCCACGACCCGAACTCCTTCGAGTTACAATCAGTCTCTCCGCGCCAAGACCGCGTTTCGAAGGAAGACCTGGAAAATGAAGAAGAAGAGGGCTTGCTGCCCAGTAGGCGCCGCCCGTCGTTTGGTTCAATTCAGAGCTATGAGCTGTATACCCCAGATGAGGACCGAGCAGTTGTCAAGAAGCTTGATCGGAGGCTAGTAGTATTCATGGCCTTCTTGTACATGTTGAGTTTCTTGGATCGGTCGAGTGAGTAGATCCTATATACGGAAGGTCTCAGCCACTATTGCTACCGCAGATGCACACACAATAGGAGCTGCGTCAGCCATTACACTCATGCTGACAACAAATGATAGACATTGGTAATGCGCGCATAGCTGGCCTTGCTGATGACTTGAACCTCAGCTCCGCTCAGTATGAATGGCTCCTATGGGCATTTTATCTGCCCTACATTGTATTTGAATGGATGACACTCATGTTTGTATCATCTACCAAAGGTCGGAGTGTCGCTAAATATGGCCAGGTATCGCATTGTGCCACCACACATCTACATCGCTTTGTGTGCCGTGTCCTGGGGCCTCGCCGCGTCGCTCCAAGCTGTGATAAACTCTTTCGGTCTCTTGCTCATACTGCGGGCTTTACTCGGTGTCAGCGAAGCTGCCTTCGCCCCAGGTATACCCTTCTATCTCTCGTTCTTTTACCGTCGACACGAACTCGCCTTTCGGACCGGAATCATTGTCAGTGCAAGCCCGCTTTCGGCATCCTTTGCTGGTGCTTTAGCCTATCTTATCACCAAACTCGGAGAGCATAGCCCGTTCAGCCCATGGAGATTGCTGTTCTTAGTGGAGGGGTTTCCCTCTATTCTGGTTGCTATCTGGGCGTGGGACTTCATACCAGACGCTCCAGATCGTGTAAAGTGGTTGAGTCCAAGACAGCGCGAAGTTGCAGTGCTAAGGCTACGGTCAGAAAAGGAGAAAGAAGACCACAATAAGGAAGACGAGAAGTATCAAGCCCTGCGCAGCAAAGGCAGCGTTGATTTTCGCGAGGTGCTCCAGACTCTGAAGGATCCAAAGTGTTACTTGACCGCTCTCATGTTTTTCTCTTGCAATGTCGCGTTCAGTTCAATGCCGGTTTTCTTACCCACAGTCATAAAAAGCATGGGATGGGAGTCGATTACCGCGCAAGGCTTGACAGCCCCTCCGTATTTGTTCGCCTTTGCCGTCGTGCTCACAACCGCACATTACTCAGATCGCTTGCAGTCCCGCTCAGCTTTCATCATATTCCACTCCCTACTCGCTACAGTGGGATATGGCACTATCGCAATTTCTGGCCATCTCAAGTCCGATAACACAATGATCCGCTACATTGCTCTCTTTCCCGCCACCGCAGGCTTCTTTAGTGCAATCACGTGTATCATAACGTGGACGATCAACAACCAAGAAAGCGACAGTAAAAAAGGTACTGGCATGGCCATTTTGAATCTCATTGGACAAACGGGGCCACTGATCGGCACGAGTATCTTCCCCGACCGTGATGGTCCATATTATGCGAGGGGTATGAGTATATGTGCTGCATTTATGCTGCTTGTTGGAGTTCTTGCTGCGGTACTCAGGTGGGTGCTTGTCAAAGAGAATAGAAAGCTGAGGGAAAGCGGGAGCGCGGAATACGCAGGTGTGCCGTTGGATGAGGGTGGAAGTATGGCGCCAAAGAGGGAAAGTTTCAGTCTCATGCTCTAGGTGTCTGTGTTTTAATATAGCTTATTCAAAACCACTGAACTAGCCCAGTTGGAATATGATCCACACCAGACATTAATAGGTACCTGTCTTGGCGCTGATAGGTGCATTGACGTGCGCCAAGCCTTCATGAGCTGGGACCTGGTGGGGAAAACAACACGTCGGGACCCTTTCAGTCTACGGGAAGCACTGCGCCTGGATAGATGTTCCTTCTTAGCTTCCTTCTCGTAACTATTGGTCTGTGAACAAAGCCTTTGAGTCTGGGTCGTGACTACCATGCATCATGCGCACACATGACCGCTTTGAGCTTCCGACGAACACGCCGTGACCACATGACAGCCATCTCTTCTCACTATACCGCTCCGAGCCTATACACCAACTAATCACTAATCATGGAGAGGTCCAAGTCAAGACTGGACTCTCCAGAGCGGGCCAGTTCAGTAGCATCGAAAGCAACCACGTCACACGAAAGCCTCGGCCAGGACAAGCTAGATGACATCGAGAAAGCTCCAACTGCTGTTGGAAGCCCGCAAATCTTGCCACTTGAACATGATCACAACTTCAAGCCGGAAGCTGACTTGGAAAAACTGCCCGGTCATGGAAAGCCTCGAAGAGAGTCTGCATCTACAAAGTTTGGCGGTGAAGAGGAGAACCCGAATGTGAACGTAGCATTTCAAGGACCGTCGACGCCCTCGACAGTACATAAGATCAAGGGTGCAACATACCAAAATGTGGGCGACGGCGGCATCAAGAGGATGCACAAATTCTCCCTCTACGAAACCAGTACCCGCTTCTATCTCATCGGTGCCGACATCACAGATAAGCAGTTTCGTGTGTTGAAAATCGATCGAACAGCTGCGCCGGGACACCTGAATATTTTCGAGGATGATATAGTCTACAGCCGGAGAGAAATGCACCAGCTCCTAGACACGATAGCTGACGGCAACAAGGCTACGGGGGGCATGAAATTGAAATGCAGCACGTGGGGGTTGCTGGGTTTCATCCGCTTCACCGAGGCCTACTACATGCTCTTGATATCTAAGAGATCTCAAGTAGCTATGCTTGGTGGCCACTACATCTACCAGATCGATGGAACAGAGATGATTCCTTTGACGACAGGGTCCACGTCCAAATACCAGAAAGATAGGAATCCAGAAGAAGCGAGATATCTGTCAATACTCAGCAACATGGACCTCACGCGATCATTTTATTTTTCATATTCCTACAACATAACGAGGAGCCTGCAACAGAACATCATACAGCAACGAACTGCGTTAAGCGAAGGCATCCCAAATCCAGGCCGCGACTACCAGGACATGTTCGTCTGGAACCATCATCTACTTGACCCAGCACGTCATGCGCTTAAGAACATGTACGACTGGTGTCATCCAATCATACATGGCTATGTCGATCAGTCGTCTCTCGATGTGTTCGGTCGGAGAGTGTACCTTACCATCATCGCTCGCAGATCCAGATTCTTTGCCGGAGCTCGATTTCTGAAGCGAGGAACAAACGATCTTGGCTATGTCGCAAACGATGTTGAGACTGAGCAGATCGTATCCGAGCAAACTACCACATCCTTCCATGCACCTGGACCGAAATTATACGCCAATCCCAGCTATACATCCTATGTTCAACATCGAGGCAGCATACCGCTGTATTGGACGCAAGACAACACTGGTGTAACGCCCAAGCCTGATATCGATCTCAATCTTATTGATCCCTTCTACAGTGCTGCAGCATTGCATTTTGACAATTTGTTTGAACGGTATGGAGCTCCTGTCTATGTTCTTAATTTGATCAAGGCTCGGGAACGAACACCGAGAGAATCTAAGCTGCTGCATGAGTACAAGCACGCTGTTGATTATCTCAATCAATCTTTGCCGAAAGACAAGAAGATCTTGTATGAGGCATTTGACATGTCCAGAGCAGCTAAGACGAGAGGACAGGATGTTATAGGCACTCTGGAGAACCTTGCTGAGAAAGTGATGCGTAAAACAGGGTTCTTCCGGAATGGCGATAACGAATCTGATGAGTCGCAAGTGCAGAATGGTGTCGCTAGAACAAACTGCATCGACTGTCTAGATCGAACTAACGCAGCACAATTCGTTATCGGAAAGCGTGCTCTTGGTCGCCAGCTACAGGCATTGGGCGTCATTTCTGGAAACACTGTGGAATACGATTCAGACTGTGTTGAGCTATTCACGCAGATGTTTCATGGCCATGGAGACACCATTGCAATCCAATATGGCGGGTCACATCTCGTCAATACCATGGCCACATACCGAAAGATCAATCAGTGGCAAAGCAGCTCCCGCGACATGGTAGAAAGCTTCAAGCGATACTACCATAACTCATTCCTCGACTCCCAACGCCAAGAAGCCTACAATCTGTTCCTTGGAAACTACACTTATTCACATGGCCAGCCAATGTTGTGGGACCTATCGACTGATTACTATCTTCACCACCAGAGTCCACAAACCGTCTTGGAGCGAAATAGAAGAGACTATATCCACTGGTACACTCTTGCAAATCTTCAGCAACGTGCGCTGCCACCTGCGATCATGCCAGCACGACCAATGCAAGAGACTGCTTTTGACTTTGTCAGTTTTCGTGACGACTACTGGCTCGAGTATTATCGTCCATTGGCTATCTCTTCTTACCTCAAGATTTTTGCTTTCCGACTAGCTAAGCCAAGACCTGGACGTGATGGAACGTACCCATCCAGGAAAGAAAACATGTCACCGTTTGTGCCCCGCAAGAAGCAACAGGAGCTGGATGCGCAAGGAAGAGATGAAAAAAAGGGGCTGCGAAAAGGTGTTACTATCATTGACCCATCAAGCGAGACTGAGTCAAGACCCGATCGCTTCCCAGCTCCGCGTGGGAGGAATTTGCATATCAATGTGCCTCCCCATGCAGACCAGCCAGCAAGACAGTCTATACTCCGAGACCCTCACTTTGAGACCCACATGTCGGGTTCCGCAACATCAGCTTACCAGTCAATGAACAACTCGACATCAACATCCACCGGCCTGTCGTCGACTCTCAAACCAGGCTTCAAGCCAGCCGACAAAGCCCTCGTCCATCAATGGACCTTGCGACAATTCTACGAAAACAGCATGAACCCTTCAGTTGCACCCAGCGAAGAAGACGAATACTCGCGCTACATTGAACACCCACTGAATCTCCCCTTGGTCGTCAGCAGCGAAATCCCCAGCGCCGACGATCCCATTGCAATGGAATACTACGACTACCTTTCCGTAACCGAAGGCAGCGTCCCCGCGCCCAAGGACTTTGACGAAGACGGCCTCCCAACCACACTGTCGGACGCGGCATCCATCCGCTCTTACACGTCACACCACGCCCGCCCCATGACCTCTCAATCCGTCAGCACGCCCTTTTCCCACGCGCCTTCGTATTCGTACCCCCAGACATACAACCACTATTCGCACGTCTACAACGATGCACCACCGCAGTCACAACAGCACCACCACCATCATCACCAGCCTCACCACTATCCTCAAGCGTCCGGAACAAAGTTCCAGACGCCAGAAGAGGATATTGACGAGTTTGAAGAGTTCCTGCGCGTCAAGGAGAATCCGCTCGACGTGGAGGAGGAAGATACGAGCAAGAAGCGGTATAAGGCGTATCGGCAGTGGTTGAGGGGAAAGAGCTTTTTCAAGCAGAGTAAGGTGGATCCAGAGTGGCAGAATCAGTTGCCTATGAGATGAATGATGGAGATGTTTGAACAGGTAAGGTGGTGTGTCGGTGGTCTCTTGAGGTTGTATACTTTTGATACTCTTTCTTCTCACTCTTGCCTTCTCAAGGAAGAGACGGGGAAGGTGTTCAAGACATTGTGCGCTGTTGCATGTGAATTGCTTCTGCGACCAAAGAATAAGACTACTATATTCAGCTCTATATTTCGCGAGTCATCAATGTTTCTCGAGTGTAGCAATGCTAGGAGAAAGGGCATCTCTATACATATTTGTCTTTCACATACACGCATTTATCTCTTATGCCATCTCATCTGTCATGGCCGCCAGCACTCCAGCGCCAATGATGCCGCCATCCTTTGCTTCCTTGAGCGTGACCTGCTTGGAAGCATTCGCAGCCGAGCCGTCTTCGACCAGGATATCGATCCACTGCTGACATGTCTGCAGCCACTTTGGATACTGAGAAATGGTACCGCCAGCATATGCGATGACGAGTTCCTCAATCTCACGCTTGCCCTTGGGGTGCGTGCCGTTGCTAGGCGCTTTTAGTCCGTCCAAGGCTACTTCACCCACACAGTTGAGCAGTCCGACACATGCAGCAGCAACGAGAGCCGAGGAGCGCTGTTGCACGGCTTCGGCGATATCCCGGATCATTTCCACTCTGTCTACCGTCCAGAAGGGGTCTGGAGACTGGCTTGATTCCGGGTACCTAGTCTCTAGCTCTTGTTGCACAATGCGACCGCCCTTGCGCGCGATGACTTCGGACAGAAATCTGGTTGGCAGCGTGTTCTTGGATAGCAATGACGAAGGGATGTGTGCGTCTTCCTCTTTGGAGACTATGTCGACGAATATCAGGCGCACAATCTCGCCAAGATAGCGGCCAGAAGTCATGTACTCAAAGGGCTGGAACCCAGGTGCATCGCTATTGGCATCGAGCGTCATGTCCCAGGGTGTTTTGATGTTGAGATGGATCAAGGGCTTATCGGTGCCACGGATCGTCCACTCGGTGTTGATTACCACGGTCTCGACTGCATCCGGATTGGCCAGAGCACTCTTCTTGGCAGGGTGCAGGCGGTCCAGCTTCATTGGTACTGTGGCATTAGTCCCAGTGCCAACAATCAGACCCATTGCCACGCGGCTGTTGGGTGACGCCTTGACTGCGTAGGCGAGGGATGCAAAGGTAGCTACTGTGTCGTTGGTAATGGCTGCAACTTTGATTCTTGGTAATGGCGATTTGTTCTCGTCGGAGCCTTGACAGTGCCTGGCGTACCCCGCCAGAAGCATCTTACCCAGGTTCAAATCGGACGTGATAGCGAAACCCTTACCCATTGGTAGCAGGGTTGCTTCTGAAAGACGAGTCTGGCTAACAAAGATGTTAGCACAGCATTGTGGCGGTCGTGTAAGATTGATTGGGACTCACGCCATGGGAAAGCTAAAGGTGATGCCCAGAAGGATTTCCTCGCCAAGGGGCGTTGTTGGAGAGCTGCCATTTTGCTGTTCGTCGAGAGCACCCTTTACGACCTCAGCGATGCAGTCACCAATCCAGGCAAAGAGGTCTTCAGCTTGGTCCATTTTCAGGTGGTCGCCAATGGGCCAGTTCTTGTCATGGCTTCTGTTGATCTGAGCAAAGACATTCTCCCCAATGGTACTGCTCCGTTCACGCTCATGCTCCGCAGTGCCATCTGGCTCTCCGATTAGCTCAACAAAGCCGACTCTTAGGTTGGTGCCACCAACATCGATGCTCAAGAATTTGCCCTTCTCTTTTCCAGTAGGCAGGGCTGTGACGGGCGTGGCGAGAAAGTGTTCAGTCGAGGTCCTGGCGAGGTCCGAGTAGGTTGCCGAGAAGCGACGGGCCAAGTCGAGCAGAGTGGTTGGATTAATGAAGGAGGTGAAGGCGTCAATTGCGGCAGTTGCATCGCTTGAGGCCATTTTCAGTTTATGCTAGGTGCGGAAAGGCGAGGTTGGCAATGCAGGGCTGGACGCATGGACCAAGGAAATATAGCGATGACTGGGCCGGGCCAGGGGTGGAGGTGGTGGAGGTGGCAGCCTTGCGGGAGCGGAAAAGGCCGTAGCCGCAATGGAATATGTATGTCTAAACGGGGGGTATCAGAAGGGAAACCGGAGAAGTGAATCGTTCATGGTGAGCGATCGTAGCCAGGAAAAACGAGCCAGAGGATTGCGTGTCCTGAAGAAGATGCGTCGTGTTCGCGAGGCAGGATGTCGTAGAACCCCTCGGGCCTGAGGGTCCACCAGCTTAGAGAGACAAACGCCACACAGCCGCAGCGCCGCGGGTAATTGTTGTGCCGTCGTTGCACCCGATTCGGCTTGTTATCCGCCTTTTGCCAGGCACAGGACGGGGAGGAGGCGAAGAAGAAGCGGGTGATGAGGCTGGGCAGGCCCCGGCCCCGGCATGGCATCGAGCATCGTCGACGCGTTCCCGTCGATCGTCCATGGCACCTTGTCTGGACCGACGTGGACGCCTAGATTCACCAGTCTACCCTAGCTGATTGCGCTATCTGACGCCCGAGCCTCCGCCAGGCCGTCGTTCCCTAGTCGGCTACATACCGCATTCTTACACGCATCATCACATCACATCACATCACATACATACATCACGCAAGCCGCCCACGACAAAAGGCCCGCGATATACCATGGAAGAGAAGACGCCCCTCGTCCCCAGTTCTCCCCCGGCGGCTGGTATGCCCACCGCCGACGACACCATGACTTTGCGCAGCTCTCGCAGTAAGAGCCGTCTACACATGGCCGCGGCATTCCTCTTGGTCAGCCTGTTCTGGCTGGCGACGACGTGGTCCTGCAACGACGGCCACAGCCATACCGACATTGTCGCAAAGGTTCCCATGGATGTGCACATCATGTCCAAGTGTCCGGACGCGCGCGACTGCTTGCACAAGCTGGTGCTGCCCACCATGGCAAACGTGTCAGACAAGGTGGACTTCCGCCTGAGCATGATTGGCACGTAAGTCTTGCGCTCCCACGACGCCATGAGCAATTACAAACACACGGCGATGCTGACTGACCACGCCACAGCCTGACCGAAGATGACGGCGTGCTGTGCAAGCACGGCCAGACCGAGTGCCTAGGCGACATTGTCATGCTGTGCGCTGCATCCTCTTACCCTGACCCCAAACTTCACCTCGGTTTCGCAA
The DNA here is from genome assembly GCA_020744315.1 of Curvularia eragrostidis. Taxonomy (NCBI): domain Eukaryota; kingdom Fungi; phylum Ascomycota; class Dothideomycetes; order Pleosporales; family Pleosporaceae; genus Curvularia; species Curvularia eragrostidis. Next base: position 101,912 of record JAIRCK010000014.1, on the reverse strand, counting down.
ACTGCCTCATCACCGACTATCCCGAGATACCGGCGCGATCCCTCATTGAAGACTGCGCTCTGGAACACGGTCTTGACTTTGACGTGCTCAACGAGTGCATGAGCAAAGAAAACGGCGCATACGGCATGGGCCTGCTGCGAGACAGCGCGAAGCATAGCAGTGAAGTGGGCGTGACGACGAGCTGCACCGTCAGACTAAACGACAAGGTGAGGTGTGTAGTCGACGGGGGTCAGTTCACTGACTGCCAAGGCGGAGACAAGCCTGAGGACTTGATCCGCGATATTGAGACGCTCTACAAAGAGGCGCAAGGCTGGACGTATTCTTAAGAAACACGATGACCTCACTTGTCGTAACTTGCTTTGTATTTGTCTCGGTTTCTTCAGAGGCGTTTTTTTTCCCTAATATTTGGAGCCCTTGCTCTACTGGCAGCATGAAACTACTGATACCCCCAGCCGTATTGTATACAGTGACCTGACAGAAGTTTGTTTGCGTAATAGGTCTGTACTTGCTCGAACAAACTGTTGTCCTGGTACTGTAACACTCACACATACACTTGCATATACGTGACTTTGGTCATCTGACGACATTCATTCGCTCATGCATACATGCCAAAAAAAAAACCCCTCCATTGTTGACTCTTTCATGTTAAATTACCCACACGCCTGCCATGCGAGCCAACGACGTAGAGGCATGCAAAATATAAACGCCTTGGCTAAATATACAAAAAAAGACCAGGGGGATAGATAAATGGCCCCGCCCACTTCATTCCCATTATTGACCCGCCTAACAATCTCATTGAAACTCGCCAAACTCGCCATCGTCAAAGCCCAAGTCCTCAGCTGTTTGCTTAGGCGGCAGACTGGCCGCATCGAACGTCTGTCTGCTGCGCCTCCTCTCCTCCTTGACACTCTTTGCGCTGGGCGGCGGCGGCAAAAATGCGCCTCCAGGACCGCTGCCGGGCGGTGGCTTTATGCTGAACAGGGCATCTTGGTCGCTTTTCTGCGCGGCGCTATCACTCTTATTCTCGCTCTCGTGGCTGCGCGATCGCCTGCCTTTAAGTCCGCCCAGGTTGATGGATATTGTTTCGCCTGCCTTGAGGCTGAAGTCACGCTTTGCCTCTTGGGCGACTGCGTTATGCGCCGCCGCTGTTTTGTTGGACGAGCGCAGCGAAGATGAGGATGAAGAGGCAGAATTTGATTTTTGGTCAAAGCCTAGCACGCGCCGGGCGTCTTGCAGGGCAATGGAAAAGTCAAAGGCTTCGCTGCGCTCTTCGAAACCCATGCCCAGCACCGCTTTGCGCCCTTCGCCTACGACGGTGATGGCGAAGAAGCGGCTGCTATCGAGCGCTTGTTCTACCGTCCGCTCGCTCGTGTAGGGTGCTGCGGCGAAGAGATCCCCGTTCTTGGGGTCCTCTAGGAGTATCGTCGTTGTGACTTTTTCATCTTCGTCTTCGCCACCGCCCCTACTGCCACCGCCGCCATCGTTGCCCGCCTCGTCGGATGTGTTCGGTATCGAGGTCTCGACGATGCGTAACCGCGCGGTGAAGATCTGCAACTGGTTGTTGTTGGCGGTCCACGTAGACGCTTGATAGCCTTTGGTCGTGGTCGCAGGCGGGATCTGGTAAATGTGTACTTTGGGCGCTAGGTATAGGATGCGCTGGATCGCGGTTGAAGGCAACGGCGCACCAGTCAGCGGGTCGACGTTCATGGTTGGAAGCGAGAAATGGGGTTTGGGAGAGGATGGGTGGTCAGAGGTGGGTTTGCAAGGGGCTCTCTTTCTCTTCTCTGATGGGCGCTTGAAATCGTGTTCTCGAAAAGGATTCTCTTGTTGTCTCTTTTGGTCTCTTATCACTCTGTTTCTCTTTCTGTTTGACTCTCTTTCAGGTGTCTGTTGGTGGGGATACAAATGTTGCGAATATCGATTGTTGATGCCCAATAAGACTCGTAATTCTGCTGGAGGACCCTGGAAACGGCGTCGCGGGACGATGATCTTAGTGGGGTAAGGCTCTTGCCCGCGAATCGCAAACTACCCAACAAGACGATTGCAGGCGGTCCAATAATCTATGTAATCGGCTTCCAAGTAGAGGCGGCTTCCGTGTCAGACGCTTCTTGGGAACGGGCGTGATCTGAGGGATTGGTGCACATGATTGCCTCTGGTCTTTCTTCAGCGGTGATGCGTTGGCACTGCAGGGTTTCCGCGCCTTTGGAGACACCCCGCCCATTCACGTTTCGTTGCGGGACGTATGCAGCCCAGGTATGGTGACTGTTTAGCGCTGCGGGACATGGTCGAATCGTAGTTTGCGCTGCTCCCTTGGAGTCGTCCGAGCTTCGTTCTCGCGTTGATATAGAAGCATTTTGATATGGAAACCAGAACAGTTCTCTACGAAAATGAGTAAAAAGATGTGATAAACTCATGCTCTTGAAATTACCCCACCATCACCTCTCTTTTCAGGTACTATGGGCAGTCGCCTCGATTTTCTATTCATAGAGGTTGGCGTGGAGCGAATTTCCACATTTGTACGGTCAAGGGACATTCTATAAGACTTGCCGGGTTCAGCCCTGTTCAAGGTTTGAAGTGAAGCGTCACACCGTGTCGGTTGTAAATATCAAGCGTGTTCCGTCTTGTACCTTAATAGCAATTGTACTATCTACCAAAAATAAATATTTACATGAACGGTGAAGGAAGCTGGTAGCTTGACCGTTTAGATATACGTATAGCAGAAAGGTCCACCCATTGTGCTCATCGTCTCAGCAATAGTAATGTCCTGAGGATAAGCATAGCCAAGCGTTATCTTGTCGGTGAGCTTAGTCTCTGGCGCAGTGGGGTCGGAGATGACAGTAGTTCCGTAGATAGCGTTGGTGCGATTGGCGGGGTTGAGGTTTTGCCAGGTCCACCACACACGGTCAATCTGCGAGTGGTGGAGGAAAAAATATGGGTCGCCTTTGACACATTAGCTGAATGCAAAAGTGAGGATACGCGGCAATCAGACGTACCAGGGGAGGTGAAAAAGTCAGAACCGGGGTCACCGCCAATAGTGAAATGACCAGCTGTGTGCACACCCATGAAGTTGTTAGCAAAAGCTGGGTTGCCGCCTTGCATATCAGACCAGAAGGTCTTGATGTCTGCACTGTTGAGGAGCTTCACAACCATCTCATCATTGGTCCACTGGCTAGAGGTCCAAGATGAAATGTCTCGCTTGAGGCAGCGAGGATTGTGTCCAAGACCCACGTTAGGATCCGTAAAGTTAGTAATTGGGTTAGGAGGCACGCAGAGCGAGTCAGTAAAGACGGGTCCGAGGTTAACGGGCCAGTCCTTGAAGGGACCAGAGTTTACACAGCCTCCGCCGTTGCCTTTGGGAATTTTGATTGTAGGCTCAGCGTTGGTAGGAATTCCGTAAAAGGTTTGGTTGGTGCATCCAAGAACACCATTGCCACCCAGGGACAGAGCAGAGCCGTCCAAAGCAGGGCTTTTCATTGGATCGTCTGCCCATCGGGGCCAGTTGTAGTAGGGTTGGTAGCCCTTGTAACCACATTCCTTTCGTAAGGTCTGTTCGTAGGCCCAGGTGAAGTAGCGGTGCCATGCAAGGAAGTTTCCAGTGTTATGGATGGTGAATGTCTGCTTGATATGAGTAGCGACAAAATCATCGTAGCGGTTCTGGCAGCCTGGGCAATCGGACTTGGGTGTCTTTGAAGGCAGCTTAGACATGCACTGAACGGCCTCAATGTAATTTTTCTTCTCAGAGTTGGTGAAGGTCGCCCTGAGTATGTCAGCACACAGGTTTTGGAATTTTTCGAAGACACATACCATTCCTTGCGAACAACAATGTTCATGGGGTTGCACTTCTTGAACTGGTCATTCTTCTGTGTAGCCTGGTAGATTTGCTGGTTGATGGCAGCAATTCCAGCGTACACATCGGCCTGAAGGATCTTTCCGCCAAGGATGTTCGGCGAAACATTCTGCCTTTTGTCGAACGAGGCAGCAGAAGAAGATTCTTCGAGCGCGGGAATGGCGCTGGCTAGTGCCGCAGGTGCAAGGCAAAGGAGTGCAGCTGTACGCATGGTCGCGTTTCACACCGGGTAAAGCTCGATGCTGAAGATTTGGGGGGCCTCGAGGGATGAAGATGATTGAACGAGCGAAACTGCACACAGCTTTGAATACTACTTCGGACGAAAGGCCAACACGAGCCAGCAATTACCAGTAGATTATATTAGAATAGGGGAGAGGCGTAAACAAGATGTGATGAAGCCCTGCCCAAGAATGCAAGGCTGTACAAGCTCTTCAAATACCCCAGGACCCAAACCAACACCTTCCTGCATCTAGCCTAACCAGATAACGGGGACGCCAATAATACCAATGCTGGTTTGCTTTTGGACCCAGAAACTCGGCTTGTTGATTCCGGGTAGGCCTCGAGTCAGCGAGGGGACCTCTAGAGCTCATGGTAGACTAGACTGTTATTCGCCCACGTTCCTCGAGCGGATAGAAATAGGTCTAAAATCTCTCTTGCACTGTGTCTGACAAGTCACTATTACCGAAACGGATTCTGAATGCCGAGCTTGCATCGCAGGATCCATGGGGGCGTCTTCTTAACTCCGCAAGACATGGATCTGCCTGGATCTTGCCCCGATTTGAGGATGAGAAAAAGGCATTGAGGCTGTAAATGAGCACAAGGTACATGAGTGGATTCTGGAAGCCTTGGCCACGGGTCTATCGAGAAGCGAGGCGATGGATAGGCTAGGAATACTGAGGATTCTTCACCAGCCGCAGCATGGAACTGAAGCCGAGCCGTGTGGCGGCTGACTCCACATGTCCATGCATGCTCGCATTCACTCCTTCTCTGTTTAACCGGTCGCATCGTGCGAGGCTTCGGCGCGGGTCGGACGGGAAGAAATTGAGATGTGTCTGAGGATTCTGCTTGCTACATTCTGCATATAGTCCGATAGGCGCGCAATCCAGGCGCTAGGACGTATCCGGGAATCTGATCGGCAGATTCTATCTTCCTCTATTATCATGCCTAGCCAAAATGCTGTATATTAAGAGAAACTTGGAGAAGGCGGCAAAAGGGCTGGGCCGATGAACGGGAGGGGGGAATATAGAGTAAGGCGGCCCGCATGAGTACGCTACTATTGCACAGCCAATTGCCATGCTGCGGATGATTTGAAGCGCCGGTCCCCTCCGCGGACCCGGCCTCCGCTCGCCTGGACTAGCGCGCTGTCATTCGACAACCACATCCCATCTGTTCATCTTACAAGCGAAGACCTGCATCGCCCGCAGCGACATTCGGACATTGCTGAACCCACTCGCCTGCATGCCGAATGGCTCAGACACGTGTTGCAATTTGGATCACGCCACTTCCACCCCGTAGGCACATGGCAAGCCGTATAAGCTCAGTGCCACAAGCTCTCGGTTGCGCCCATGCAATGCTACTGGTCCTTGGATTGAGGAAGACCATGGTGCTAGAGATGTTGAGCACTTGCACATTGACGACAGAAGTGAGAACTAAGGAGCTTGTCCGGAACCACTCGCAAAATCTATTGCATTCTGGTGGGGAACCGACAGTCTCGACTCACAGTTTTCAAGGAAACCCATCATAGTGCCAAGGGCAGGGGGAACAGTTGCGAACTTGTGTGCTTTCCTCAAAGGAGCGCTACCAATCCTTGCACAGACAGTGCTTGAACACAGAGTAGTAGAGCCTACAAAGCTTTGTTGCGGACGAAGACATGGTTTCCCAACTTCGACTCTCCATGACGTTCCGGATAACCCGAGGGCGACGCGTTCCATGTACGTCGTAACAACAGCAAACTCAAGCCACTCAGCAGAATAACTAAAATTCATCGCACTATGGATGCAAGGTGAGACAGAGTTTCAGCCAGCACATACACAATGCCACAGTTTTGTGTTCTTCCAGACAACGGGGAGAAGAAATAAAAGGACTCTGTCTTGATTCTCAATCTGTAGCAACTAAGTGGCAAGCCAGAGGATTCAGGATTAAAAGTCGCGATCCTGTCGGCACTGGAAACATGATTGGGCACAACGCCCGCCACTCGGTCTCTCCTCCTGTTGCACAGCATAGCCGAGCCGTCGCGTCGACATTAAAGCCATGTACCGTGCATATACGGAGGAGCAAGTGCTGGCCCGGACCAATACCAGCTTAGAATGTGGCTGTCTATTGTAGTGCACAATCTTTACAGTCTGCGCATGCTGACCTGCTACTTTCAGACACGCGGTCATGAGGTGCCTTTAGCCAAAGTCCCTAATGAGCCAGACATATTTCTTCTGTTGCATCTAGTTTTCTGTTTTCGCTGTTGTGTCTCTCTACGCTTGTGTGACTTCCAACATGGCGTTCCATTCTCTCGTTGCGAGGCAAGGATGGGGCCCGCCCACTATACCACCACGATCGCCAGAGTACCTGGCAGAGAACCAGGCACCCAGACTGATAGCTGTGGAGGGTTCCCTGTTTGCTTTGTCCAGCATTGCGGTCCTTCTGCGGTTCTATGTACGGATCTTCGTGCTGAAAACGTTTGGCTGGGATGGTATGTCAATGCACTTATACAAGACTTGTCGAAAGTTACTAATGTACCCAAAAACAGACATTATGATGGCGATCGCATTTGTACGTCTACATTGCCTTATGAGATAGACGGGATATCTATTGACTGAACATATTGCTGAATTTACACCTGTAGGGCATAAGCGCAACAACATTGTCTTTGTTCTTAAAAGTCATCAGCTTTGGACTGGGGAAGCACGCCGAAGCATTTCCACCTGAGAACATCTTCCCATTCTTCAAGTACATGTACTTTTACTCCATCCTTATCATCGCCGCATACAGCTTGATCAAGCTATCCATCGGCTTCTTCTTGCTACGATTGGCAGATCGGACGAAATGGCGTCCGTTTCTGATCGGCATGTTAAGTAAGTAGAAGGCTGCTGGCTAAAGTCTGTGTCTGCTACAGCAATGACTAATGAGCCCAGTCTTTCTTGTCGTCTTCACTATTGGCTCGACGTTCGCCATCATCTTCCAATGTGTCCCTGTACGAGCAGGATATGACTACAATTTGCGTCCACCGATGGGGTTTGTACCGCCGAGAGCTTTTCTATAGTTGATTGCAAAAAAGGCTAATTTACATGCAGAAAGGCGAAATGCTACGATGCGACAATCTTCAAGAATGTCGGTGTCTTCAACTCGTGCGTCAACATCGCAACGGACCTGCTGTTCGCCCTGATACCCATTCCCATGGTCTGGAAGCTCCAAGTAACTCTACGAACACGTATCGGTCTCGCAGCTATCCTAGGTCTCGGTCTGTTCGCGTCTGCCGTGGCCATCTACAAAACACCGATGCAGGCCAATTTCTTTAAGGTCCAAGACTGGTCTGGCGATGGAGCATGGTACTACATCTGGCAACAGTAAGTGTTTCCACCTGCATATTGGAATTCCTTCTCCTTATTGAAAGAGTTCTGGGCTAACGAATTCAACAGGGTAGAAATGCACGTCGGTATCATTGCCGCCTGCCTGCCCACGATGAAACCCCTTTTCGCAAACTTCTTCGGACAAGTCCGTTCGATCGCGACACGAGGCCGAACCGGCGGCTCCAGTGGCCTCAACAGCACACCGTTTCGCTCCAAAGGGTACGTAAAACAAAGCGAGCAGCACACCGAGAACAGCTTCGCCATGAAGAACATGAGCGATGGCAGCCACTCGACAGGACGCGACCCCTACGCCGAAGACGCCGTCCTGGGCAAGGACACTTACACGGTCGAAGCCGGCAGGGGGAAACCAGACTTTGGCAGGCTGGAGAGTCAGGCTCGTGAGAGCGATGAGAGTATCGAGAGTTTTCATGCAGGATGCGCGACCAGGAGAACGATGCCGCGGGGGTTGACAATTGTCAAGACTACCGAGGTGGCTATAAGTCGATGAAAAAAGGGGAGAGTAACAGATTCTCATATGTTTATTTCTCTATTGTTTTATTTTTCTTCTGTCCTGTGCTACAAGAGATACCCTCCTTCGAAAAGTACAGTATATGTTGCGTTATTACGTATATGATGAATTTGGCCACAGCGTCTTGTCATTGTCGTCAAGCTCAAAAAAACCTACGAGCAAACCAAGAGTTGTAGATTCTATCGTCTATGGTATAAGATCATGTCTATCGTCTCTCTTGATGACGTTCAAGATGGCTCCCGTTTATCGCAATCACATGCACAAAGACAGCAGCAACTCTTCCTTTCCCGGCACATCAGGCCCGCTGAGCCGCACCGCAAGCCATCAACAGCGGGCCCTGGCAGCGTTTTCGCTTGGAGGAAAAAAAAGGGACGTCGAGGAAATTTCGGCGTCTGCTGCGCCGCAGCATAGACACCTTCCAATAGCCAGGGGCTTCACCGCCAGGTATGTACAAGGCCCCCATCTAGTTCTTGAGGCCAGCCTCGCCCTTCTTGTAGGCTTCGTAGCCTTCCTTAGCAGCGGCCTGAACCGTCGTCTTTCCCTCAACAATGCTCTTGCACTTGGCCAGGATATCTGACCAGTCCTCGAAGACGGTAAAGGGGACGTCTTCGCGCGCGCAGTAGCTAATCAGGTCATGGCCCTTCTTGGCGAAAAGGAGATCGGTCTCGCGCGCAGCAGACAAGTCGGACACGCCGTCACCAGCGTAGAACATAGTGGGGCGAATGCCCTCGGGAAGCGACGAGTACTTGCGCAGCTCAATGGACTTGTCGTGGCCGAAGCCAGAGTCTGGGTGTCGGAAGAGAATCTGCCATCCGCCCTCGTCGTTGATGTTCTTGCCCTCGCGCGGGCCGACGTAGTTGCCGAGAACCTGCATCTTGCTTGCGCTGGGTCCGACGAGCTTCTCCAGAAGAGCGCGGATGATGGGCTCCATACCCGAACTCAGCACCACAACGGGGATGTTGTTCTCCAGCGACCACTCGAAGAAGGCCTTGAAACCTGGGTCCAGTCTGATGTTTTCGACCAGGTACTGGATGCATTGGTCGTAGGGCCTTGTGACGCTGTCCATCATGTCGCGGAACGAGTCGCGGAAGGTGATTTCATTGTTGAGACAGGCGATGTTGCCGGCGCGGCGCTTGGCCTGGCCATAGCCAATGTTGTCGGTCATGAAGTCATTCGAGTCCTGGAGGGTGATTGTGCCATCGAAGTCGGTGAAGAAGATGAACTGCGCCGGAGTGTCAGTATGGCTTGTAGTGTTGAATCAATGGGCGATGGCACTACCTTGGGGTCACTCTGCATAGCGGGCAGCTCAGCCAAATCGATAGAACCCATTTTGAATGTATGGACCAGGCGAATGTTTTGGGAGAAAAAAGTTTGAAGGCTGCGAACGAGGGTTATCTAGAGTACTCTCTCAACGCCTACTAAAATGTTGGAGGGGCACTAGGTAAGCCCTGAATCGGCAACCCGGCATCACAAGGGGTGTATGGCCGCGGGCCAGTGAGGGGCGTGCGGCGACCCCACGCCGCTTGGCACGTCAGAGCGCTTCGGAGGTCCGCAGGCGGAACTTTTTCGTCATTCGTCGACCCGTCCCTTTGTTGTTGATGTGATGAAGAGACAGCAATGAGGCCACTGCTTCAGCATGCTTCCCGCGAGCTGGCTGCTAACAAGATAGCTCCTACGCTGCGGCTTTTCAGCCGCCGTACGGGCAGCACATCATCGGCATGTCTGGCCTGCCAGCATCGTCCAGTCTTTGGCGGTGCATCGAGGTGGGATGCGAGGCTACCATTGAGCATCGAAGTCGCTGAGACATGGCCGCGACGGGCCTTCTCGAGCTCGACAAGATGGAGAGAAGAAGGAGGAAAGCCACCGAGACAATCGGATCCCATCCCAATGCCACCGCCCGCAGCACAATCGCAACCCACACCACAACTACGACCCAATGCTTCCGCAGCCCCGCCATCACCAGAAGACCAAGAAAGATTGCAGAGGAGGCTCAATGCATTGCTCGAGGACCAAATTGCCATCCAGAGAGCAGCTGAGAGCTCAGTAGCCGCATTAAAGGAGCCGCCAGCTGCCGAAGCATCCAAACCTCCCCCACCAGAGCCAGAGCCAGAACCACCGAAGAAAGACGACTCCCAAGATACCATAGCCCGCGTACCTGACGAACAGCTGCCCTCGCACCGCGAGAGACAGAGATGGAGTCTTGTGAAGCGCTTTTCCGACGCCATGGACGAGCTGCTGCCCAAGCTTGCCGTAGTCACGCAAAAGGTCAACACATACACAGGAACCGACTACTCGGGTGTCGAAGCTCTGCGGAGAGAAATCAAAGAGCAGGGTAGGTGACTCCTCAAGCCCGCTTGGGAAACTGGCTCTAACCTCGTAACAGAAAAGCTCGTCAAAGCCCGCCGCCTAGCCATCGATTCTGCTAAGCAAGCCCTCGATACCGCCCTCGCCCACCAGGCCACCTCGCAAAAAGAAGTCGTCGCCCTCCTTGAACGAAAACACTCTTGGTCTAATGGCGATCTCGAACGCTACATGGCTCTTATCCGATCTGAGCATCTCAACGACCAGGCCGTCCGAGAGGCAAAGGATGCCGTTGCACACGCCGAGAGTGCTCTGGAAGATGCACGCGCGCAGCTCGAAAAGCGGGAGCGTGCACAGTACCACGAAGAGCAAATCTGGAGCGATACTATCCGCAGGAACAGTACTTGGGTGACCTTTGGACTGATGGGTGTCAATATCTTCTTGCTCTTACTTAGTCTGGCAGTCCTGGAGCCCTGGCGGAGAAAGAGGATGGTCAAGGAGATCAAGAATGCACTGGAGGCCCAGCAGAAGATTGCCTCGGAAGCCGCGTCTGCTGCGGCTGCTGCGGCTGCCGTAATGCCTGCTTCCAGCGGTCCGGTACTTACACCTATGGAGAGGGAGATTGACAATGTCGTTGAGCATGCTGACCCACCTATGACAACTGCTGCACCTGCTGCAGTGGAAGAAACTATCGAGGAGTCACCTACACAAGGAACTGGTCTACCAGAGCCTGTCGAGCTAGAGGTGGTTCCTGAAGCTGTTACTGAGGTCCTTGCCGAGCCAGTTGCGGACTCGGTGATGCCTGAAGCGACGAAACTCACTCCAGAGGAAGAGGCTTTGACGCCTGATGAGAAGGTCACCGTGGCCAAGGAGGCTGCCCCGTCTTTCCGTCCTTATAGCAAACTGGAGACATGGCAAGAAAAGGCAAACTACATTGCCAATGACTTGCTCAGCGAGCGCGTCATTTCGATGCGAAGGATTGATTACACGACTGCCGTTCTGCAAGGTGCTGCAGCGGGTGCAGTCATCACTGCTACTTTGATTGCTATGCTGAGACCCAATTGAGACTTTGATCTGCTTCTATGTTTTCTGTAGACGAACACACGTGTTTTAGCGCATGTACAATAGAGTCTCGTGTATAATAGATTTCCCGCCGTGTATACCCGCCGAGTGGTTCATGTCTCAGTAATTGAGTGTATTGTTGGATTTTTCTCATACCCCTGCTCTCGGAACGGACTGAAGGGCCCCTTGGCTGGGCGAACGTGCGAAGTTCTAGAGGAATGAATGCCACACCTCTCAACTGAAAGCATCTTGTTCTTTCATGTCCGTGAGAACAGGCTCAGGCCGAGGTTCAGTCCACGGTGGCTAGTCTTGCGGTGTCGATGTGTTTGTATCCGCCATGTCAACCATGACACCGCTCAGATATGGATTCCAAACAAGATGGATACCCATGTCTGCAAGCCCGCATCTACTCACTCATATCGTCGCTGTCGCTTCCATCATCGACGGCAGCAAGCACCTGGGCTTCTGTCCTACGCTCTTTATCCACAGCCTTCTCCACACTCTCTACCATGGGCAATTGTCCTGCGCCCTCCCAAGCCCGTGCTCTCTTGATGATCTGCTGTGACTGACGTATGACTTCTTCCTCGGCCTTCTTGATCGTACCACTAACCCTCGCCACCCTTATGACGACAGGTGTCTCGAGGGGCCGTGGGAGGTGCGTCGTATATGTGAGGGCCGCCCAGACCATTTCATAGTGGTCGCGTGGGCACCGGATTATAGCTGTGCTGGTTGAGGGAGAGTAGTAGTTTACTGCGCAGGCAATCATCAGTTACAATGTTCAACAACATACACACATGTAGAATGCCGAGACTCGATCAAGGACAGTGTTTTACCTTTAAGCCCAGAAGATATCATGCCCGCGCCATAATCGCCAAAGAGCTCTTCGACTCCATCTCGTATCATGCGCACGATGAAGCCTTGCTTGAGGGCATCCGGCGTGGGCGAATGGATCTGGATAAGATCTGGGAGTTGGGCTTTGCTCTTTGCAGCAGGCTCGGGGTACAAGAAATTGACTACTAGGTAGCGGTGCTTGACGCGAACCATGGTGGCTTAATACGTTGGGTCGTTGAAGGTGAAGTGTGTGCGCAAAAGGATCATGGAACCGTAGAAGAGAACCAACTGCGAACCACGACTATTAGATGCGCACACGGGTTCAGCCTTCTTAGTAGCAGTAAGAGTAATCCCTGTCCCCTCGCAAGCGATATACGCGCTGCATACGCGAAGTCACGTCGTCTAAGAAAAAAAGAAGTCCAGAACGCGAGTTTGTCGTTTTCGCATGCATGCGCTAGCGCAACGCAAGTCGAGACAGCCTTGCTTGGCATATGACGCACATTTGGTTAGAGTCAAGTCCCATCCCCAGCTTTTAGCGTCTTGCCCAGCGCAGCATTCGACATCCTATACCTGCGACCAACCCAGCCCCAGACCCACAACAACACCAACAACCATATCGATACCCCGTACTCTTACAAGACCCCAAATCGCCTACGAAACCGCCTAGGCGCCAACGAAAAAGAAGCTGTAGATATATCCTACGTTATCCGCCAAGCGCCGTCTTGTCACCACTCCACGAACAGCCCTCCTCTTCCTTCAACATGGCGTCGTCATCTTCGTCTACGCCGCTGCTATAGTACGGCTACCTCTCCTCGTCTCTCTCTCTCTCTCTCTCTCTCTCTCTCTCTATATATATATATATCACTTCAAGCCCGGAGAGACTCTGCCTCGAATCAAAGCAAACATCAACTAACAAAAACCACCTCCACAGCGCCTGTATCGCCCACAACACAACCGTCCTGGCCGAACACACAGCCTCGGCCTCCTCCAACGCCTCCTCCCTCGTCTCGCTCGTCCTCCCCCGCATCGCGCACGACAAATCCGCCCACAAGACCATCGACCAATCCAAATTCTTCATCCACTGCCTCGTCAAGTCGCCCTCGGACTTCCCCAGCCGCCAATCCACCGCCGGCGGCCTAACCTTCCTCGTTATCGCCGAGCGCGAGCTAGGCCAGCGCATCCCCTTTGGCTTCCTCGCCACGCTCGAGAAGCGCTTCTTCGCCGAGTTCGACCCAGACAGCACAAACTTCCATGACCTGCCGCCATATGGCTGCGCGAGCTTCAATGGCGCGCTCAAGCGCCTTATGCTCGAGCAGGGCGGCACCCAGGCCGGCCAGCAGGATGCGCTGCGCACGGCTCAGCGTGAGATTGAGGGCGTGCGCGAGATCATGACGGAGAATATTGAGCGTGTGCTTGAGAGGGGCGAGCACATGAGTGTCTTGGTGGATAAGACGGGCCGGCTGGGCGAGAATGCGCGCGATTTTAGGGTCCGGAGTCGCACGCTTAAGAGGAGGATGTGGTGGAAAAATGTTAAGCTCATGGTGCTATTGACGCTTGTCGTCATCTTCCTCATCTATCTGTTTGTTGGGTTTGGATGTGGACTGCCTGGTACGTAGTATCTTTGGCGCAAATGAGCTGATTGGAGAGAAACACTACTAACATCATCACTTAGGTTGGAGCCGATGCTTGCGTCACTAAACAGGCGGGCCCCCTCATTCTGTATTACTTGTCAAAACTAACACAAACTTGAATTCATGTCTGCAGCGTAAACGAAGTCTTTCTTGTTGAGAAAAAGGGAAAATGACGCAGGCGTCTTGCGCCTACGTCAATACACGCTTCGAGGCGTGCATGTAGTATTCTTCATTATAAATGTTTACGACTGGCAAGGCGTCTGGCGCCCTTTTGTTTGTTTGAATCCCCCTTTCTTCTTCTTCTCAAACGCCCATTTCCCGTAGTCTTGAAATCGACTACTATACCATGCTTTCCAGCAGGAAGAAAGTGATAAAAAAAACGCCGCCCAATGCAGATCCCTTCCGTTCCATAACCTGATTGTCGTCCTCGACCCAAATATGCCAACCGAGCTAGAAAAAAAACCTGTGCCCCACCTAAACGTAGTGATGAACCCCCCAAAAATACCCAAACGCCCAGAAAAAAACAAATAACAGACTACAGTAAAACTGAAATAGCTCCCCCCCTACCCTGATAATGAAATCATACAATCATACATATACCCTTATACCGTGTTTTTCACAAACTCCCTTGGAAATGCTTTTGAAAGTATCTATCTACGGTTTGTTTGTCTACCCGGGAAACCATGGAATAGACTCGAAAAAATAAGGAAAGGTAACAGCGAAAAGAAAGCTTTTCTTCTTTTGTTCGTATTCGTAAAAAAAAACAAGCCGCCAAAACGCCTGCCAACACACACATTGCTGTGTGCATCTACGGTGCCATGACCATAGCGAGCAGTGCCATGCGGGTATACAGTCCGTATCTCATCTGTAGAACATGTTAGCATACAACTTTCCCAGTTGTTCAACTTGACACGTACCTGTCTAAAGTATGCCGCCCTGGGATCAAAGTCCACCTCCTCGTTGATCTCGTTGTTCCTGGGCAGCGGGTGCATGACAATCATGTTCTCCTTGGCTCCCTTCAATAGCTTGTTGTCAATGACAAAAGCATCCTTGACAGCCTCGTAGCTCGCCACGTCGGGGAAGCGCTCCTTCTGCACACGAGTGCAGTAGATGACGTCCGAAGAAGCGACAATGTCGTCCGTAAGCTGGTTGGAAACCTTGTTGAGCTGGCCTCGGGCCTTGAGGGCGTTGGTTACACCCGAAGGCATAACGAGTGACTCGGGAGAGACGAGGTTAACGGTGACATCGTAGTGAGAAAGAAGCTCACACAGGGAGTGTACGGTGCGGCCGTATTTGAGGTCGCCAACAAAAGTGATGTTGAGACCGTTGACGGTTCCTAGCTCCTCTCGGATGGTGAAGATGTCGAGGAGGGCCTGAGTCGGGTGCTCTCGGCTTCCGTTACCAGCGTTGATGATCGGGACATCGGAGAACTTGGTGGCAATGTCAATCGACTCCTCGGATGGGTGGCGGAGGACAATGGCGTCACCATAGCAGCCCAAGGTGCGGATGGTGTCTGCGATAGACTCGCCCTTCTGGGTAGAAGAAACAGACTCGTTGACGACAACAACCTCACCACCCAAGCGCTTCATGGCAGCGTCGAAAGATGCAGACGTCCTGGTCGATGGCTCGCAGAACATGGTGCAAAGCACACGACCCTTGAGGATGTCGAGGCAGCCCTGCCGCTGAGTACCCAGACGCATTTCCTGAGCAATGGTGAACAGAAGATGGAGATCAGCTCGAGTGAACTGCTTGACAGACGTGATGTGCTCGCGCTTAAATGGCGACCTTGCGAGGAGCTGCGACAGAGACAATGAGCCACTGAGGCTAGACATGGCTCCAGAAGTTTGGTCATGAGAACCAGGAGCAGCAGCAAAGTCCTGGAAATCGACCTTGCTGACTTCCATGTCGTAGTGGCGGGACAGAGCCTCAATGAGCAACTTGGCGTTCTTGACATTGGTGACCAATGGAGTCTGGTAGTCAACGGCCATACGGCGCGTCTGATAACCCCTACTCATGTAGTTGGCAGGCCGGCGGAAGCGGTTGCTGGATGGCAAGTTGATGTAGAGATCGATGAGGTTGTTGGACAAGTGCTGTGTGAGCGAGTACTCCTGCTTCTGCTCATCGTGTTCACCGCTAGAAAGGACTTCCAAGAACTTGACTGGAATGCCGTGCTCTTGGATGTAATCAGCAGTTCCGGCGGTAGCGAAGAGGTTGTAGCCCATCTTGTGCAGACGCTCAATCGATGGCAGCATCTCCACCTTGTCCTTGAACGAACCAATAGACAGCAAGATGTTCTTCTTTGGCAGCTTAAAGCCGGTGGCAATGAGACCCTTGATGTAGGCCTCGTACTTGGTACGACCGAAGCAAGCAACCTCACCAGTCGAAGCCATCTCGACACCAAGGACAGGGTCGGCTCCAGAGAGACGAGAGAAGGAGAACTGGGGAACCTTGACACCGACGTACTCGGCAGGAACGTTGACTGGTGGGTACTCGGTAACAGGCAGACCAGCCATAGCCTTGGTAGCCATCTCAATCAGGTCAACACCCATGACCTTGGAGACGAATGGGAAAGATCGCGAGGCGCGTACATTGCACTCGATGACCTTGATCTCGTTGTCCTTGGCAATGAACTGGATGTTGTACGGTCCGGTAATGTTGAGGGCTGCTCCGATCTTGCGAGTAGCATCCTCGATCTGCCTCACGGTTTCGGGGTCAAGATCTTGAGGAGGCAGGATCAAGGTAGCATCTCCAGAGTGAACACCAGCGTTTTCGACGTGCTCAGAGATGAAGTGTCCAATCATTGTACCATTGTTGGCGACGGCATCCATCTCAATCTCCTTGGCATTCTCGATGTACTTGGTGATGACGACGGGGTGCTCCTTGGACACATCTGCTGCTTGGTTCAAGTAGTTGGCCAGGTCGTGCTTAGAGTAGACAGTGTTCATGGCGGCTCCGGACAAGACGTAGGAAGGACGAACCAGCACGGGGTAAGAGACGCGTTCGCAGAACTCGGTCGCCTCCTCAATGCTTGTCAACTCCTTCCAGGCAGGTTGGTCTACATTGATGCGGTCAAGCATACGAGAGAACTTGTATCTGTTCTCTGCTGTGTCGATCATCTCTGGAGAAGTACCCAGGATCTTGACGTTCATGCGGTGCAGAGGCAGGGCAATGTTGTTGGAGGTCTGACCACCCATGCTAACGACCACACCACTCGAGTTCTCAATGCTGTAAATGTCCAGCACAGTTTCCAGCGAGATGCACTCGAAGTAGAGGCGGTCCGCTTCGTCATAATCTGTAGATACAGTCTCGGGGTTGTAGTTCAACATGACCGTCTTGAAGCCTTGCTGTCTCAGTGTGCGAATGGCACGGACAGAGCACCAGTCGAACTCGACAGATGATCCGATACGGTACACACCGGAACCGAGCACCATGATTCCCTTGTCGTTGAAGCTGATGTCGTGCTCGGTGCCGTTGTATGTGAGGTACAGATAATTGGTTACAGCAGGGAACTCGGCAGCGACGGTATCGATCTGCTTGACAACAGGGAAGATGCCAGCATCCACACGTACACGACGCACAGCAAGCTCGTTGGATGCCCAGAACTTGGCGAGCTGGCGATCAGAGAAACCAAGCTGCTTGGCCTTCTTGATCAAGGGCTTGGTGATGCTGACGGTGTCGTAGTTTGCCATGAGCTTCTCGAAGTCGCTAAGAGACTTGAGGCGGCTGAGGAACCACTTGTCGATTCTGGTCATTTCCCAGATCTTGTCGACGCTGTAGCCAGCCTTCATGGCATTGGCAATGGCAAACAGACGTTGGTCGGAAGGCGTTTGCAGCTCCTGGTCAATCTCCATCAAAGCTGGGGTCTCATTGAAACCCAGGTTGCTGGGGTCGATCTCGCGAATGGCCTTTTGCAGGGCCTCTTCGAATGTCCGGCCAATACTCATGACTTCTCCGACACTCTTCATGGACGAGCCAAGAAGGGTCGATACGCGGGTGAACTTCTTCAAGTCCCAGCGTGGGATCTTGACTACAACGTAATCAAGGGACGGCTCGAAACAAGCGCATGTGGAGCGTGTGACTGAGTTGGAGATCTCGTTGAGGGGAATGTTCAGACCAAGCTTGGCTGCGACAAAAGCAAGAGGATATCCAGTGGCCTTGGAAGCCAACGCGGAAGAACGCGACAGACGAGCGTTGACCTCGATGATGCAGTATTCCTTGGAGAAGGGGTTGAGCGCATACTGAATATTGCACTCACCAACAACACCAAGATGACGGATGACGTTGACGGCGGTCGTCCGAAGCATGTTGTAGTCGGCATCCGAAAGGGTCTGCGAAGGCGCAACGACAATGGAGTCTCCGGTGTGGATACCGAGAGGGTCAAAGTTCTCCATGTTACAAACTGTGATGCAGTTGTCGCGGGAGTCACGGACGACTTCATACTCGATTTCCTTCCATCCCTTCATACTGCGCTCAATGAGCACCTGGGGACTGGCGGCAAAAGCCTTGTTGCAGAGATCGAGAAGCTGTTGCTCATTATCGGCAAAACCACTTCCAAGACCACCCAGAGCATATGCAGCCCGGACGATGACTGGGAAGCCAATGTCCTTGACGGCGCGCATGGCCTCTTCGACGTTGTTGGCAGAAGCAGACTTGGCACACTTCTCTCCAATCGACTCCATGCTGCGGGCAAAGAGCTCTCGGTCCTCGGTGGTGATGATGGTGTCGATGGGGGTACCGAGGACCTTGACACCAAGACCTTCAAACTCGTCCTTGAGCTGGATACCGACCTGAAGCGCGGTCTGACCACCAAAGGTTACGTAGATACCATCAGGTCGCTCCTTCTGGATGACCTTGCGGACGAAGTCTGCGTTGACCGGCAAGAAGTAGACCTTGTCGGCCAGACCCTTTGAAGTTTGGATGGTGGCGATGTTGGGGTTGATCAAGATGGTGTAGATGCCTTCTTCCTTGAGAGCCTTGATAGCCTGGCTGCCAGAGTAATCAAACTCTCCGGCCTGACCAATGCTCAGACCTCCACTTCCCAGGACAAGGACTTTCTTGACGTCCACCCTGGGGGCGAGCTTCCTGTTCTCCTCGAAAGTACCGCCGGGGAACTCTACTGGCTGTGACATGACTGCAGGCGATGCCATGGCCTTCTGGATGGTGCTGATGAAGACATCGAACAGGTACTCGGTGTCGCGAGGACCAGGTGTGTGCTCAGGGTGGAACTGCACACTGAAGTAAGGCCTCTCCTGGTGCCGGATACCCTCGTTGCTGCCATCGTTTGCGTTGACAAACAGTTCCTCCCAGCCACTGGGGAGGGTCTTGGAGTCGACGGCGTATCCGTGGTTTTGTGATGTGATGTGGCACTTTCCAGTGAGCAAGCTTGTGCAGGGGATGTTGGCACCGCGGTTACCAAACTTCATCTTGATTGTGCTGGCGCCTGCTGCTCGGGCAAGCAACTGGTGGCCAAGACAGATACCGAAGATGGGTGTGCGGGCCTCATCCATGGCGGCCTTGATGTGTTTGACTGTGGACTCCATCATGGCTGGGTCACCAGGACCGTTGGAGATGAAGAGACCATCGTAGTCCTTGCCAGCAAGCTTGGGAAAGTCGTAGTCCCAGGGAACCTGCAGGACTTCGACTCCCCTCCGTACGAGGCATCTCAGTTGGTTGTATTTGAGACCCACGTCGACGGTGACAACACGAACGGGGCGGCCAGAGGGGTGCTTGAGCGCAGTAGCGGGATCGGGCGAGTAGAGTTTGGGCTCCTTGATGGAGACTAGGTCATGTTAGAGAGATGGACTTTTGGAGGCGTGGGCTCACATACCTTCAGCAACAAGGTTCTTCTTGTTGGGGTCGACCCAGTCAATCTGCTCAAAGCTGTCCCTCCAGTCGGCCTCGCCGTCGGTGACGACAGCCGAGGGCACTGGTCCGGTCCTCTGCAGAAGACGTCCCAGCATGCTTCCCTCTTCTCGAATGCGCTTGGTCAGCGCTCGCGTGTCCACGCCTGTGATGGCGGGCACGCCCTGCTCCTTGAGCCATGCACCCAGCGAAGAGGTGGCCAAGTGGTGAGAGTATTCCTCTCCGGCGTATGTAGCGACGACCAATCCGGCAATGTGAATCTCCTTAGACTCAAAGTGCTCTGGAATGCCCTCGAGCAGGCTGTCCATGTCCTCTCGCGAGGGCACGCCATAGTTGCCGACGAGGGGGAATGTGATGACGAGGATCTGGCCTCTGTATGAAGGGTCTGTTATGGACTCGGGGTAACCGACCATACCAGTCTGGAAGACAAGCTCTCCAGAAACGCTCTTGTCGGCACCGAAGCTTTGTCCGAAGCAGACGTAGCCATCTTGGAGCTCGAGAGCCAGATTCTGGCTTTGGTCGGGCAGAGGGGCCATAATTGAAGAAACGAGAGACAGCTCTAGGGCTATGGAACCCTTGTGATGCGAGACTGCCAGACAATTTGGTGGGGGAGAAGAGTTCTTGAAGTCTCGACGGAAAAGAAAAAAAAAGTTTCGGAGCCTCAGTGCAGTGCAAAAAAACGAGAAGGGCCTAGCTGCAGGTGTATGGCGGGGTTGATTGGTCTGCCCCACCATAGCGAATGACGAGCCTGTCCATCTGGACCGGATACAGCATAGGACGCTTTTGACTTGACGCAACACCTACTTGAAATCTACGTGTGTTGAGGCCGGACATTTTTGGGCTAGTGTGTGGGCATGTTGGGAAGTCTAGGAGAGTCTACAGAAGCCTACAGTGCGCGCTGCCCACGGAAGCCAGTGGGCGGAGCGCGTGGTGCTGTACATGGTACTACGGACACGATGCATACTGTACGGTAGACGCTTGCAGACAGCAGATGCTCGGCGGTATTCAGGGCGGAAAAGGATATATATACACCGGCCAGCCAGCGCCTGTGCTCAGCAGGATCTGCGCCTACCGGGGCGTGCAAAGAGAGGGTGTAGACATCGCGCTGGCTGCACGAGATCGCAGGGAGCGGCGGGGGGCGGTGTGTGCCAGCGCTGCCAATGGCGAGTAGCGGGGAGGGGCGTGGTGTGGAGCCATGATGCGCGCAGGCTCCAACGGTTCAGCGCTGCAGCACGACATCACTGACCTCGGTGCTTTTTGCAGACAGAGGCAATTTTTTGGCCGTGTGGGTGGGCGGGCGAGGGACAGGCGAGGGCGGCGTGGATGCATGTGGTGTAGGCCGGGCAGAGTCTGATAGCGGCCAGGGTGACTAATGCCATCAGCCATCAGCCATCAGCCGTGGCGTATCTCGAGCGAACATGCAGGGCCCGCGCCCTGCTGGTAGCGAGCATCGAGGCCCGTCTGCCGTCTGTCTTGGGTCGGCGCGGGGCACACGCCGGCATCGTCAGGGCCTGGTCCGCTCTGGCAGGCCACCAGCAGAAGCAATTGTAGTCGCGGCGTGCGGATACCGGGATATTGCTGCGTGTGGGTGTGTGTGTGTGTGTAGAGTCGTTGGCACCGCCAAAAAGCAACACAGGCGGGCGGTCGTTGGTTCCAGCCATGTGAAGAAGCGAGGCGCATACATATGGATATGGTATGTGCATGCTGCACCCCGGATTGCGCGCACATGAGTGCTGGGCGATGAGCGATAAACCAACCCGCTTGCGGGCATCCCACTGTCGATGACGAGGTGCAAAATGGCGCTGTCCATGAGCGCTGTATACGCGCATGGGGGTGGTGGTGTGCCAGGAGCGCCGCTGCATGTGCTGCGCGCCGCCCTCGATTGGCCGGCCGGCGCTCTGGGCCTTGGACAGGGCGATATGGCGGTCGCGTCTCACGCTCCCTCATGATGCTCAACGGCGACATGCGCGCATGACGGCCTAAACCTGGGCGGTGGACCTTGTGCGGCACAGAAATGGGCAAGAGCGCCTTCATCGCCTCTTGGGTGCTTCATTTCCCACCCCCGTGGTGAAACTTGGCTAACCTCCATCCTCCTCCGATCCCCGTCTGAGGCTTGCCCCGACCCTGACGACACACGCCCTCCCGCTCGAGACGTGCGGCCCTCTCCATGTTCTCTTCATTCTTTGGCTCAAAGACACGCCGGCCATCAGAGACCACGCCCCTGCTCGCCGCAATCGACAGGTATCGTCGCCGCCACCATGGACAAGAGTCGGACGCGGTGCATCGCGACCCGGGCGCGGTAGCCCAGTACGACGGGGAGGACGACGACGACGAGGACAACGACGATGACGACGAGGATGAGGATGAGGACCACCACCGGGACCGCCAGCGCGACGGCCCCTTGCTCCCCGTCTTCTCCCCCGAAATCCTGGGTATGACAGCCAGACTAGATGTGCTCAATCTTCGCCCTGCTAACTACTCCCTGCAGATCGCATACCAATCTACAACACCACCCACGCAATCCGCATCATCCTCACCCAGCGCTGCGAGACGACGCTCTCGTGGGACCAATTGCGCTCGCCCCAGGTCTCGCAGTTCCTCGTCAAGCCCATCCAGCAGCAACTTCGCGCAAACAACTTCTCGCGCGGACTGCTCTACTGCCTGCTCGCAAACTGCCTGCAGTTCAAGAAAGAGGGAGAGGAGAACCCCGGCAACGTGGGTGTTAGCAAGACTCGGGCCCTGATATGCGAGCTGCTGGCTGTGCGCCTGCTCAGAGAGTTTTCGACCCGTGAGCTGATCGATGCCCTCTCGTACGACTTCGACCCTTTGCAAGGCTTGGCCCTGCCAGCACGCGGCAATGTCACCCCGGGCAGTCGAAACTGGTCGCGCCAGACGCCCCGTTCTGCGCGCATCTCTACCCTCGAGATTGCCATTCGTGCCCAGGCCAAGAAGTTCCTCGCCCACCCCTTGGTCGTGCGCCAGCTAGAGGCCATCTGGGCAGGCACCATTGTCTTCCACTCTATTGCCGACAACCTGCACAGGAAGCCCGACACCCCGCAGCCCCGTAGCTCCAATGCCTCTGGCGATGCCTCGCCAAGAACCGGTCCCTCTTCCCGCGTACCTCCACGCACCAAACCCGCTCGTCCTCCGCCTCAGCCTGACGCGGTTCTTCGGCGCACAGTGACGCTCTACGACCCCCACGATGCATCTCTCTTCAAGCTCTCCCGCTTGCGCGTTCCTCGCTACCGCAATCTGTTCTCGACTCTCTCCTTCGCCATCATGCTGGGCTTGTTCCTCGCTGTGCTCTCGCAAAAGTCCGACGACATTACCGCCCTTGAGGTCCTCTTCTGGTTTTGGAGCGCCGGCTACATGCTCGACGAGGTGGTTGGCTTCTCTGAACAGGGCTTTGGTTTGTACATCATGAGCGTGTGGAATGCCTTTGATCTAGGCATCCTCCTCATGTTCATGGCATACTACATCCTGCGTCTGTACGGCATTCTCATGCCCGACGTCAGCAGTACCAGGGTGGCCGCCATGGCCTATGACGTGCTGGGGTCTACGGCCGTGTTGCTGTTCCCCCGACTCTTCTCGGCCCTCGATCACTATCGCTACTTTTCGCAGCTGCTAATTGCTTTCAAGATGATGGCCGTTGATCTGGTTGCCCTTCTCGTGCTAATCATCATCAGCTGCAGCGGCTTCTTTGTTGCCTTCAGCTTGGCTTTCAAGCGAGATTTAGGCCCCTCGAATGCCGCATATGCAATTTTTCAGTTGGTCATGGGCTTCAGTCCGGCCGCCTGGGACCTCTGGGGAGAGATGAACTTTCTCGGCAAAACTTTGCTTGCCCTGTTCCTCTTCATCTGTCACTTCCTCATTGTCACCATCCTTGTCACTGTCCTGACAAACTCTTTCATGGCCGTTGTGAAGAACGCCGATGAGGAGCACCAGTTCTTGTTCGCCGTGAACACAATTTCCATGGTCAAGTCGGATGCACTGTTTTCCTACATTCCGCCCACCAACATCATCGGGTGGCTCTTGATCCCTCTAAAGTACACGATGCCGTTCAAAAAGTTCCTTCGTATGAACCGCTCTGTCATCAAGCTAACGCATCTTCCCATCCTCTTCTCCATCTTTGCGTACGAACGCGTTGTCCTTTCGCATCTCGCATATGGCCCGACTGACCTTGTCGAGCGACGGGGCCGGTCAGAGTCAAAAGCACCCGTGCCTGCATTTAGCATTCGCGGCCCTGTAGATCTGTTCAGTCCTCGTCTGCGTGAGCCTTCTGTTACTACGTTCCAAAAGGACCAGGCGCTCGAGGAGGTGTTCCGTCGACCCTATTTCGACCCTAGCTTCCATCCTACCCCTCGACACCCAACCCCGAGAAGAAACTCTGGCAACATTGTGTCGGACTGGATGCGAAAGATGGGCAATGATGATGAAAATACACCCCCTCAGGATGACTCGCGATCGGTTCTGGATCGACTCGAGGGCCGTCAGCGGCCGTATTTGCGACGAACCAGAACCGCCTATCATACAAGGCGAAAGCATCCCCTCGCCACCGCCAGGGCTGTTGTTTCGGATCCTGATGAAGCTGTGGCACCTCTCACTGGGCCTATCGCAGAAGAGTCGGAACCGGAACCTGACATGCACATGACACCCATGGAAGAAGCGCCGCAGCAGACTGATGCCGACGGAGATGATGAAGACGATCAAGCGAGTGATGAAGAAAATGTCACTCCTCGACTCGAGCCCAGCATGAAAGAGAGCAAGCGTCCCAAGACTAGTTTTGAGTCTTCTGAGGATGAGTTCTTCCGCACCCCCATGACTGCCATTCCGCGCACACAACCGCGCCTCACGGGCATTGCAGCTTCACCGTCTGAGTCAAGTTTCATGGCGGAGAAGTCAGCCTCGCCCGGCAAGAAGCGATTGAAACCGGCTCACAACCGGAATACATCAACGAGCACGATTTTGTTCAGTCCCATCAAGGATACAATGAGCGCGTCTCGTGCTGTATCACCTGAAAAGCGGCCCAAGACTGGCAATCGTAGCGGCACAGCCACGGGAACGGCTACGCCTGGTCGCCTGGAGGGTTCGAGTGGCACGGGTGCACGCACGCCCAAGCGGGTGCAGCCTCCTCCCGCTCCCGGTTCCCGGCCTCGTGCCATCATGCCACCACGTAAGAATTCGGTAAACTTGCTCCTTGACGACAACTTGGCGCGAGAGCCCTCTTTCAATGCCATTGCCTTGGACCTAGCATCTGACATTGGGGACAATACACTCAACCCCAATTTCGGCAACGTTAGCGGGCTGCCTGCGTCGTTCACAACACAGTACGAAATGGCTGCCAGGATGAAGGCGCGTGAAATGCAAAAGACCAGCGACAACGATTCCGACTCGAATCGTATGAGTAGGATCATGCTCGCGCGAATGACGACGCTCGAGGAGGGTTTCCGCGACATGCTTCAGGAAGTCAAGGGCTTGAAGCAAAGCGAAAGCCAGGTAGGCAGTCGGGGAACGCATTCACCACCCAACGAGCCTGCTGGCAAGAAGAAGGGCAAGGCGAAGAAGAAGCTGAGTAAGCGAGAAGACGATTCAGACACCAGAATGGGTTCCAGTCTGTGAGAGGGCATGAGACATGACGTAATGTCGTCGCGTGTTTGCATATATCCGGTGTTATCAGTTGCATTTACAAGACGTGTGGTCTTTTTTTTTCGGGGTATGGCATTCTGCTTCAAGCGAAGATATCCCATGGGTATTTGTGTCTGATCAGCGGCGTCTTGGGTTATCTGGCATCATGGTTGCTAGACTTTATTTCTTGTATCACCGAGGTTTTGTTGTTGGCCTCATGATTTGTGTTTCTTAGCTTAATATGCGTGCTGCATCGCCTTGATATGCGGTTCTAAGAAGTTACATGATGTGTTTTACAAGAAGAGACTGTTGACACTTGTCTTTCACAACTATTCACCATTGTTGAAAAGAATAAATTTAGAACCAATCTAGAACATATGATCGTTTCTTGCCTTTCCTTGCAAATCGGGTCACGTGATATAAGCCAGGGTAGAGCACGCACACCAGGAAGAGGGTGTAGAACACGCAATCTCAGGGCTCACCGGAGATCTGCACTCCACCAGTCCCTGAAGATCTATCTCAAAGCCCCAGTGCTCCGTGACGAATCTCCGCCGGCAAAAGCGGCAAGGATCGTTTTGTCTACAAAGTTGCTACTTTGAGCGCACTTGTCTAGACCTAAAGTTAAATGCGAACGCGCAATTCGCCAGCGCGTATCGACACTCGCAATTTCAACAGCAGGGAGTACTGGCATGAACGGGTAAGCCTCGTCTTGTCGCGAGTCTGCGAAACAACGTACATACTAGTACGCGTGTCTAAAATTATCCACTCGACAGCCTCACTACGTACACGAGGCCAGAAGAATGGTTGCGTTATAGATAACGCCGATATAATATCGATCCAAAAGATGCAAAAAAAAATAGGTACATAGTATATCTGGTGTTAGGGTGGCATAGATGCTTCTACCATGTTCTTTGCCGCTATCACTCAATGCAATCCGTCCCTGCAGATGCGCGCAGGTCTAAGGAACGGTACGCCCAACGAAGGGTTCGGGGTCTTCGCTACCAAAAAGACAAAGACACCACGTTTTCTAGTTGCAGGCAGCAGAGCAAGCACTGGAAGCGGAAGCATATCCGACTTTGTTCACGATCACAGCTGAAAATAGACTTACGGACCAACAAAAAATAGCATCGCGGACGCGGACGGGACAATCTCGAATTCTAGACTCTGGGTTATGATGGAAAGAAGAAAAAAAGCGGGCCGCTGGTGCGAGGAATGAGCGCATTGATGTCGGGAAAAGAGCGAGGCGCAGACGTAAAACGTTATGGGTGACGCGCGCCCTTTTCCCCACAATCGACGCAAAGGTGGGGTGACGAGGGTGTGTGTAAGTGGCAGTGGTGGGCAAAACGGGGCTTCTCGACCAGCAAGCCGCTTCTAAACCAAGGAAAAACCAAGGAATCTCAGCTGGGGCCTTGCTTGCCCTCGGCCGCGAATGCCCCCTTGGCTAGTTGGTATGTTACTTTATATTCAAAAGCTTGTTGTGCCTTCGTGTACCCTGGTTTCCCCTTCTTTGTCTTTTATACTTAGTTTAAGGCATTTGCTTTTTCAATAAGTCTATTGCTCAACTACTTTCTTCCTCTCTTGCTTTTGCATTCAAGATATCTTGCATCGTTTTCTCCACCTACCACCTTACCTCCTCACTCTCGTACCCCAGTAAACTAGACCGAGAATACTGCTTCTACTCTTTTCTCTATTTGTCATATTAGACCCTGCCAAAGCATCAGAAGACAGCAATTGGGCTTCCCCGCACTTTTCCAAGAAAGTTTGACTGTGTACCACCAAAGGACTGGTCGCGCTTTGTTACCCCGCAAATCCCTGAGAAGCCACACGCGATCTCCTGCCCTACATACAATACATCGTTCAACAACTTCGCGATATATACACGGAACATAGAACAAAACATGGCGCCTATTCACAAGACACCCAGCGAAGAAGGTATGTAACTAGCAATTCTCTACCTAAAAGAACAGAAATAATTTCTTCTCAATTATAAGAGAAAGCAAAATTGAACCATCAAACTAACCTTTCCTCTTCCAACAGAAATCGCCCAAACGCTCGGCAATCTCAAGCTCTCGCCCTCGCACCCAGAGAAGCCGCTACAAAAGCCCAAATCCAAGCCCGTAGCCGACAGCTGGGACGACGACGACGCCCTCAGCGGCTCCGACACGGAGACAGACGAGGCCAGCACCAACAACAGCAATAGCAGTGCGAAAAAGGACAAAGCAGATCAAGACCAACAAGAACCAAACTCACCCCACGACTCGCTCCAGCCCCTCTCCACGACAACATCACGCGACGTGCCGCCCAACCCGCCGCCGCCGACGCCCGCGTCGCCCACGCAATTCGAGTATCCGTACGACACGAGCCGCAACAGCAGCAACAGCAGCGTGCCATATTATAGCATTGGCAGCGACGGGCCGCGGAGTCGCGGGTCGGCGGCACCGCCAGACAAGCGGCCGGAGAAGACGACGGCCGTGGCGGGCCGCATGATTGCGGGCGCGCTGGGTGTGCGGGCGCCGCGGCGGACCGAGGAGGAGCGCGAGTACGATCGTGTGATGAGGGAGAAGGAGCGGAAGAGGAGGGCTGAGGAGAGGGAGAGGGAGAAGAGGGAGGCCGAGGCGAGGGAGGCGAGGAAGAAGGCGATTTGGGATGATTGAATGGGGGGGAAAAGGTGTTTCTCTAAGAAACCAATGGAGACCCGTGTATTCTGTTTTTTTTTTGGGATAGGCCCTGGGCTTTGTAGAAGACAGTGTGGGGATATCATGTCTTATTATTTTTGTATATAATGAGGTTTTGAGAAGGAAAAAAAAAAGCTATAACTTCTATGAAAAGAAGAAGAGTTGACATCACATCATACCGCCTATGGAGTTTTTGGAAAAGAAAACGAGATATCAGATTTTTTTCGTTTTGTTTTCCCAAGTGATGCAAATCAAGACCAAGTAGAAGTGGAAAGCAACATAAGTATATAACGAATTCAAGTCATCTTCTTCTGCGTAAAAAATAAAATAAAATATCATCTTCCACTGCTCTTTTACCCCCCTCTTTCCCCCACCACCCCCACCAGCGCTACTAAAGGGGAAAGACACCAGAAAAGCCGCTCACTCCCCTTCCCCTCCCGCACGTGCAAGGCGGACCGTTGGTAGTACCATGATGCCAGAATCCGTGATATCCATATCTGACAGCAAGATGAAAGTAAAAAACAAGGGAAAACAAACAAACAAGCAAAACATAACACCATCTTTCTTTCCGCCACGCCATTCGCTCAACGCAGTCATGTTTCTTCGTAGGGGTCTCGGCAAAGTCGCAAAGTCAGAAGAGGGAAAAGGGGAGCAAATGTAGCAGCCCGATTTGTTTTTTTGTCAGGGTTGGATTTGGTGGCAGCTGCATCTCTTCTCTCCTCCGGGAGGGGAAGGCTCAGAACAAAAGCTGTGTACAGATCGTTTTTGGGGCTAGGTGCCTAGTTCAGCAGCCGCCAATCTGCTCCTGGTGGACCTCGAGCGTGTCGCCGTCTTGCATGTCGAGCTGTGTGGCCTTGTTAGTTTGTGTATTTCTGGCTAATCCAATCTATTGCCCCGCAGACAAAGTGTGGCGGGCGGGCAGAGAGGCAACAACCACTACGTACCGTGTCTGGGTTGTCCTGGGCAGTGACACGCTGGCCGTCGAAGAGAAAGCGCACGCTGGAAATGTTCTTGCCCTGGCGGTCGCAAAAGGCGTTCATGAGCTTGCCGAGAGCAGTGGTGCGCTTAATCTTGAAAAACACCTCGTTGTTGTTATCCGTGACCTTGATGTTTAGGTGCTCGCTCTGGCCGCCGTCCTCGGGCTTCTGCTGCGGCTGGTTGGGAGATCCGTTCTCAGACATTTTGGACTGTAGTGCGTGCTTTGTGTGCAGGTGTACGTGGAGGCGTAAACGGCGTCTGCTCGGTGGAGGTCAGTCGGGCTAGAGCAGTGGAGCTGGAGGTGAAGGAGGAAACGATTTGCCGCGCGGGATGAGGCTGCGCTGTGCGGTGCGGAGATAATCGTACCTTAATACCG
Source organism: Curvularia eragrostidis (assembly GCA_020744315.1). Classification (NCBI taxonomy): domain Eukaryota; kingdom Fungi; phylum Ascomycota; class Dothideomycetes; order Pleosporales; family Pleosporaceae; genus Curvularia; species Curvularia eragrostidis. The sequence goes on along the minus strand of JAIRCK010000014.1, from coordinate 72,635 downwards.
GCGGGCGGGTTGGCAAATCACGTCAGGTAATAGAAGGCTCGTGTGAGGTCAGGCAGACGCGTCGAGGGGTTTGTGCAGATGTAGCCGTGGTGGCAACGCGCGAAAAGATGCTCGAGTGAAAGGATCAAGGCGCAATGCTGAGGTGCGAGCACTGAGAATTAGTGGGGTCTCGCTCACCAAGCATTGGCCGTTTCTAGCCCACCGGCCTCAGCTTGACCATCTACGTTGACGGCGAAACCAGTCGGACTGACCTGTTCCTTTACATAATTGCTGCCTAGATCATAGCTGTATTTTTCCCTAATACACCAGTCTCACAGCGTTGCGTTGCGCTGAGCAATCTCGTCATGGTACGCCTATGATGTCACGCTTGAAAGACTGGACACAACAGCCGGACTGACAAAGTCCTAGGGAGAAATGGAGAAAGACTTGCAGACAGACCCTCCATGCCATGCTCGGGCATGTGCGATTCAGAGTATGTCATGGGTCGGATACTGTTGTCCTTGCAGTAGACTAATTGGCAGATTGCATACAAAAGAACAACTACAATGAAGACAAGTGTAGGAAAGAGGTTAGCTCTCCCAACCGGCATACGACGAATACGACATACTGCAGAACAAGTGCTGACCAGCCTCAGGTGGACGCGCTGTACGAGTGCTGCAATGCATTTTACGAACGAAAGGGCGAGAATGCGAGCACTGTGAGCTGTCCCAAGTACTCTCTCCTAAAGTATGCCCAGTCTGTCGACACGTTACCGCAGAGCTGACAGAATGCAGACTCAAGATGCAGCAGCGCGCCAAAGGCATCTCGTAGACGACATCCTGGGCCAGCATTGACAGCATCCGCATTGGACGGCATCAGCATTGGACGGCATCATCGTTAGACAGCACCTTGTACAGTACTCTTAGCTGCCTGAGGGCATGTAACAATTCCTTTTTTGTGTCCGCACCATCAAACCCCCGGGGGAGTCTAGGCGGTTTTACCAGGAACCGTGTTTCTCTAACATGGCATGAGCGCGTCGTAGAACACTGACAAATTTCCGACGAGACTCTATAGTAGCACATGTATAACATTGTTAGAGAAAAGAAGAGCAGCAAGGCGCTTCCCCAGCGAGGTTTTTGTATTTTGCACTAGCGCGCGCCGTGCTTGGCAACGCGCTAACCCGCCAGGCACGTCCGGGCGCGACTTCTGTTTTGTGACGGGCTTAGGGCGTTCAACCACGGCCATCGCAAGCCCTCAGCAGCCCATTGACGTGTGCTCGGCTGCCTCTGTCCACCGTCGCCCCATCTCCTGCTTTTTCACCACTCCCGCCCACACCCGCCCTGCTCTGCAACATGGCGGTACGGCCCTTCTCGCGCCAGTCGCAGCAGTCGGCGGCCCAGGTAAGTCGTCAAAGAGCTTCGAGCACCCCCAGCAACACCACACGCAAGTAGCTTCAGCGCCCGCTGACACCTTCCCTAGTCTCCCCACAGCAATGCGCTCTCCTTTGGCGCTTCACGACCCGCAAATGCCACCACCTCCAACGACCCCCTCCAACCGTTGCGCGCAATGGCCGACCGGGTGGGCAAAGAGGTAGAGAAGTTCGCAGAGCGAGTCGACCACTGGCACACACACGGAAACGAGTCCAAAAAGGCTAAATACCACACGACGGTCAAGCTGGTCGGCAAATTCCAGGATGTCGCAGAGTCCCATGTCAAGGAACTGAAGCGGACCACCGAAGCAGAGAACAAGGGCAACCTGAGCAGGACTGTCCGGCGCCAAATACAGAACATGGCAGATGCGCCCGAGAACGCGACCCAGAGCCTCTTCAACCAGTCGTCCCAATCCGTCTTTTCATCCCTCGAGAACAACACCGCCCCTGTGTCCGCAAATGTCCAGGAGCTTCGAGAATGGCAGGCAGAGTTGGCGACCTGGAAGCTGCTCAAGCTCGTCATCGAACACTACCACCCTGATCCCGACACTGACGTGGCTGCCGAGAAGAAGGCGCGCTTGGAGACCGTTGGAGGCACTGCACGGTATTGCAAGAACAGTGAGATTTGGGACCGGTTCATACTCGAGGACGACCAGGCGAAAGAGAAGGCACTTGTTCTTCGATGGCTGGAACAGACTGCACGCGACAGCGAGAGCGACATCAAGGCCATCACGGCAGCGCTGGAGGAGCACTCGGGCAAGGGCGCGCATGCATGGACAAGTGGCTGGCTCGACACCAAGGCGAAGATCAAGCAGGCGAAGCGCATGGAGGGTGCTGATCAGCCTTTGAAGCCTGCCAACATTAACATCCAAACCTCGGACAAAACCGCAAACCTTGTTACTCAGCTCGATCCAGACGCTCCCTCTAGGCAAAAGCGTGCGCTCGAAAAGAACGACGAGTACTATGAGCGCTCCCTTTGGATGGTTGCATACGAGATGATGCGACGGGGACTGCCATGGACGACGATCGTTGACTGGTGCTACGAACGAAATGAATCCTGGCGGGGCGTCAGCCTCGGAGCAGCATACGAGAGTCACCCAGAAGGTGGTCCTAATGTTGCTGGCCCAACTGTGGGCTATCTGTTCCGCCGCATGTGTTTCTACGCCGCACGGGGAGCACGGATACCCTATGAAGGCGCCGTCTATGGTCTGCTGAGCGGAGACTTGAAGCAAGTACAAGCAGTCTGCCGATCCTGGGACGACCATCTTTATGCGCACTACAACGCCCTCCTTCTTTCGCGGTTCGATACGTACCTACAAAAGAACTACCCAACCAAGGTAACGGAGAGCTTGACCCAAAAGTTCCTGTTCCAGGACGCAGTAGCCAACATTGGAGACTGGGAAGCATCGCCCGAGAAGGTTATTGGCCTACTAAAGCAACAGAAGAGCACTGCCACTCAAGCTGTCTCACCCATTAAACTTATACAAGGCGCGCTAATTGGCAGAGATGCCGATGACCTGATGCTGAAGGTTGGTGTGGCTCTAGCGGACATGTTTGCGAACGACGACCGACCTCACAGCCTCATCATACACCCAGACTCGCCAGAGGAAGACCGATCGGCTGTACCCGCGGGGGAACACCGAACCTTTGAAGCGGAACGATATTACCAAACCCTCGTAAAAGATCCGCATGCTTTCCGCATCTTGGTGCATATCTTCATTGTCCTTCGCAACGGCCTTCACACGCTCTTTGAGGATACGCAACAAGACAAACAGTTCCTGACCATGGACAATGTCATCGCTGCCTATATCGAGTTCCTGCGTCTCACTCAGCGTTTCGATGCCATCCCGCTCTATGCGGCGCAATTGATCGAAGAGCGAGCGGCCTATACCCTTGCACGTGTCCTCCCCGACATCAAGAACAGCAACGAGCAACGGCACTGCGTTGCACTGATGGAGTCGTATCGAATCGACGTTGTTCAGGTCGTGGCTCAGAGCTTTACGTTTGCCGCACGAGACAGCGGTTTTACCCACTTTAATAGCGCGGGCATCACCGTTATCACGAACCCCATTAAGCGTTTCAATATCACGGAGAATATCACCGTTCCTAGTGAGCAGGTGCTGTGGCCTGGTGTGCGCATAAAGCGTTCGTTCGATGGCGAACAAATCAGCCAGCAAGACGAGATCATTGTTGATGCTTTGCAATGGTATAACTACATTGGCAAGGACTACGAACACACATTTGAGCACCTGAACAACGCGCTGACCATCTTCCTCCGTAAGTATTGTATACAAACTCTAATTTACGTCGTGGCTAACATACTCCTTAGTCAACGGCCGCCTAGCTGCTGCTGAGAAGGTTGTCAACGACCTCAGTGTGGAGTCTCTGTCTCTATCGCGAACAGAGGCTCTTATGGGCTATCCTTTCGACTTGATGACTCCTGGCACAGAAGAGCAAGATGAGCGCCAACTGCACGAGCATCGAGACAATCTCTCAACCGCTGCTCGAGCTGCCGCAATTCCAATATCACAATTGCCTGACGCCGACCAACACAGGGAACTGGTCATGCACCTCCGCCAAGCTAGCTTGCCATACTATAACCTCCAGCAAATTGTTCGTCTGCTCGTCCTCTTCCGCGAATGGCGCGAGGAGGAACAAACACTCATCCAGTCAGTCAATCCTCTGTTTTCTACTTCCCTATTTCATGTCAGCTAACAAACAATGCAGGATCCGTACAGACCGTCAAAAAGAGACGGGCGGTGCCAAGGTGAAACCAGACACGCAACACACAAAAGCCCTTTTGGACTCCATCTCTGCCATCTTTGACACCCTCGTACCGTCCATTTCCATTTCTGCCGCTGCCGACCCAGACTACCTAACCGAGCAAACGTGGGATCTGCTCAAGGCATACATGCCCGACATGATTCTCGCCTATCTCTCCGTCCTGCAGTCGGCGTCGTGGTTCCTGAACAAGGACCCGGCCATCAAGGCCATGGACGTGGCCGTCGTCATAGCAGACAAGAGCAACGAGTGGCTGCAGCGCTGTCTGCTGGAAACAGGCAGGATGAGCGAGGTCCTGGAATGCTTGGCCGGCGTATCAAAGTGCATGTTGAAGCTTACCGAGGGCGGCAAGGAAAAGGGCAGCAAGAAGCGAGGCGGCAAGGGGGAGACGCTGAGGATATGGGACTTGGGTGCGAGATAGGTGTGTGGAGGAAAAGGGGAAGAAATGACTACTGCAAATGTGTAATATACTAGATATGTTCTGGATTTGGCCTTGGCTGTGGTTTTTGCACGAGGGGCGCAATCGAGACTAGAAGACAGCGTATCGACAGAAGAAGCATACGATTTCGTTGTAACAGGGTTAAATTTGTATTCGAATGCTGCATGTGCATATGGTCGAGTAGGATGGATCCCATTAAGGACTCTTTTCCCAGATCATGTCGCCGACTTGCATGTAAACAAAGAAGGAGAGTTATTGTTGAGATTCATGCGACTATTCTGTATATTATAAGAGTAGGAAAAGTAAATAGAAGCATAGAGCCTCTCAAGATATTATGTACAGCTTGCCCATCTTCATCAGAGTTTGGGAAAAACCCCTCCCAGCACCTAGTGGAACGCCCTGAGCGTTTGTTCAACCGCAACGCCGAGGCCGCCGAATCCCAAAACAGTCCATAGCCACTTATTCTTGAGTTCGTCGACACTGGGCCAAAAGGCGTTCTTGTCCTGGCGGAACTTCTCCAGCTCGCGGAGCTTATCGGGAGACGAGGCAGAGTACCGGCGCTCTTGGTGCTTCTCCTTTTCTGCGTCGCCGCCGAAGAAGCGGAGGAAGGCGTAATTTGCCGCGGGGCCTAGGAGTTCAATGGGGGCGAGCATGTCGGAGCCGTAGAGCATGACGATGAAGGAGATATGGACAAGGGCGTCGCCGAGGTAGCTGGTACAAGATGTGTTAGGCGAGTGCAAGATGGAGGGAGAGAGAGAGAGAGAGAGAGAGAGAGAGAGAGAGAGAGCTAAAAGTTGACTTACTTGGGGTTACGGACAATGCTCCAGACACCTTCACGTAGGATGCCCTTGTTACCCTCGGCCTTGTACTGGTCAAGCTGGTAGTCTGCAAGAGTCTCGAGGGCCAGACCGGACGAAAACAAGCCAACAGCAATCATCTGGACGAGAGGATGGTAGCCAGTCATGACGGCACCCTCGTGGCGGAAAGGAGCGGTAAACGGAAGACTGATGAGCATCTGGAAGAAAGCCTCAGGAATGAAGACCTTGAAGAGCGCATTGTTCCAGAATCCTTCCTCCTTCTTGGCCTCAACGTAGCGTGGGTCGTCTTCGCCCCTCTGGATGGAACGGCGAGCGATGCGGTAAAAGAGGCGTCCGCCCCAAAGTGTGACTCCGGTGAGCATAACACGCTCGTGCCACGACAGACGGCTGAAGGCTTGCGACACAGTATACCCGGCGGCAATGCGGCGTCCGACGGCAGACCACCAGGCGTTTGCAACCTGACCACTCGGCCATAGCCAGTCCTTTGCCTCAACGCGGTTCGTGTAACGTGCTGCTCCGTATGCCAGGACCGCCATGCCGGCATGAAGAGAAAATGAGGGAACAAGCGTATCTTTTAGGATGCCGACATCGAAGAGCGAGGCATTTTGAACATGCGTCTTGGAGTGTGTGGTATCTACCAGCCTTGGAAGCTCCGAAGTATTGAGTGCCGGGCTCTGACCAGAGCTGGGCTGTAGGTAAAAGTCATGCGGTCGTTGTTCAGCGACGTTTGACGAGCTGAACCAGCCAGACGCCATGATGCTGGAAATGGAGCAGGATCAATTAAAGTGGCATAGAAGATGTCGCGCGACCACGTCGAAAACCGAGCAGCTTTATCCTTCTCAATGGAGCTTTCCCCGCATTCAAACGGAGACGGGACGCGTCGGACGCTGCCGCTTATTCGTCCGGCTGCAGAGGAAGGCCCATCGTTTCATTCTCTGCGTCTCCGCTATGATCCAATCATGTTGCAACGTATATGCAGCCAATTTCCCAACGTTGGTCGCGTCCGTGGTCCTGATCGTGTTGAGGAGACATGGCGTGAAAGCTGTCAGTGATGTCACCGCTGGCCCAAGCGGAAAAGGTGGGGGCGGTACCCACGTAGCATGACGGCAAGTGCAACCGAACGTACCCCTCTTGCCGAGGCATGCCGTAGAGTAGCTTCATATTAAGACCCGCGGTCGTCTTGATATAAAGCATCCGCCCATGTGATCCTTAGGTTGTACTTTGGAACGAGAGGGCCTCATCATGGCGTCCAATAAACCCCAGGCGTTCAACCCGCCTTCTGTGCCGGAGCCACCACCAACCTATTGCCAGGTTTGCGTTACTCCTATAGTACCCTCATCTTCTCTGGTTACGCTCGCTGGCCAAACAGGCCTTCAAAAAGACGGAACTGTTCCTGCTGGTATCAAAGCACAAGCAAAGGCTGCCTATGAAACCATCCACAAGTGTTTGGAAGCAGCCGGTGCAACACCACGAGACATTGTATGTCCTTGCCTGCTTTGACGTAGCCTGGATAGAGTGATGGTGCTCCGCGGACACTCCATGATGATCTTGCTGACTGTACTTCGAATCCAGATTCAAGTTCGGCACTATATTGTCAAAGAGACAGGTGACAAAGAGCAAGATGCAAAAGACGTTGTAGACCGAGGCTGGGGAGAAGAATGGATAGAATTCATGGACCACAACGCTGGTGGACATCGACCGCCGGATACGGTTGTTGGTGTTGCGAGTCTGGCAAAGAAGCAGTTGTTATATGAGTGTGAGGTCACGGCCATGATCAGTCGCTGAGCGTGTGCTTGTCAACAAGAGGAATATTCGTCGGAGCTGCAGCCATTCTTTCTGTCTGCTATCAGCTCTCCACTCGAACCCGAACCATTCAACAGTGAGTTGTAAGGGGATAATGGATAGTATGCAGATGGAGCGATGGAGATGGTACCTACATGATCGAAAGTCCGCAGGTCTGAGAGATGGTATGCGAGTAGCTGCAAAACCAGATATTTTGTAATAGAGTTTGGTGGGCGATAATGACAAGACGTTGTTCCTGGTACGATTACTGTAATAGGATATCTACATGGTTTGTGACTCGCGTTCTTTACGGAAGAGGCGGCTAGCAGGCATTGCAAGGAGGGGGTTTCGCGTCGGCTCGACCTTCCGGTTCAAGCATAGAACGCATGTTATCGCCATTGGCTATACGCGACGTAGAGGTACAACAAATACATACGCTGATAAGCTAAGTATATAGCATTCTCTCCTGTAGACCAAATTTTCTCTGGCAATAGAATCTATCCACCATGGCATTTCGATCATTGCTGTCTCTTTCGCCATTCCTCGCACTCGGACACACACGGGAAATTACGTTTCCGCCCGTCTCGGGATATGCATCGCAACAGGTCATTCCTGATGGGTTGTTTGACATAGACGTCACCCAAGGAAAGTTTGAAGGGCTCATGACCTATGCCCATCTGCCGTATGTGCATTGTCTGGCGCCGGAAGGACAGGACGTCGAGCCGTTTGACATTGCTATACTCGGTGCGCCATTTGACACTGTAAGTCGTGTACCACAACGAGCACAAAGATGGCGTGGACACAGTACAAATGTATTCCTTCTTTGTAGCAAATGTTGATTGTTGATAGGGTGTGACAGCGCGTCCTGGAGCACGCTTTGGCCCGGGCGGCATCCGAGCTGGATCACGTCGAATCGGTGCCGACGCTGCGTGGAGCATTTATACTGGTGAGTGCATACGCGTGCCGGAGACGCCCTCTAGATCCTACCATAGCTCCTGAGAGCGCCGGCATTTCACGCAAGAGCTTCGTTATGTGACGGTGGCATGCAATGGTTGTCATCACATACCGAGGCCACCACGAATCACTGTTGCAATGAGTCGCACTCGAACCATTAGCCGTGTGACATCTGGCAATTGAAAACACCTGTTCCCCCCATCACCATTCCTCACGACTCTGAGCAACCTTTATCGTTTATTTTTAGGACCGTTCAAAGTATGGCGAGGTACTGATGTTGATCTTGTGTAGGAGAGAATGTTTTCCTCGACTGGGCCAAAATAGTCGACTGCGGCGATGCTCCGTTGACTTTCTTGGTAGTGTCATCAGTGCAGTTTCGAAGGCAAGCTTGACTAAGAGATATGACAGGACAATACTGTAGCTCTAAAACAGCTTGATAAAGCTCATGAGGTTGGTCGCACATTCGTAGTCTCGGTGAAGAAAATGCCTGACTGTCCTCAAGATCATCTCTTCCAGAGAGCCCAACTCTACCGAACGTGGTACGCCCAAAATCATCACTTTGGGTGGCGATCACACTACCACGCTACCTGCTCTGCGATCAGCCTATCACCACTGGGGTCAAGTCAGTGTGATACATTTTGACAGCCATATAGGTAAGCTCCACTAACATTTCCCGCTCATCTTTACTGACCTGAAGACAGATACTTGGGATCCAGAGGTTTTGGGTAAGCTTGATTTTTGCCATGTGTGACGACTTGCTAATGTGTCACAGGTGGAGGCATCTCTCATTACGCGTAAGTCCAGGTATAAAACCTGTCCCGTACGTGTGTCTCTAACCATGGAAATAGTGGTGTAAATCATGGGACGTTCTTGCACATTGCTCACGAAGAAGGTTTGATCCGAAATACGTCGATTCATGCAGGCATCAGAGCACCGGTAGTACGAAAAAAGGGCGATGTGCGCAATGATATTAGGTGTGGTTTTGAGATGGTCAAAGCTAGAGACATTGATCGCATTGGCGTGTCGGGTATCATTGAGAAGTTGAAGTCTCGGGTGGGTAGCAGCAAAGTATACATCAGCGTTGACATAGATGTGCTTGACCCAGCGTTTGCACCCGGTAGGTTCTGGCCCAGGTATTCTACTGCACGCCACGACGGCTGCTGTGTCACGATATGGCAGCATCCAGATTGGCAGTGCCATTTTCAGAAACCCATTGTCTGAATAGTGTGACTGACATAAATTTAGCCACAGGAACTGCCGAAGTCGGCGGTTGGAGCACGCGAGAGCTATTGTCTATCTTAGATGGCCTTGCAGGGTTAGACGTGATTGGTGCCGATGTTGGTATGTATTCTCCCAAGTCAAAGTTATCTTATTTGGAAAGATAGGGTTCTAATTAGGTGTTTGTTTAGTCGAAGTGGCTCCTATATATGACAACGCAGGCGAACCTACAGTATTAGCAGCTGCAGAGGTTGTTCATTCTTTGATCGGGTTGATGGTGAAGTCGCCCGCTTAAGAGGCATAAGCCTGATAGTTGTGCGTGATGGGTGTGTGAAGACGACAGTGGTACGAGCAAAATTGCTGGCCTCTTCTTTGACTTCTCAGTCTTAGTGAACATCTTCATGATCAAGTAGCGAATAAGGAGCTTTCAATCTAGTATCGTCGTGAAATGGCGGTAAGAAAAGTCATTGCTGGTGGATCTGATACAAGTGTATATTGAGATGTTGTTGAAACGATTGTTTATGTTGTTAAAACTCATGTATCTCACATCTGGAGATAGTTCGAAAAGACCGGGAATTCAATGATATCTAGAACTGGAAGATTTATCCCAGTCAACGTGATGCGTATATATTGCTCTCGAGCGACGAATATCTAGAGGTTTGAGCCTTCTGATGGTAATCGCCCTACAATGTTATATCGTTTGCTGAAAAATGTGTGCCAATCATTCAACACTTGTTTCTCTTTATCGGAGAGCCCAGAGTAGTCCGATATACAGTCTTCTGGCTTCAAAGAGGACATACCAAGGGCGCGGTTGGGCTCCTTGCCAGCAAATACTGGTACCTTAATTAGCTTTGCGCAGTGAAAGTCTCATTGCTTCAGTGACAACAAACCATGGTAGCCTTTCCCAGGGGCATATGTCTCCTTGCCGCTCACATCAAAAACATCACCCTATGCCACAATTAGCATCACCGCACGTGCCTTCAGGATACGCTCGGATGAGGGTTTGCTCATTACCTTGATCGCAACCAGGGTTGGGTAGCCTTCGTTGGTACCTGCGCTTCGTGTTAGCCGTCCATCATTCATGCGTTTTACTGTAGTCATGAGAAAGGCCTACCATCACACTTTGCCAGGTAATCGCGTTCGATGATGTCATCTTTCGGTGGGTTGAGTGTGACAGGCTCCTTGGGAGCAAACTTCTCCTTCTTTGGTTCGGCAGCGTCAGACATCGTGAGTGTTCAAAAGTCCGCGTGTGTAGAGAGATACCGTGCAGATGCTCAGGACTTCACAAGGAAAGCCACGGTGCTAGCCTCGGCCATTGAGGTGGGGCTTGACGCCAAGCCGTTCCAGGCTAGTTTACTTATACGAGTCTGGTCTCAGTGTGAACTTCTTCAGCTTTCCGCCAACATGTGTATCGTGGAATCTTTTTTGACTTCTCATTGTCTCTGATAATATTCGCAGGAATGATTTCTTGGTATGATGTCTGATAAGTAATCGTGTCTGTTATTCTCACGGCCGATACGGCCACATCAGGCAATAGCGATACATAATTCACGACGCATGTCTAACCCAGATGTTTTTCAGATTTACCTGATGTTTGATCCTATTAATATGCATATGAGATTAAGTACAGTGGGCTGAAAACTCAGAGGTTCCCATTCAGCTGTTCGGCCACAGCTTAAAGATGGTACCAGTGTCTGAAAGTTGTTGCTGAGGTAAAATACTCAGTTTCTAGAAGATTATAACGATATCAAAATGTGCTACAGAAACCGAACAAAACTTCGTCAAGCTATGAAGAACATCCTGGAGCCGTGCGAAAGCTAGCCCCGATCTGCCAGGGCTTTACTTTCTCCCGCCAATACCATACGTTGATTGGGCGTCACATGTCATTGGAAGGTACGCTTGCTGTCTTGTACAGTTGGCGCAGTTTGTTTGCGACTGTTTCCATTCTCGTCTGATGTTCCAAGCGCCGAAACATTGGTGGCCAGGGTCGTTTCGTGCAAAATGACAGTATGACGCGAGTCGATATTCTGTGTGGTTGCAGGGAAATGTAATCTTCTCATAGAAGCACATATTGATGCTTTGATTGCAGATCCAAGTTCTGATCGAGAGGGCGAAACCTACAATCATGGTCAGTAGGCATAATGCAGTGAATCTTAGTCTACTTACGAAGCAGATTGATCCGTAATTGTATGGTAAGTCAAATGAGTATGGGGCACGTGCTGTTGTTGAGTTCCTGCTGATAAGTTCGGATGTTAAAGTAGAGGAAGATTTGGAGAATATGGAGGAATATTGACATTGTACTTTAAGGCAATATCGTGGTTCTTTATGAACACCGGTCTGCATCGATGCGTTCACAGAGCAGGCTTCCTAGGCTTCTCTTTTTGGCTACGTAAACCAAGAAATCAGGACTTCAAACAAGCTAAAGGAAGATGCAGCAGTGAGGGGCCATGTCACAAGCGCTCGAGTTATGCCCACTCATGAGCGTCTTGAAGCTCGTAAACCGGTTGTTCGGTACCTCCAGACTTCAATAGACTCTTAGGATTTGCAACGTTGTCACACTAGCCAACTGTTGGGTCTTCTCAGTTTGTCTATGCATAAAGCATTTCGAGATGCAGTCAAGTTTAGGTATGGAGAAAATCCGGAAGACCTGCAGCAACCGTTAAGGGTGGGCCCCTGTGTCTTTTGTCTGTACACCACTTTATCGCCCACGGGTCCTTGAATGCATGATTGCACAAGGATGACCCATAGCCCATCGTGAGCGGCATGTGGTGAAGAGGCCCCTGGAACCCCCTTCTAGGACAATAGTATCTGCGAAATGTTGCCGACAAATAGGCTGTCATCGAAGAGTATGTATGATCTTGACGGTGCAGTAATTGCTAAGTCAATCGTCCGTAGCTACTTCGGAAGGAAAACCTTGGACTGTTCAAATGTAACAATCAGCACTTCGCTTCATATGATGCAAGCCGTTTGCACTACTTGAGGGCACTTTCAAGCATCAAAGGTTGTTTCTCCACTTCATAAAGCATGGGTACTTCCCTATACTGTAGCCTTAGGGCCGTCTCTGTAGCTGGCAGCATGAAGTACATTTCAGCTTACAAAATTCTTTCTATTACTCACCACTACAGTGTGGCTAACAAGAAATATGAGCTTACCCCTATACAATATACATCGTGAGGGTGAGTAGTGGTAAGTTAAGAGTGGTGGCTGCGTTTGTCCCACACAACACCGTGTGGGGATCACTGGTACCTTGGGAATCTTCACACATCACAAGCATAAAACCCACGTTTTTGCATCTACCTCAATCATATTGCAGTAAAAAAACAGGCCATAGCATAGCTGCATGATTGCAGCTGACAGGCGGCATGTCATCCCGTACATATAATTCGTCCAGATAAATCAAAGCACATAGATAGATCTCCACCGGTAGCATATGTTGTGTAAACGGAACACAAATCTACGAAATGGAAGCATGCCCCTCAAGGTTTGGGAAAGCCAAGAACATAAGATGCATGGAACATTCCAGTCATTAGATCTATATGATCAATGCACCTGCAAATCATCTGCATCCAACTTAGATGCATTGACCTCCAAGGTGTCAGCCCCGCTCAGCACGTATCATTCAACGAAGGTAACCGTCACACCAACTCCACAGCTGCCAAACACTCACACTATAGCATACACGGTTGGAATCTCGGCTAGTATCTGGGTATGCCCTGTCAATCTGACTGTCACGCCCTAACCTCACTCCGAATGTGCATGACACTTAGGTATATATGCTTGCTTATATATATTGTAAATCCACTGTCCAATCTAATGAAAATACTTTTCACCGAAACATTGATCTGCTATGTGATGACTTTCAACATCCAAAAGCATGAAAGAAAAGCCACTAGCGAATGTTGGTAAACCTAATTGCATCGGGGAAGCAGCTTCCGCTCAAGGTGCTACGATAGCAACGGAAGAACGGCGCGCATGCCGCTTCTTATAGTAATCTCGCAGTTTATACCAGCCTGTTTGTGCAGTTGGTGACTTGCTTAGTTGGCCCAGCAGAACCCGCGGCATGTCTTGCAGCGCAAGAATCGTACACAACAGGCTGCGGGTGTGGTGTCACGTAGGCATCGTGTAACAACTTACCAGTGAAACAAGATCTTCTTTTTCTTGAGTCATGCCGCTTTGATCGGTAAAGGCCAAAAGAGAACAGTCTTGCGCTCGAATCTTGATATCTATTCGAGGAGTTGATCTAATTTCACCTGACACAAGGATAGAGACTGAACATAATTGGTACTGGTGTGCATGGCACAGAGCCAATATGACTCACGCATGTAGCGTGGTCCATTAGTGAATTGCGAGCTGCCTTACACGGGCTCAAATCGAGCCAAGATTGTGCCTCCAGCTCGCTTCTGGAGTGACAAAAACTGATAATAGCTCTGCGCTTCAGTGCGTGACATTTTGCCCTGGCACCATCTTATTCATCGCTATATGTTAAAATATTGGGCGAGGAAGCTAGCCAACAATGGTACCATCTAAAGTCTCCACACATCATGCCACTCTGGTTGAGCCCGGTAACGGGATCTCGATAAACACGATCGATTGCGATCGACTCAATTTTCAGATGCCTGGAAACATGACACAGCGGCCTCAGTGATTCTTGGGTCGTCTACCTCCCCTGTACTGCTTCATAATGGTTACACTGGCTTGGCTGTTATGGGGTTTATGCACATGTGTGACAGAAGTCGGTAGGTGGGAGCCGCCGTGAGCATGGGCAACATGCGTGGTGTTGTTTTCGGCAGCTTGCGACTGGGGAGACGGTAATGCGTAGCATCGGGTAGCTGCACAACAATTCCCCGTCGTTTTTAGTATGAAGCCAGCGCGGGATTTAGAGAGCCGCTCCAGATTATCCAAGTGGAGGTTCTTGGGACGCTGAGAAGGATACGAGTCTATTTACTACAGGACAAGGGTTTTCATCGACACCAACCGTAACTACAAGGTCAATATAGCCAAGGGTGAAAGGGATATGTAATGGATGTTTCAGGGTTTCCGACCATTGATGATTCCTAGTTAGGCACTTTGGTTTAGCAAAGAACAACCCACACTATGGACTCTTCTAACTACAGAGCCACGAGGTTTGTTAAGCCCTTCACCTGCCTTTCCCCACGTTCCCTGACAATGAGTATGACGTTTCAGTCCCCTCTTCACCTAGACGTGGGTCGACAGATACGGTATCGGCAGACTAAAGGAAAGTCGATATCGCGGCATTGGTACCCAAGAAGAGCCCAAACCAACCAGACGGAAAGCATGGACAAGATGCCGCAAATGGGGCTATTCGGGACGATGCATAATGTACACCGGTCAGAATCCTGGAACGTGGAAAAAGGGAGCGGGGTTTGGGAGATGCCATGATGCGGGCTGATCGAATTTCATGCAAACATAGCGGAACTTTCTTATTCAAAATCCTGCTCAATCACTCAAGGGCCACGAAAACAGAAAGAACTGGGATAACTCATATAGCGTGCCTTCAGAGGAGAAACAAACAACACTTTTTTTTTTCAACTAGAGTGAACGCCACCGCTAATGCTACATCCTTTTGGATACAATCATGCCTTTCCAGACCTCTTGGCCTTGCGTGCTTGTCTCTTCTTCGCGATGATCCTAGTCCTCAGCGCGAGCTTCTCATCTTTGCCCTTGTTTGCAGTGGAACCAGATCCCGCTTCCGCGCCCGAGCCCTGCTTCACCTTTCCGTTAACCTTACCCTTGCCCTTTTTGTCTCCCGTGCTCGAGTCTCGCTTGCGCTTCTTGCCCTTGGTTACACCCGGCTCTGCCTCGTCGCCGTTGGCCTCGCCGTCACCGGTCTTCGGCTTCCGGGGCTCACGGGACTTTTCCTCGCGGTCCGAACGTCTGTTGACGACGTTCGCGTTCTCAATAGCAAATTCGACAATGAGGCGCTTGCGCTTGTCTTCAAGTGCTTCCTGCGCCTGCTTCTTACTTTTCGGTGTGGGATCCGTCTTGATCTTGTAATCAACGGCATGCCCATTAAGCCATCGTAGCCCCATCAGGGCGTTTCGGTGTGTATAGTATTCGATGAAACCGTATCCTCTACTCCTTCCAGCACCAGTTTCTTCGGAGATCTTGCTGCCTGCAGGCGTTTCGAAGACAACCTTGGCTTGCTTAACAATACCTTTGCCCTTCTTCTTACGCATCTTTTCCGCTACCAGCATCTCCTGACCGCCACGAATGACTTCCTCTTTGCTGAGCTTCTGTCGCTTACCAGCTTTGACATCCGCAGCAAAGCCGACGACAGCACTACGAGCGAGTTGCTTCAGGTCCTTTGAAGTGATACTGCGGGGTATGTTGCGGACGGAGAGACGGGTGAGGGATAGATGCAGCGAGGGATTTTCTTGGATTTGTTTACGGCGTAATGTGGTGCTCTCCTCGCGCATCTTGATCTCAGAGGGCGAGAGTTTCTGGTACAGCGGCGAGTTGGAACTGATAGTTCCTTCTGAAAGGAGGTAGAGGCGACGCTTGTCCTTGTCGCGGTTGAAGCGCGAAGCTGCACCTTCGGCTGTGAGACGGCTTGCTTCGTTTTTGTCGACCGCACGGGATATTTGTAGGATGCGACCGTCGATAGTGTATTTGCCTGTCGGATCGGCATCTTCGTCTTCGAGTACGGAATGTGTGACGGTAATGGTGGAGCCGTCCTGCTTGTTCAGATCCTTCTTTTGAAGCTTGACACGGGGGACGCCCTTTAGACAATTGACCATATCTTCTTCGGTGAAGAACGCGACGAATGCAGTACCCTTTGGTCGCTCGGTTTCACGATCCATGACGACACGTGCATACCTAATACCTCCAAACTGCTGAAAGTGCTCCTTGAGACGTTCGTCGTCTACTGTGAATGGTACGTTGCGTACAAAGACTGTGTACTCTTCGCGCTTCGGTCGATTGTCTTGTTGGTCCAGGTCAACACCGCCGTCCTCGTCATCTTCTGAGATGTCTTCGTCGTCGATATCGCTGTCGTCGTCGTCTTCGTCTTCGCCTTCACTATCTCCTTCCGATTCGTCGTCATCGTCATTGTCATCGTCGTCAGAACTGACTACAGAGCTTTCGGCATCTTCCATATCTTCGTCTTCGTCTGCTTTGGCATCACCCGCTTGCTCGGCCTTTTGCAGGTTGACCCAAGTATCACGATCGACAGCCCAATCAACAGCGATGGGCCTGCCGCTGATCTCCTTGCCGTTCAGCTCCTGCATTGCCTTCTCGGCATTCTTCCTTCCTCGCAACGAAACGAAACCGAATCCTCTCAGTTCACCACTAGGCTTCTTTGGCAGATTCGCAAAGTTGACCTTGCCATAGCTTCTGAAAAGCTTCTCCAAGTCTTCTGGTGTTTTAATGGTCCACGGCAGGTTTCGTACGATCAGCTTCGGTACTTGCGCATCTTTGGCCTGTTGCTCGCGCTCTGCCTTGACCCTGTCGGCAGCCCTGGGCCGCTTCTCCTCGCCTTCACGCTGCCTAGCCTCGGCAAAGTCAACCTTGATCTTCTTTCCCTTGATCGCTGTGTTGTTCAGTTCCTCCTTTGCTCTTTGCGCATCCTCGACATCGGCGAATGTGACAAAACCATAGCCTTTTGACTCGCGCGTCTCTTTGTCCAAGACCACAAGCGCATTCTTGATCGGGTACGACTCGGAAAAATACTCGGTCAGGTCTTCACTGGTAACTTCGGACGCGAGTCCACGAACGAAAAGTTGTCTGCGCGCGACTTCCTTGGCCGTCGCTGCAGAAGCGCTGGAGGGTTGTTCGACGTCGGCGGTGGCGGTGACGGCCTCTGCGCCATCGATTGAGAGGCGCTGGCGTTTTCTACGGGGAGCCATTGTAAAAGAGTAAGAATCTGAAGTGTTTGTTGTTGATATCCTTCATTCGCATGTTTCCGAAAAAAAGTTCCAGTACCGCGGCGCACAGACCTGGGCCTGCTATCTTGGCGAACGTATTGTGGAACTAGACCCTTTCCACCCGACTACATCTTCACGTGCTTCCTCATCCTTCTTCCCTGTCCTCGTCTTTCGTCTTACTCTAATATGATTCACCGATTAGATTCCAGATCGCGATCACCAGCATAAACGCCCTCTTTCTATGGGCACTCGGGAATTCCTGCATGTCCCCACTCAATCGACACAGTCGATCTCCTGTGTGTTCATGTATGCATCCCGAAAGGACATAGTTGCTTGAACCATCGCGATCTTATAGTTGTCATGCGCGTTTTTAGAACCCCATACCGGTTCTTGGCCGCGGCACTTGTATTTTCGAGGCGCACAATGACGTACTGTGTCTCTAATTTCAATCGGGCGCAGTGAGACAAGACGAAGAAGAAACAACAGCATCATGTTTATTTTGCGGCCTGTCGTTCTGCCTTTTGTCGTTCAACTCATTAGTTGTCCTCTGACTATGCACAGCTGCTGCCGCGCTCTGCCGCGCTCTCAATGAACCAGGCGTCGATCACATCTCACAGAGTGCAACATCAATATTGCGGATTTTCGATCCGATCGTCTGTTATCTTCCTCGGAAGGAGAATCGCTTTGTCTCACGTCTATTGGTAGCAGATACAACGGTTGGGCAGATGGATCTGCCAAATGTGCGCCGACACCCGTTAGCGCCTCGTACTCAACGTCTGCACACCTGCCATGGGTGTAACTCCTTTGACACTTGGATGCCCAAGCTGTGTGGGCTGTGCAATCAGCGCAGCTTACTGTGTATCGGCTAGGCGCTATAAATCTCACCTTAGGCCTAGGGCACTGCGGAGCCCGATGTCGTCGTATGAAATTCTATGGTATACAAAGAGGAGGGGCGGCTGCGAAAATACGACATCCCGCAAGTTCACCATTTCCACAGTGTGGATACTAACAAAAAATCATGGCACGAAGAATTTATGACGCTAGTGAACACGAGGCACTTCTGGGCCCTAGTATTGTGATTGCTTCGTCCTCTCGTTCATATTCCACACTTAGTACCACAGATTCTAATGGATCATCACAAGCGAAAGGAGACATCTCCGCTGTGGACAAAGAAAAGCTCGATGGCCATAATCGACTTGACGACCCAGACCAACCACGTCCTCTGGCTGAAGAGCTTGGCGACACTGGTATTTCGCTTTACGAGAAGAAGTGCGAACTGATCAATCATGAGATCGACCTTATGGGCATGGGACGCTATCAATGGTCAATATGGGCACTGTGTGGCTTTGGCTACATGATTGATCTGATGTGGGCACAAGCGTTTGGCCTTGTCCTATCTCCCATACAACAGGAATTTGGGTTTGGAGCTGACGAGACGGGCAAGCTGTCGACTGCTTTCTCAATTGGACTTACATCTGGAGCCTTCGTATGGGGCGTCTTAGTGGACGTCATTGGGCGGAAATTCTCTTTCAACCTGACCGTTTTCATCGCTTGTGTATTTGGGACTTGCATCGGCACCCCAAGCACCTACAATGCTATCTTGGCTCTCACAGCTCTTACTGGATTCGGCGTCGGAGGCAACATTCCAATCGACACGACAATCACTCTTGAAGCTACTCCACAGCACAAGCGCTATCTTCTGCCGTTGCTTTCCATCTTCCAGCCAATCGGCGTGGTAATATGCTCGATCCTTGCTTATGGATACATTCCGAACTGGTCGTGTACTCCGAACTTTTCAGAAGGAGACCGTGCGTTGCGTGCTTGCACCGCGGTCGCCCTTGGAGAACCGTGTTGCCTAAAAGAAGACAATATGGGATGGCGATACCTACTGCTCACGCTCGGCGGAATTACGATACTGGTATTCATTTTACGTTCGGTATTGTTCGACTTTCAAGAGTCACCCAAGTTCCTCATCTATCGCGGCAAAGATGCTGAAGCCATCGGTGTTCTACACACCATAGCTCGATACAACAAAAGTGCATGTGCGCTGACGCTGGAGGACCTCGAAGCTTTGGAGCGTGCATACGATTCCGATCGCGGCACTGGACCCATGCTTGGGGGAGGTGCCAAGCAGCTCAAATCCACGTGGACTGAGAAGCTCAAGTTGGAAGGTGATCGCTTTAAGATCTTGTTCTCGAGCTTCGAGATGACTAAATTGACCCTGCTCGTCTGGCTGATATATATATGCGATTATTGGGGCTTTACTGTCGCGGGTGAGTAAAAGCCACGCAATCATCTGCCTTGAACTTGGGAGGCTAATTTTAAGCTAGGAACCTACCTCCCACAGATCCTGGCTGTGAAAAATGGCGCTCTAGACCTCTCTCTTCGTTACACCTACCGATCATACATCTTCATCTATCTCCCTGGAGTCTTCGGGGTAGTGCTAGGAACCCTATCCTACCGCGCGTCACGAGTAGGTCGCAAGTGGACTATGGTGGTCTCTTCAGCTCTTATGGGTGTTTCTATCTTCCTCTTCAGCAGTGTCAACTCGGCGGCGTCCAACATAGGCTTCAACGTCATGGAATATTTCTTCCAGTCCATGTTCAATTCCGTGCTCTATGGATGGACGCCTGAGGCCTTCCCAGCGCCAATTCGAGGTACTGCCTGCGGAATCGCAAGTTTCTGGGGGAGACTTTTTGGTATTATTAGCCCCCTCATCGCGCAGCGCCTCTATGCTGGTGGAGAGTCTGGGAGGGATATCAACAGTGTCCTGTACCTAGCTGGAGGCATGACATTGGGTTGCGTTATTGCTACAGCATTGCTGCCCAGTAAGCTTGTTGGTAGGCAAAGCTTGTAGTTGCAAGGCGTGGAACGGAGATACGAGGGTTCAAGGAGCCCATGCAACAAGAATCCACGGATTCTGTATTCGAACCAGATTGTTAGAGATACCCAATATACCGTATATCAGATGTCGCTAGAATAAAGCACCACCATGAAGGCTCAGCAGTGCAATGGAAAGTTGCAAGAATGATAAAAACGAAACCACATGAACGACTTAGTCCAGATTTTGAAGCCTGATAAACATTACTGATCCCCAAATGGATAACCAGTCAGTTCCGAGTATGCCCTAACGCCATGCAATGTACACATTTTGAGTGTATCGGCAATCATAACTTGGTCCTGCCCGCCGCCTCGGCCTTTCTTTGCTCCATGATATACCCATTTGCCACAGGATTCCAGCCTTGGCTTGCGGCCTGTGGTATAGGAAATGGCGGCTTCTTCAGATTCTGAGTGAAGAAGACTGGATGCCGTACCGCACTGTCGTAGACGGGCGTGAAGAAGGTGGCGGGTGTTTGCGGGGGACCAAAGGGCGGCATGGCCTCGACTTGCGAACGCGGCTTTTGAGGATTGTGAAGGGAAGTGGAGGACTGCCCAGTAGTTTGCGGCGACGAATGGGCAGCGCGTCGCTGTTGTTGCGCGTAGGTCGGCTGTGGGGACTGGTGTGGAGGCTATGTCGTGTGAGCACTCTAGGTACGAGGGGCGATGATGTCGTGTGCTCAGCAAAAAGAGCAACTCACCTTTGGCCTGGATGGCTGCAGGCTAGGGATCATTGTTGCGGGCTCGTCTATGGAATGACCGGTAAGCTACAACAGCAATGATTTGGACCGTGAAGCGTGACCGCGGTCATCGCGTACCTCGGCATAAGATTGTCGCGAACGTCATCCCGACTTCAATCGCGGAGTCGGACGCTTTTCCGCTAGGTACGGCGCCCCAGTTAGTCCACACAAAAGCATGCAAACATGAGCTTGACTATCACCAACACACTTTCGAGATGCAAAGGACACAAGCGCTGTTCCTGGCAGCTACAAGATGTGCGAGATTCCACACTTCACGTAGACTTTACTCGGCGCCACCCATTGTGAAGATCGACAATGGGACCTTTTACCGTCACCATCCCTCTTTCAAACCTACCCACCAAAGTGATTTTGCCAATCCACCTCTGTTTTCTGGGTTGACGCTTTCGCTGCCTTCATCCTCCACACCAAATCAGCATTGGGCTATCTTGAGTCCCTCGTCAGATATTCGGACGGCGTTTCTCCAAATACTCCGAGGCCAATTACTCTGTTTCCCACCCACAGCCAGATCATTCCCTTATCTCCTTACGCCGGCTATCACAGAAGAGAAACCGCATCTCCGCTTTCCAGAGCGTGCCATTGAGTATGTAGGCTTCGATGTTGAGCGCAAAGCCTTTGGTGGCGCGTACCTGTCCGCTCGCTATGAGTCGTTGAAGGAAGAGACGGATTTTACAGTGCAGCGCTACTTGACAGGCATTGTGACTATGAATCCTGGCGAGGAGGAACTCAAGGCTAAGAGTATCCGGCTAGAGGATATGGAAAGGGTCATGCGGGACTTGGAGCTCGAAAGATTCATCGAAAAGCCCGTCAATATGCTGAGTAATGGACAATCAAGAAGAGCCCGAATTGCAAAGGCATTGCTCAGTAGACCGGAAATGCTATGCTTGGATGCGCCGTTTAGTGAGTCTAGCTTTATCACAAGATTTGCAAGAAAAACAACTAATGGAATCATTAAGTTGGCTTGGATCCAATTGTCACGAAGCACATCTCCACAGTCTTACATCGCTTGGCTGAAGCGAATGCTCCGCGCATTGTGCTGAGTCTGAGACCGCAAGACGATATCCCTGAGTGGGTAACACATCTTGTGTATGCTGGAGAAGACGGAACAGTAGACCGACTAGGACCAAAAGAGGAGGTATTGAAATACTTGAAAGACGAGTACAAGTCCATTCAGGAAAACGGTACCACCAAGTCAAGGAGCTCGAACATAAAGGAGATTCAGGAAGTAGGCAGACTGTTGTCTGAAAGAGACTCCAAACCGACGACAGAAGCATCATCACACGACCCAGTCCTAAGTCGAGACGGTTATGAAAAGACCGACAACTCTGAGCGTACTCCTGGTGAACCCCTGGTCGAAATGCAAGGCGTCCGCATCGCCTACGGCCAGAACTCTGTCTTGGGAGAATGGCAACAAAACATCAACGGTACATCTCAACCAGGCCTCCACTGGACCGTCCACCGCGGCGAACGCTGGGGTATCTTCGGTGCCAACGGCTCGGGCAAAACCACATTGCTCAGTCTCGTCACCTCGGACCACCCGCAAACCTATTCTGCACCCGTCAAGCTCTTCCAGCGCTCGCGCCTGCCCGAACCAGGCAGACCCGGCATCACGATTTTCGAGATCCAAGCGCGCATGGGCCATGCGAGTCCAGAAGTGCATGCCCTGTTCCCGAAGCGATTGAGTCTGCGAGCGACGCTGGAAAGCGCGTGGAGCGAAACGCCGATTACTAGGCCGAGACTAGACGAGCTGGCGGAGAAGAAGGTAGACGCTTGCTTGAGGTGGTTTGAACGCGAAATCAGGCCCGGCTTCCACAAGGCTGAGCATGGTGCCAGCGAGAGCGTAGAATGGGCAAAAGACAATCTGTTCGGCGAGGTATCCTTTTCAGCACAACGTGTTTTACTCTTTCTCCGCGCTACTATACGCAATCCTGATATTGTCATTTTGGACGAAGCGTTCAGCGGCATGGACGATCTCGTTCGCGACAAGTGCTTGCTGTTTCTTAGCCAGGGGGAAACTATGGAGTTGACGCATACGGATGCTGGACCGCGGCCTGTAAAGACGGATCGACAAGATGTTGTGGTGCCGGGGCTACAAGAGCACCAGGCCTTGCTTTGTGTCAGTCATAGCAGACAAGAGGTGCCTGGGTGTATTAGAGAATGGGTGTGTCTTCCCGAGCCGGGCACAGGGCCACCGAGATTCGGACGGTTCCAAGGCCCGATTGAGTTGGACTCGAGCCGCTGGGGAGAGATATGGGGCTCGCTATAGATAATTGGCCTTTATGAATTCATGCAGGAGATTTGGTTGAGACCTCCAGGTGGTTTATTCATCTGAGCGTTCTATTCGCTGCCGTATATTCACTCTTCGTCCTGCTCTACATTCTTCTTCGTACCTAACTTCTGCGCCCGTTCCAGAATCTCCCCTGCCAGTCGCTCCAGGTAAAATCTCGATACGTCTGTCGGTAGTTCCTTGAATGCTCTGACAATCTTCTCGACATCGCGTCGCCCATTCTCATATGCTTGCAAATCCCTATTGCCATAGACATCCTTACCGGCTGCATATCCTTTGTCTAGACCCCTCCAAAACACATTCACCGCCACGCTGACGCCTTCATCTGGTGTAGCTGTGTGACTCCACATAGGCGGTATGAAGAGAATGTCGCCAGGCGCGAGGGATGCAACGTGCGGGTGTGTACGTCGCAGTTTGGGGTTCTTCGACGTCAGGACATCGGTGTTTGAAGAGGAGCCTCCTGGGGGGAAGTCCAAGAGGGAAACGTCGGACGGTGGGTAGAGAAACAAAGTCTTTTTCCCGTGAACTTGGCAGAGGATATTGGACAGGACATCGTAGTGTAGCCATAGGGAGACAGGGCCTGATATGCGGAGGGGAGAGCTATGGTAGTTTTCCTTGACGATGCCGCATACATCTGGTACCTTGAAGTCATCAGCAATACTTGGAAAGTCATCTTCGAGCTTGGTAGGGAGCTTGTTTGGCTGGCTCGACGATACGGCGCGCAGGTACTCGTGAGACCCGTTGGCGATGCCGTCAAGGAAGTCTGCGACGGACTTCTTCACGTAAGAAAAGTTCTTATCCTTGAATGTCATTCGATCGGACATGCATTCATGAACCACAAGCTCATTTTCTGGACCGATTTTCTCCTTTAGGTAATCCAGTGTCCAAAGGTCAGTGCACGGACCAATATCAAGGCCGGTGATGATGGCTGGTTTCGATGAGGCAACGAGTCTCGCAAAGTCATCTGACGACTTCACCTCAATTCTTGAAATTTCGGTAGTACGTGCCGCCATAGCGGGTCTCTTGTTCGTGCTGGCTTTCTCCCTTCGACCTTTTGGCGTTGTTTCAGCTGCATTCGCTTGTTTTGTTCCTTCTGTGCCTGCTGTGCCGCTGCCGATATGACTCGGCCTAACACAACGCCACGACTTGGCCCCTTGCGCAGCGCCAGGGAGGATGGTGATCGGATCTTGGTTCCAGTAACTGCCCATGGAGAAGCACACGGCTCCTCCGCCCGCAATCACAATCTCGCCTCGAGAGGATGAAACGGCTCCTACGCCCACTAGCAACGGCCACGACGTGTGTGGCAAGACCTGCATGCTGGGACGCTGCACACTGACAGTTGTGTCCTTGCATGTCAAGATTAGAAAGTCGTCTGATAGACTGTGGATATGCTTCTTTGAAACACCTCCAATCATCAGCAGGGAGTCATTCCAGGGAATCAGGACGGAGCCTATACGCGCGTGTAGAGAATTCGCTAGGCTATTGCGCACATCATTGGTGCGGTCTTTAAAGCTCAGTCGTGGTGTTGGTGTGGCGGAAATGGACCACTCCCATAAGGCGTCGTCAACAACCACGCCACTCTCGTTCCCGCCTCCTGCTAGCAACCCCCCATTTTTGGCTGAGCTGGCGGTAGCCATTGCAGCGCCGAAACGTGCAGACGGTCGCGGTCCGTCAACCGGAATGCGGTGCCAACCGTTGTTGGCAGTCCATAAGGCACAGTAGTCATTGACGTCGAGTACTGTGCCATCACTGGCTTTGCCGCCGAATACCAGTACACCCTGTATCTGCGCGTCTCCAGACCCTAGTATAACAGAGACTGCCGAATGACGATACCGAGCGGGCACGAGATCGTCCACTCTTGTCCAAGCCCCATGCTTGAAAAGCCAGCAATCTGCGCATGCGTGGGCTGGCGACCCACGTCCTCCGACCAACAAGGCTTCACCGCTTTGCATTGATGTGATTGTATGGCACATACGTGCAGTAGGCACTAGATCACCAGGCCGACTGGTACTGGTACGATTCTCGTCGTGACCCTCCCGTCTCAGCATGTCCATATCGGCGAGGCGGGTCTGTGTCCCTTGTCCTCCATGGACGGCCACTGTATCCTTTTCCAGTGCAAAAGCCGCTAAGAATCGACGTGGCGTCAAGGTAGCATCAGCAGACTGCTTCCAAGAATTCAGGGTGATGCTGCCCGCGTTGTTGTTATTTGCATCCTCCTTAGTGGCTGCTTCGTCGTGGGTCAACTCAGTTGACCCCTGCGGCTCCGCGTTCGAAGCGACAAGCAGGAAATAATGGCCGCCAAATAGCGCGAATTCCTCCCACTCATCGAATGGCTCTGTAGCATTGATCGAGCGTCTCAGGCTAGGGGGGGTAAAAGAATCGTCGGACCAAAGATCCCACAGATTGCGAGCCAATACTAGCACTGGCCAACCGGCATTACGGAAACGAGCTGCTTGTTGACTCAGTGATGAATGTAACTTGACCGCTTTGATTGACGCTTGCAATTTGTCAAAGTGAGAAAGCATAGTCTTGGCAAAGGGGTGTTCTGGGCCTTGAGGAAGGTACTGTTCTAGACGGCATTGAGTCAGTAGCGGGACAAGTTGTGTACAGATACGAAGGATCGCAATATACCTAGTATACAGAAGCGGGCTACGATGGTTAGCAAGTCTCTCTCGATTGGACCCCCGAGCCGACATACCGTCTCCAATAGTGCTAGCCCACTGTATCAGTGCATCGGAATCCTTCAACGGCATGTAAGTCACAGAAACTTCGGCGACAAACAGGATCGAGGTCGCCGGAATGTCGAACTCGGCTCTCAGGACTCTTTCGAGGGTTTCAAGATCCTTGAGATCACAGCCCAACGCCATATAGCCGTCACTGCGGAGAAGTATAGGCTGCTCGGCCTGACGGAGCTTCGTCTTCAGGAGTGCGTCGCGAAGGAGGCCATTGCTCAGCATACGATCCCGTTTCTTCTCCATTAACTGCGGATAATCAACGTCCACAAACACGGCTGATTGTGCAAGAGAAGCATATCTGTGCCAGAACTGAAAGGGCAAGGGGTCACTCCTTGGAGTCAGTGTCTTCTGTCGTAGGATGAGGGATGTCTGACTCACTATCCACATCCAAGGTTTACGACAACTTTTGATTTTCCGTTTTCTTCTTCCAAAAACCTTTTGACTACCTGCTCAATTGAGTGCATACGCAGCCAGTAGCCGCGGTTGATAAGTGGATCTTGTTCGCACATGGTCAGTATGCCTGGTAAAAAAACACCAATAGTGTAAGCCCACATACTGCGGCGGACAAATTTGGGTACAAATGGTTCATAGAAGTCGGGCTCATGGCTCAGATACAGTTTAGATACGCTCCTCTTGGAAACAATGCTGCTATCATTTGTCTGGCCACCATGTCAGTGCCACGACTGTAGGAAGATGGCCCTGGTGGTAGAAAGTCTCACATTCATAATGTCAACATCTCTCCTTTCGCGCAGGGTTTTCTGGTTGCCTTTGCGCTTGGCAGCCCCCTTCTTGGGCCGCGCATTGAAGTCCGTCACCATGTTTCGTTCCTGCGTTGTTCGTGATGCGGCATGCTAAGAAGAGTAATGTTTTTCCTGTACTGTGGGCAACCAGGTCACGTGCGCCCGCGATTGGAAGGGCTGGCGGCAACGCCCGACAGCACTGAATCCTGTCCGGCCGCCATCAGCCAGGCTGACAGCAACGTAGGTCGCGTTCAACAACTGTTAGATGGGCTGGCGAAAATGCCCAACGGCTGTTGGCGACGTCCGGCAGCTATTGGGTGGTGCACCAGCCACAACGTGGGGGGGCTGAGCAGTTGAGGCTGATGTTGATCCCTGCATGCGCGCGTGAACATCGTCACCAGGCGGCGAGTACGTATATGCAACTTGCGAGCAGTGTCCAAGCATCGCTTCTTTCACACTCCTAGTCTATCTTAGCACATGCGCCACCGTATTGCCATCGCTGTAGCTTACGAGCACATCTCCATACGTCGCCCATAGGGCTAGCCACTCGCGAACGGCTGCCCCAAGCTCCGTTTGTCCATCAGACCGGTAGCCGGCAGCTTCAGAAAGCTACAGGCAGCTACAGCCACAGCGTCAGCAACACATCACGGGAGCGGTACACTCGGAATCACTTCGTAGCCATGAATTTCGTTACGTTCAACCAGGATCACAGCCACTTGGGTGTTGGTATGTCGTTCACACGGCCGCTGCTGCTGCTGCGTGGAAACTGACGTCCTTTCCCAGGCACTACGAATGGCTATCGTATATACACGACCGACCCGTTCAACAAGCAGTCCGAGTCGCGCGAAGGCGATGTATCCAGTCTCGAAATGCTCTTCTCAACATCGCTGGTTGCGCTCACGCTGTCACCCCGTGTGCTGCGGATACAAAACACAAAGGTTTGTTGGACAGGGACCTGCGCTTCCTCAAGCGAGCACTGACAAAGGCCAAGAGACACTCCACCATATGCGAAATGACATTTCGGACGGCTATCCTTGCCATGCGTATGAACAGGAAACGGCTCGTGGTAGTCTTGGAATCGGAGCTGTACATCTACGACATAAGCAACATGCAGATGTTGAAGACTGAGAAGACGTCACCGAACCCAAACGGTAGGACAACATGGCTATATGCTTGACCCTCGCTGACAACTGCAGCAATATGCGCCCTCTCTGCGTCATCCGAAAACAACTACCTCGTGTTCCCACTCCCCACCAAAGCCGCACCTGCTACTTTCCAACCGCCCTCGCATGCGCCGCCCAAAACCGACCACATTGCGCCCACAAGCGGAGAAGTGTTGATCTATGATGCAACGAAGATGGAGGCAGTCAACGTCATCGAAGCTCACAACTCTCCGCTGTCTTGTATTGCGCTGAACAGCGACGGCACCCTGCTAGCAACAGCGTCGGAGAAGGGCACTATAATCCGCGTTTTTTCGATACCAGATGCACAGAAACTGTACCAATTTAGGAGGGGCTCCATACCCGCAAGGATATACAGCATGTCATTCAACTCGACATCAACTCTATTGAGCGTCTCTTCTGCGACCGAGACGGTCCACATCTTTCGTCTAGGGGCGCCTAACAGTAGGAGTAATAGCGTGTCGTCAGGACCTACCCGACCAGCGGGTTCCGCTCGTCAGCGAAGTGGTAGCCTAGCGAGTGAAGAGGCATCTGACGAATTCGGTGCTAGCACAGCAGATGTTGCGCCTCCCGAGCGGAAAGCGATAAACCCCACCTTTGGGAGTTTGATCCGACGCACATCCCAAACGGTTGGAAAGTCTTTCGCTGCTACGGTCGGCGGATACCTGCCCAATGCTGTTGCGGAGATCTGGGAGCCTTCGCGTGACTTTGCTTGGGTTAAGATACCGCGCTCGCCCACCAACTCATCGTCTGGCCCTGTAAGAAATGTAGTTGCGCTTAACAACAACGGGCCTCAGATCATGGTCGTTACTAGCGAAGGCAACTACTACGTTTTTAACGTTGATCTAGAAAAAGGAGGTGAGGGAACTCTGTATAAGCAATACTCGTAAGTCACATGTCCGCTTGTCATTGCTTAACTTCTACTAACGCCAACAGCCTTCTCGAACCGAGTGAGCTTGCAGCAAGCAACTCGCAAGACCTACCAGAGTAGCTGTATCAAGCCGCCACGTCTATGCCCTGATATTGAATCTGTTTCTGGCGTCTTTTGCATTGGCCCTGGCGTTTGTTTATCCCAAATTATTCCCCATGGATTGGCGTATCCTTCTCTTGAGTAGCGCAGTGGTTCCACAATGACGTATTGGCGCTTTATACGCAGCTCCTTCGTACAGTAATACAGCCTGCTTCTGCACAAACACAAACTTTGTACCTTTTGGTGATGTCATAGAATGTTGTGGCTCGGAGCTGATTG
Organism: Curvularia eragrostidis; assembly: GCA_020744315.1. Taxonomy (NCBI): domain Eukaryota; kingdom Fungi; phylum Ascomycota; class Dothideomycetes; order Pleosporales; family Pleosporaceae; genus Curvularia; species Curvularia eragrostidis. Next base: position 43,525 of record JAIRCK010000014.1, on the reverse strand, counting down.
AACTACGCCGCTGCACAGTGCATGAACAGATATCGTGAGGCGCGGCGATCAGATCTAGCAGGCAGGCCCGCAGCGGGTATGATTAGCGCAGTGCGCCCCAGACCCCGCCCCTGCGTCATTCGCTCTTGTTCCAGAGCTTCAAAGCTCGCTGCCTGATCGGGAACCACAGCTGAACCTGCCAGTCCTTGAATTAACGTGTGTTCTCTCTTTTTCTTCTTCCTTCTCCGCCACTACACACTCACTCTATACCTTGCAGCCAGAATCAACTACGCACACCCTTCCAGCATTCTCTAAGAGGCCCCCAACATGGTCCTACCAAATACTGCGGGCAACCCGCTGAGCGCCGGCTCGCTCGCACTGTTCATGGCTACTTCGCTACCAAAAGGCAGCACATCACAAATCAAGAATGGTACCGAGGCTGTCGCATTAGCTGTTCACGCTGGCATGCTTGCCGTCGGCTTCCGCCTCATCGGACTGGGTGAAGACGAGCGCATAGGTAGGCTCTTGTGCAACTTACTTCCTTTGTCACACATCATAACTCAGATACTCACAGAAGCCCGCGCAGACGCTGAAAACCCGCAAGAACTGCCCACACAATGGAATGCCTCCTCCTCATACGCTTTCCGATATGCGCACGCACAGTCAGCCATGGAGTTTCTCGTCAAGGTCAACAAGTTGGGAGGTAAGGCCGTCGTCTTTGCACTGGCCGTAGGTGACGACAAGACTACCCACTTTGACCTAACCACACAAGACTACCTCTCTGAATCACAACTACCCTTCAGTGTCCCCGAGGGAACATCAATAGAGGATACGGCACAAAAGCTGCAGGATCTCTTCATCTCAGCAGGCCGTCTGAATGATCTCGGCTCGCTGCTAAAGATCTCCGTCATCCAAAAGCTGGCGCCACGTTTGAACAAGCCGGGATACGAGGAGAGCACAACAGATGAGAACCGCACATCCACAGCGAATGGACAGGACTCCCAACAAAGTGATCCTCCCAATCCACGGCAACCGCCGGCTGATCCAGACCCAGCGCGACCTCACCCGTTCAACGATCCCCTCGCCGCGCGGCCTCAATCTGGCCGACACCTACCTGAGCCCATACCCGGCTTCGATGACGAACTGGATTTGAACCGGCGGCCAGGCCGTCTCCAAGACAACCGAAATCCTGTCAATATTGGCCATGACGATTTGTATCCCCAGGGCCTTGGACCAAACGACCCTCTCCGACCACATCTGGCTGGAGGCCTACCACGACCTGGTGGTTTTGGTGGCGGTGGTATGCATCCTACATTCGACGACCCGCTCTTTCGTGGACAAGGCGGACAAGGCGGACAAGGCGGGTACGATCCCATGGCTCCTCCGGGCGCGCGATATGACACATTTGGGCCCGGTGACCCTCGAGCAGAGGACAGAGGCAGAGTTCCGAGGTTCCCTGGCGGCGGGGGAGGGGGAGGCTTCGGTGGCCCCGGGGGTTTCGGTGGCCGGCCACCAAACCCGTTCGGAGGCTTTGGAGACGGCGATTTCATCTAGATGATCAATTTGTCAGCGGATGCAAAAATGGCATTGGATGCATTCGGGCAGGTCAGAATATGTGGAAGGGACATTTATGAGTGACGAATGCTATGATAGGGGCCGTATGAATAAGATCGATGATATGCATGCGGCACGGTTCAAGTTGCCGAAGTGGCTTCACATCGTTATTTAGCGCAGGTTGAGATACTACATACACACATAGCTGAATCTATCGTAGGTAGTAGGTAGCACGCTGTACAATAAACTCCATCTCTCAAAATCTACTTTCAACTTGAGCTTGCAACAGTTGACGGTGTGAAGACCATGCCATGCTGCCGACGTCTAACAGTAGCTTCACTGTAGGCAATGTCCCTCTCATCGCCCCAGTCCAAGAGAGTAGGACATCTCACAGCAGTCATCACAGTAAAAAGACGAAATATTATCACTTTTATCCCCATCCTGCCTGCGCACAGTACACTATCCACAGAACCCAAAAGCTAGCTTACACAAACACGAGGGAAGACCCGACTGACAAGCCGTATCTCCTTTCTTCTTTCTTTTTTTTCCCCCTCTTCTGTTCTTTTCTTTTTTTTGGCAAGTGGAGGGAACATAAACGAGTGCCATTGCATTCCTAAACGCAACCTTTTATCGCTGTGAGTTCTCTTTGTTTCCTCCCTCCCTCTCTCTCCTCTAAGCAAACATGCCTAGTAAGCAAAGCCAAGCCAAGGCAGACCTGCATGGACTGGCGTGTTTCAAATTCTCAAAAGAAAAAGAGGTACAGGAAGTAGGCTGTGTAGTACATGGCGCTGCGCCTTGCTTTGCTCTCGTTTGTGCTGGTGGATCTGTCTGTTATGTGTGTGGGGAGGGGGGATGGCACGTGAAGGAAGGGGTGGCTTAGACTATGCATAGTGTACGTATGTATCTTTAGCTCAGCATGCGTACGTATGTAGATGTTTGGGTGTACACACCACATGAGAGAAAAAAAAGATTTTTTTTTGAGCGCAAATATTCGATAGTTGCTTGTCCAAATCATGACGAGGGCTATGTGCAGGGACGTGAATGATTTGTCAATCAGCCCTTTTCTCAGAGATAGCGTGGGGGGAAGAGAGAGACTTGAAACGGATGAGTCTCAAATTGAAGCTCGCTTCCGTGTGCTTCTCTTGGAAGCTGAGTGTACGGTGGTGGGGAGGGGGGACCACCATTTGGAAAATCTGCAGCCGGCTTTCTCAGAGTAAAGTTAGCTGCGTGCATGATAGCGCAGCGCAGGCGCTTCGCGGTAAGAACCTAGGCAACAGGCCTATTCCTAGTCACGAACGGTCCAGGTTGAGGGAGGGGTGTGGTGGTCAGTTAGGGGGCAGGTATTGTCATCCTGCGTAACAGGTTGGCGACTACCACGCTGTTGCCTTCATGTCACTCCACTCCACTCTACCAAGAAAGTGTGAATCATGCGCTATAGCGCGTTGCTAAGGAGCCTTTTGTGAGGCCTATCCCTTGAAGATATGGAGGATGATGCATTTACCGTGCACTCGGGTCGAACACGGCTCGCATATTCTTCGGTGCCAAAGGGTTGCCCTTAGTGTGGCGACCAAGAAGCATCGACTGTATACTGCCGGTGGCTCTCAACGCCGGATGGGAAGACAGAGTGACTCGATCAGCAGTCAACTGCCTCTTGGTCTCTAGTGTAGTTGTTCTGGATGATAGGTGCGAAGGGTCTGGTGTTACGTTAGATTGCCGTGTGGGCAGTGGAAGAGATATGTGGGAAGGGATGACGAAAACGCGCTTGCACGGCGCTTCTGGGCGCGAAAAGGACTACATACGGACCACCGAACGACAATCCTTGTCATACCGGAATGCCCCCTGGAGGATCAGTGCGAAATTCGCCCGCCACTGTCAAGAAGACGTTTGTTGCTTCACTTTTGCCGTATGGTAGCCGCACCGTCAAAGCGCACACAGGCCTTCTCCCTTTCGTAGTACCTCGAACGAGTACCTCCTTCGATGAATGATTCATGTTGTGCCACTGTACAACTCCTGTTTTGCGGAAGTCGGTTTGATGTTTGTCGGTATTCAGTAACATAATCTTTTGCTCGTACCAACGCATTCGTCGGTAAGCTATAGGTCAGCACTGGCGTATAGTCACTAGGACGTGTCATCACTTTGTTTTTCGCCTCAATTGGTCAAGTCAACCGAACGTTACTGCTGTTGTTGGCGGAAGCATACAGCCTTACGTACGTAGGAGCGGTTGATAGTACGGAAATGCCGGATACCGGCATACGCTTCGCATGGATTTGCTTTCCGTGTGCCGTTGGGTTGCACTTGGTAGGCGCGAACGATTGCGAGATAATTTTGCCGCCATTTGCACCAACAATAACGACTCAAAGACCTACCATTTACCTGAATAGGACTATATCCACTCAAGTATGCTGCTTCATTCATGCAGTTATCCCTCTTTTCATGGCCCTTGTAAGTGAATTTAGGGGCCGAACACAGAGCGATTGTCGTCCTATTGGTCGTAGTGTCGATCGACCTGCGGCCGGCGCTTAATTAATGGCTACAGCAGCGCGAAATACTCCACATGCGGTAACAATGGTTGTATGCAAGGTGAAGTGTGAGACGTGTCTGCACCCAGGCTTGTGAAATGCATCGCGCCTGGAGTTGCGATCGCAAATTCAGTCACATCAGACTGGCTCCGTGTTCACATAGCCGATCTATTGGACTAAAAACTCGTGACTTCCTTAGTAGTTAGCGTTGTCGGCAGGGCAGATTTTCGGACTCGGTGACGGTTTTGTGCAGATGGATTCCTGTCGGGCTTATGAATGTGCACCCGTCGGAATTATTGGTCCAAAGGCCACATGTGACAGCTGTTGATTCGGCATGGAAACAGGCAGTGCATGCCGCGCGGTCGCTACCAGCAGAGCGGATGGATTGTCATAGAGGACGCAGTACACGATGTGGGCATCAGAGCTGGACCTTGATGTCGTGCCTGTTAATTGTGTTTCTGTCACTCGTACGATGACGGGACAGGAAGCCAGGGGTGGTACTTCCCCGCAAGCGAGATGAAGAGGATCTAGTTCTCTCCCCGCGGAACGCAAAAACCTCTTCCGTCTGCGCTTTGTCTGCGTTCATCGTAAGTCGCTTGTCATGATCCCACGCTTTCGCCGCGCAGTGGCACTGAGGTGAAGATCTCGGAGAAACATCTCCTTGTAGAAAGCACGGTGTGGTAGGATGTGCTGTTCTAGCTACCGGCCCGATCTGACCGCGCCACAAGGTTGCGATCTTTTGAAAAAGGGGGCCGGGGGTATTCATGGCGTAACGCCAACAGGTCGACTTCTTGTTTTCCCATCCGTGTGATGGGCAATGTTACTGGCTCGAATGCCGGTACAACTACGTGTCCTTGACAGGTTATCCGCAAAAGTGCCGAAGCGGGCTTGACGCAGTAGCAAGCGCCAAGGACTTTTGTCTGTTTGCAGACAGGCTCCGGAGCGCGAGAACGCCGAGACCGGGCTGTGACAGGCGACGGAGGACACTGACAGCGTGATATGGATCCAGGTGGCTCGGCATTCATGACGGAATGATTGATTTCCTATAGGCGGGTCGGATAGGGCCGAGTGCGCTTAAACCCATCTTCATAACACCGGGTTGGGCCTTGTAAAGACACAGATGTCTGGTCCGAGGGAACGCAGGGTGAGGTTGCGCAACATCCTCGCCTCGAAAATCCGCGCTGGTCAACTTCGGACGCAAAGGCTAGCCGTTTACAGCGTGCAAGTCGCCGCCTTCCTATTCTATCGTGGGTCGTGTTTTGCCAAGGCGCTCTGTGTGCAGGAGTGTGGCAAGCGTTCCCAGCTCCCGGATTTTTGGAAGGGTTTTCTATGCAATCATAATGTCTGTGATTTTCTCTGTACACAGCTCGGCCCATGCCTACATTTGGCAGCTCGTCCATACATCGTGTTCCATAATTGGCCGGGGAAGACCACGGCCGTGTCCGGAGATAGTGGGTAATTCTAGGGATGTGGAGCGGCTGGCTGGACGGAACTGGCTTGACGGGCGTTTAGAAAACCCTTGGTAAGCATTAAGCGAATCCGGGAATATTTTCTCTTATTCTCCGCCGTCAGCATACCTGAAGAACCACCAGAGCCCTACAATATACTGTCAGAGACACACGGAATATTTATTGCGGTGCTTTTTTGGTGCTTCTTCTTTCGAGTCGGAAGATTGTGGGCTTCGTGGGGGCGAAAGCCGCAGTAATGTCCCGCACTACCTTTCGTAGGATTGCGCAATGCAAGGGAGGAAACCTAGCCGGTAGCAGCCTCACTAGCTTTGCAAGGCTCTGCGGAATCGCCCACCAAGTATATGTCGTCTCGGCACTAAAAACCCAAGCTGGAGGGTGGGTGGAATGCCTAACCACGAGCAGCTACGACTTTGCGCAGCCACGACCATGTGCCTGCACGGGTTAACCTTGAATGAAAATGTGCTAGTGCACTGTGACGCTTTTCCAGTTCGGATTTCTGGCTTGGAGATGGAAAAGAAATCAATGACACCGCATATGGTGCAAGTACTTGGGCAGCAGAATATTTGCGATGCGACGTTGGTTTTAGCTGCGTTGTACGTTGCTCTAGCGAAGCGGCGTCTATCGCGGACACATACGCGCGATGATGCGCTTCGCTAGTAAGGATGCAGCGGCTCGCGCGGGTGGCGGCGGAAGCATCGCGGCTACTCCAGTGTTTGACGCCTTAGCGATAGACTTGGGTTCCTAGAGAGCCGCCGTTTAGCGCTTTGTACCTGGTGAGCTGCGCAACGCGGCGCCAGAAAGCCAATTTACACCGCTATGGCGTGCTGTTGCGTCCGATGGGTTACCATTGCCACGTGTGCGGTGTCCCGATAACCTGTATGCCAAACTGGTGGTGGTAAGAACCTATCTCTGTGCCTACACCAGGCTGTGGTCAGAGGATTTCGAAGGCGCAAAAGCACAAGAAGCAGTGCTGAGACGAAATTTTCGCGTCTGCTGTCTACAGCGCGCCGTTCGCTCCCCTGTCAAAAGCACAAATGATCTGCCGAGATATAATCAGGGCACATTTGGGGGCCTGACGCCTTTGTTCCTTCCCATCTGCAGGTGTCCGCTGTGGGGGAGATGCGGCGGCGTACGAGAAGCAGGGCGCATTGGTCGTTTGGTTCTATGACGCAAATGCAGGTACCTGCTTACCATGCCCGATTGCTTGTCGAAAAACACACCTGATTGAAAGCATGAGAAGGCCCGTGTCTCGAACGCAGGTATCTCCTGAGGCCATGGTAACCACGGCATCCCATGGCTTCAGCCTAGAAAGATGGCCAGGGAAGGGTTGTACAGTTGGCCCCATGCTTCATTGCCTGCACAGGACCAGGTCAATAGAGACATGGGAAATTGGCGCTCCTATCCGCAGAACGGTTTCCAGTAGCTGCATATTTGTTCCCAGAAACACGGGGTGACCGGTCGCTTCGCAAATTAGTGACTGTTTGCAGTGTACATGGATTCCCTTCACCAGGTGGTCGCGAGAGCTGCACGCATGCACGATACAGTTGGTTCTATATTGTAGGACTTGGGGAGGCTACGTCAACGGCACCCCCCTGCACAGTGCCGTGGTGTGTTGCAATCGGCGGCGCCCACCGGGCCTGCGACAGGCCGAAAAGCGGCAGTGGCGACTCGTCCCAGGCTCTGGGCAGAAACAGGCTTGAACCCGCACAGTGCCGTTGGCCTGATGTATTGCGGTCCAATGCGGTTGTGGAACCACGTGCGTATAGACATGCCAGGCATCCATACGTAGGTACTCTAGAATCAATATGGACCCAATTGCGAACATGTGATGTTGCAGTGGCCCATCCAGCGACCCGACGGCAATGCAGTGCAGCAAAATGTCTCAGTCGAGATGGGCTTGGCAAGCAGAGCAGACGACTTTGAGTACCGGGGGACACTGGCTATGCTGGATTCGGCCCAGTCTCCATCCAGCCGAAGATGGGTGCCATCGCTCGCATTCGACGAGCGTCACATGAGTGGCGGCGGGCAGTGTGAGGCCATGTGTCATGTCATTTGCAGGGCGAACCGCCCTCTTGTTGCTCTTCAGTGCCGTCATGCTGAAGCCGATGGGGTCGAGCAGGATGCTGATCGTGTCACCCGTTTGCATGGCGGGAGAAGTAGAAGAGGAGACGGGGGGGCCAGTGAGCGCGCAGGCTGCAGACGTGATTCGGCCCAGACGGCCGGGTCAGGCAGCAAGCGGCCGTTGCTGCGACGGGTTCGTGCAAAGCGGAAGAGTGTTAGACGCAGAGACGCGTTGAAACGACGACGACGGAACGGGGAGGTCGCTGGGGGGTTGTGGTGGGAGGAGCGTGGTGGCCGTGCCGGAAGCGGGCTAGCGCCTTGGATCGCTGCACCCTTTCAACGAGCCGACGTGGCTCGAGCCAGATAAGACAAGCCCAGTCGACCATACATTAAGCGCCCGCCGCGACGCTACGCCGCTAGCCTTGCAAAGAGACGGCTAAGTTGCAGCCAGGTCTTCCGGGGTTGATATGCCATGTGGGTCGGCTGCGATTCGAGACAAGGTCAAACGCTGCACCACGGTACGAGCAGAGCTGCTCGCTGTCACCCCAGCTGCGGCCAAGGCGTCTGGTCATGTCACTTGCAAGCGGGCGTCATCCTGCGTCTACTCGTCTTCAGCCGTCGTCTTCCCGGACGCTTCGTCGCTGTGCCACAGAAGCAGCGTGTGGTGGGCCAGTCAGATGCGACCTGCGCGCATTCTGCTCATGGAGGGCGCTTAATATGCACCATGCTTGCACCATTTCACAGACAGACGCACCCATGCAGCTTTAGCCTGCTCGACATGGGCCGCGGTTCGTGGCTTGCGGTAATGATCCCCGTGTCATCCCCGCCTCAGGTGCGTGGTGCACCAAGTCGTTGTGGGCAGTGCGTGCCGGCTTGTTGCGGCCAGGGACTGACAGGTCTGGGTGGCGCCCTCGAGCTACCCTGAATCCCCAGGTGGCATGCTAGGCGACGCTCTCGTGACTTCGACACCGGGCTCAGGTGGGATGAATGTCATCATATTGGCACTACGAACAAGAGGGCCCAATGTGCATTGAAGCCAGGCGCCCTCGCTATGTCACTGCAATCTGTCTACTGCTTCCATGATGTTTCCCCAGCTCCTCCAAAACTCCGTAAATGCAGGTGTCCACCCACGCAAAATAAACAATGTCACCCAAAATCAAAACGTTGAAAAAAACTCTTGTGATCGTCTACCATGCAAGCCTTGAGAGAAACAGGAACCGCACATCACATACGTGGACTGACGTCTCCTGAACTCATGACCTCGGTGCGACGTGAACATCCATCAGTCTTATGCCTACCAAGTTGTTAGTAACATATATACAAAAGCTTATTGAATTGTTTCTTACCTTGTCAAAGTGTCTTTGCGGCCAAATCCCGCTGAGCACTTCTCACATTGCCATGGCCTCTTCTTCTGATGCACACATTCGTCATGACGCACCAGATCCGCCCGGCGTACAAACTCTTTTCCGCAACCGACATGAGGACAGACATAGTCTTTCCTACGAATCGGCGCATGTATAAGCATGTGCTGAGTCAAGTTGTGTTTTCTGGCGAAACCTTTATCAGGACAAAGATCGCAGAGGTATATAGCATGTGCAGGGTCAGTGTGCCTGCGGTTGCGAGTTGGCTTGCGTTGTACCGCTGTGACCGGGAAGTTAGGACGCGATTTCCGCGGCCTTGGGCTGTGTACGCTTCCCTCGGATGGCGCTTTCTGGTAGCCCATATTGTGGTAATTGTACATAGGCGTCGGTTCGTTTCCAAACATAACTGGTGATGGATATGCGTTCTCGTAGGTATAGGTGCCTGTACTGAGCCGCTCCGGAGCCACAGTCAAGGGCGTTTGTCGTGAATGTGGAAGTTCGTCCATCCGCACTCTAGTGTCTGTACCGAAGTGGACTTGTGTACTCCATGCTGGGGTTTCGACCTTCACTACGCTAGAATACGCAGGCTCTGAGCCTTCATGGGAAAATGTTGACATTTCGCGTGTGTATGATAGAGACGAACGGGGAGAGGTTTGTGCGGATTGCCAGGGCAAAGGTGAGCGAGATACTGGATGGTCGAAGGCTCCCGAGAGATATGGGTTGGCAAAATCATTTGATGAGCCAACACTGGCAAATTGGCCACTCCAGTTTGGTGATGGCTGAGGTGATGGAGGCAGACCGTGTGGGAATGCAGGCTGAACTTCGTATAGGCCGAGACCTTGGGGGTACTTAGACCGCGACTCCCCTCGCCCTGGTGAAGGATAGGGTGATTCCATTAGGGTACCTGTCCGCTGTTGGTAGGGCGAGTTGAAGGGTGGCGTAGGTTGGTCCGGGTACAACATGGTCAAAGGACGAAGAGGGAACAAAGGGAAACAAGGTACAAGAGTCTTTGAGGCTGACCAGATTGGTGGATAATGGTGGTGGTGGTGGATGGAAGTGATAGTGGGGTGCGGGAAGCGGAATGAAGTAGGTAGATGAAGGCTGAACCAAGACAAGTTATATTTGTGCGGTGCAGTAGGTGAGCAGCCTTGCCAGATCTAAGATCAGACGTCGATTCGTATGCTCCACCTGCGTACCCTCAAAGCATGCGTTCAAACAGTGGGCTTTTGAGTGTTAGGCAGACTTCCAAATTATGCTAGGCAGGACCAGCATGAACAAAGCTCGAGCCGCCTACGCGGCAGCGCCTGTTAGTTCATGGGGGGCTATGAAGGAGCGTGCAGGGGAATGCAGTGGACTGTGGCTTGACCGGGGTAGCCAACGTGAACCAGACTGTCGGGTAGCTAGACCTTAGCGGGCCGAACACAAAAATCCTTGCTCCGACCGGAGTTTGAGGCGCAAGAGGAGAAGGCGGTTGTACCCTTGCCGCCGTGCATCCCCATGAAACTGTTCAGGCTGGCGACCGTGTTCTGGCTGCATCCGCCGTTGATCGTTTGCTCATTTACGCCCCCAAAGCCTTTGCGACTGTGAGACACCAACACCCCATTTTCACACGCACCTGCTCCAGTGTCGTTCTGCAAATGAAAAACATGCAATTGTATTTGACTTTTACCCACACTTGTGTTCCTTGCCCTGGACAACGGTACCTATACTACCGCGGCTGGAAGCGCCGGCCCTCACGCGGCCAGTGTGCTCGCTTCGCGGTGCTCTCGGAGCTGCGACACCATCGCAGTAAGTTCTTCTACCTGGGTGGACAGCTTAGCAACTAGTGCCCTCAACTGAGCATCTGATTCCGGGAGCCCCGTTTGAGTCTGAGGCCGATTCGCATGTTGCCTGCCCACAGCACTGGGGAAGCTTGCCATCAGCAACTGCGGCGAGTTGACAGCCAACCGAGGGGCTCTTCTGGCCAGGGCGGGTGACTGCGGACCACCACTAAACGTCGTCACTTTAGCGTTGCGGCTGCGAGGGCCGGAGAACTTCTCAAAAGCCCAGATGACAAACACGTGTGGCAGATGTGTCGCCTTGAGCATGACGATCCGGACGCTTCTCAGCCACTCCGAGGGCAAAATGAGCCGCAACGGTCGAATGACTAACGGTATGAGATTCTGGAAGCCGGTCAGCCTTGCGACGGGGAAGGGGAAAAGTGGAAATAGCTCGGTCGAGGGGCCCACATAGGTTTGTAGCGTTGTCGAGCCGGGAGAGCCTGAGCGGTAGAACAAGGCTCGCCAGCAGGGTAACAACGGCACAGAGCCTACACAATGCCACTCCTCGAAAAACCCAGGCACAAAGCCTTGACAAGTTCGTTGGACATGAATGTTTCTCCCGCTCTGGTCAAAGAGGCTGTGCCAATTGGCCGTTCAGCAGCCCGGCGCTTAATCCCCGCTTTTGCATCCCGATAATAGCACCGCAAACCGTACTTACCAGTGGAGGCAGAAAATACGTCAACCTATTCGAACTCGATGCTTCGAGCACATAGACCGAGTAGCTGTATCCATACTGTAATCAGTGACCGTTGAGTATAGGTGATTGGGGTACACGAACACAAACAAATATTCATCTCTAGCATGGTCCAGAACCTGCTCTTCGTTAGTTCTTTCCACACGACGCGCCACGAAATGCACAAATCAATAATGCAACCATACTATTCATGACTCATAAAAGTCATGGTTGCTATGGAACTGGGGTCGAAGAGTCCAGTTGTGGCTGTATTGCACCCCAAAGACGACGACCGGAAAAATCCAAGAATTCTCCCGGTGACGTATACTCTGGGTAGTAGCTTTGATATTAGGAGGCGCAGTTGTTAGTGGATCTCTGCTTGGCATGGATAACCATGTGTGCAGGATGTGGGAATGAAGCATCGACAACCAACGAAAATGCTAAGTACCTTACTCAAAGAGTTACTCAAAAGCGATATCAAACTAGTGATGAGCAGGATGTTTGTCAAGGTGACGAAAACCAGCTACCGTGCGAGTCAGCAGATCGTAAAGCAGTCCATTCCAAATAACATTACCATGACTGGTGGGCCAAAGAACGGCGAACTGCGCAGAATTAGTAGATAGTTTACACTAGTGCTCAGGAACTACATACATCTCTTCAGCGACATCTACCCACCAATCTTGTTAGCCATTGATCATTTGTTGGCGGAGGCAGTGCATCCGCTTTTTTCATCATTGCTAGGTCGTCGACTCACCGAATCCTAGGTAGCTCGATCTTGACCAGAGTCAGCCGGTGCTATAGCGATAGTAGTATAGCTCTACTTACCCAAAAAAGACTTTGATCAGGATCCAACACTATATGAAGTGAATAAGCAAGGCTGTATTTTGTGTGGCGGAGGGCGGCAAGACTAACCATTTGTTTTGCGTTGAACCTGCTGTCACGAGCTAGCAATACAAAGGTAGTTAAGAAACCTAAATATAGTGTTAAGCACCCGAACACACTACCCGGCTCATGCCCCACTTACCTAGATACAAGATGACCACAAGTGATAGAAACTTGACAAAGTCTTTCGTCATCTCTAGTCCGGGTTTAGCGGAATTGAAGGAATGCTGCGTGACAAGGTGCACCAACCTTTCAGACAAGGAATGAGAGTCCCGAAATAGCGATTGAGGCTGAGCAAGGAGAATATACGTGGTACCAGGAAGAGAGCCTCCAATCCAAGTACGTCGTATGCCTGATCAATTGTTGCAGCATGACCTGTAGCCAATCCCACAATCCCTGTGGCGGGTTTAAGATGTCGTCTTGGTCATGTCTTTTGGATGACTTACTCATTGTAAAAAATATAAATCCAACAACGACTATGCTGATATCCCAGGTCCACCTGTTGATGTTAGATAGCACCAAGACAGCCTGAACGAATAGGAACATTACCAGAAATCTGAAGCATAAAAGGATGTCTGCCCAGCATCAACCCAATCTGCGAACTCGTCATATGCGAAGCTAGCAATCCACACATAGAGTAGCAGCTCAGGGATTGTGATACGAGTATTGTTGCGTCGCACGAGCACAGCGTAGTATAGCCCCAGGAAAGCGGCGAAGAACAAAGTCTCAAAGACTTTTAGGTATAATGGAACACGCAGACGAGAGAATGGATCAGCCTGCTTCCGGTTATATTTTCTAGGTTTCTTCGCCGAGTGCAGGCTAAGGGTCTCCCAGAAGACGATATCGCCTTTCCACAAGCCGTTGATGATCTTCTGGACCGGTCTTTGTGAAAGGAACTTTTTCGCTCCAGATACAGTCGCAAGCTCCAGTGCAGAGAGGTTTTCACACTGTGACTTCAAAGACCCAAAACGAGTTAACGCAGAATCAGCACGGCTAAAGTAATCACCATTCGAAGTCGGTAGTAGAGGTGAGCGCTCATCGGGCTCTGTGTTACCGTGTCCGTTCTGGCGACCCTGGTAGCCGGCTTCCGTGGATGGACTGCTTGAGGCAGACGCAGGAGGTAGCTCAACTAGCAGGTATTCCATAATTTCAGACTCCTTCAAATTTGTCAAGAACTGCCAGGCAACAAATTCGCATGCAAATCCCCGTGTTTCGTTTACCCCTGGTTCGTCACTGGTCTCGTCTAAAGCTGAAAAATGTCCCTTTAAAGCCCTAACTCGAGTCAGATTTTGTCATCAGTATGCCAGCCTTTGCACACCCCTGCGGGTGGTATAAAGCTGCATCGACGTACATTAAAGCAGATATCAGGGCCGGGTGATCGACGTGGTTGGAGAGGTACGAGACGAGGGATTTGAGTGCATGCCCATCCTGCGATCGACGAAGGTCTTCGAAAGCATGTGGTAGCTTGATGTTGTGCTCAAAAAATCTATTGGTCATTAGAGGACTGCGTCAATGGCACATAGCACTTGGCGAACTGACTGGCATAGTTTGTCTGCCAGGGTTCCGAAATCTTCGTCGCCATTGATCTCAGGCATGCTTATGTCGTTGACGAGCCATGTTGGTGTAGTAGGCCGCGATACATCTGGCTGCTCCCCCCGGTGCATCGTCATTGCGGGTTGCTGTTGGGCCTGGGAAAGATTCGCGACGCGTGGGGTGCAGCATGCATGGCGCGTATCGGTGGAGCGGGAGTGCCTGCGTCATGGCTTTCTTGGCAACCATCTCTACTTTAGCCCGGACCGATACCAAAGACACCCAATTTGCGGAACCTCCCAATATCCTGACGTTCGATGCCAGATTTTAATGCTTCAGATGCATCATGCTCCGCCTTGTTCAATTTAATGTTCCTGTATTATGAATTTGACCACTCATGCTACATGCTGTCATTTGTCTCCAAGTTTCAGAAGCAAGTGTGCTTCACTAGAGTTATTCCGCAACTGCACTATTACAATAGCGGCAGTTATCGTCTGGCTAATCAAGCTTCCTGAGATATCGCTGTTGTTGTGCGTATATGCAGGCGACTGACAGAAGTTTGTTCGCACAAGGCCTGTGTTTTCCCGTACAAACTTTTGTCCTAGTACTATTTAGTGAATTTACGTCCTTCTCTGATATAACAACGGGATTTCTTGAGGCTCTACAGAACTGCTTTACGCCCGTTATCTGTCAAAGCCCATATCACGGCTCTTAATGGAAGAAACTTCGCAGATGCCTGCACTGTTCGGGCGATTTGACTGTCAATACTGGTTCTGCAACTAATACACACCCAAAGCTACGTCACAAAAGCGATCATCGCTCACACACTAGTCCATTGTTCTGCGTATCTCTGCTTACTTAAACAATCTTCACTGCTGAAAGAAACGTAGGCCAGTGGGTCAGATCGTATTGATAATACGTTTTTCGCAAGACTAGGGCAACCCCCTATCAACCAACCAACCAGGTGCTCGGGATGCTGCCGAGAGAACCACATTCGCTCCGTTCTCGCGGGATCATGCATCATTGAATGCTCTTATCCCCTAACACCATTGCTGAGATTAGAAATCAATCTGTTCTTAAGGAAGACAACCCCTTCGATTCATCTTGCCAATACTGTGATAAAACCTACAAAATTCTATACAATTTACCACAATGTCGCTAAGCAATCAAAACATCCTCATCACTGGCGCTTCCATGGGCATTGGTGCTGCAATTGCTAAGCGCCTTGCTACTGAATCGGCCAATCTAATACTCTTCGCGCGTTCAAGAGACAAGCTGGAGAGCGTTGCGCGAGAATGCCAAGCAGCTCAACCGATGATCAGGGTCTACACTGCAAGCGTAGACATTAGCAACCATGAGTCGCTAAGGAAGGAAGTCAGAAATGCAGTCAATGAATTGGGCCCTATAGATGTCCTGATCAACAACGCGGGCCTCGCACTTGGCGCCCCGAACAAATTCCCAGATCTGTCTATCCAGGATATCACTACAATGAGCAGTACCAATGTCAACGGATTTATGTTCGCGACGTATGCAGTGCTCAACGAAGGCCAGATGAAGGAAAGGAACAAGGGCACTGTCCTTAACATTACCAGTGTGACGGGGCTGGAGGTCCCTCCGTTCCCTGGCGAGGCTGTCTATCATGCTAGCAAGGCTTTCCAAGAAGCCTTTACCAACGTTCTCAGGACAGAATTAGTGGGGTCGGACATCAAGGTATTGGCATTGAGGCCAGGAGTGACGGTAACAAACTTTCATGAGCTGCGGTAAGCTGTCCCTATTCTTACTCGAACCTTTAAATACATGCGTACTGATATTCTCGTAGAGTCGGTTACAAGAAAGACCAGTACGACAGCTTCATGAGTGGCTTTGAGCCCCTTATCGCAGAGGATATTGCAGAAGGTGTGATTTTCATGTTAAATCAGAACGAAAGAGTTGCTGTGAAGGCGCTTGATATCGTGCCCACAGCTCAGAGAAGTCTGCAGGTCATTGACAAGACATGGAATGAGAGGAGTGAAGATAGGATGAAAACTCAGATGTAGTGCATCTGCAGAAAGCCGAGATTTTTACTACACATTTGAATTGGGCAAAGTAAACTGAAGAAGACTGGTGTTGCTGGTGTTGTAAATCTAGATCCAGCTCTGATATGTTGAGTGCGGTGAACAACCACGTAATGAGCAGTACTCTTCTCGAAAGCTTTAGAGCCAGTGATTATGAAAACATGATCTTTGTTGATATAATCTAAGTGTAGAAGTCCTTGGATAAAAAACGTTAGTGTGACTTGTTCCAAGCGGCGGATAATCTGCACGTCCCATGTGACGTGGATGCCATACAACAGACCTTAGGAGTCAACGCTAGACACGAGATTACAATAGCAATACTCTTGCTTACGGAGCTGGCTTGATTAGCTTAATCATTCCACTTTCATCGATAAGCCCATAAAGGGATGATTTCAAAGTCTTTGTTGGTTTAATACTCATTGCCTCCAAGTGCAGAAACATACAATTCGCAAGAGTTCAGCATGTCTCGTCATATCCTCGTACTCGGTGGTACTGGTAGGTCTCATCTTCATCATTGAAAATCCGGTCTTGTAAATGCTGTACAGGGTACTAATCGAGGGTAGGCCCGGCTGGCGTCGAATTCTGTCTAGCTGCGCTGAGAGCGAATCACTCTCTATCTCTCTACGTGCGCAGTCCTTCGAAATTGCCTTTAGAGATCAGGAACCACGCCAAAATATACATCGGGGAATTGACCGACTCGATTGCTGTCGAGAAAGCTGTTGAAAGTGGCGCAAAAACTTGTGTATCCTTCCTTGGACCAGTTCCAAGCAATAAGAAGAAGGGGTCAACAGTATGATCTCAATCAGCTAATCGCCTCAGAACATATTGTTGACATTTTTGCAGCCTATTTCTGATGGCTACAATATCATTATTCCGTTGCTTCAGAAGCACGCATACACACGCGCATTGTTCTTGAGCACTCCATCATTCCCCGACCCACGAGACCGATCCTCCGTCATCTTCTCCATCCTACTCAAAGGCATCTACTTTTTCTCTTACCCGGCGTATGCCGATATCAATGCTATGACTGCGCAGATGGTGAAGCTCCCGAGTGAAATGAACTGGACAGTGTTCAGAGTACCGATGCTGAAGGATGGTGCAGCAAAGCCAGTCAAAGCTGGGTATTTGGGTGATGTTGGATACCAGCTCCAGAGAAAGGGTCTAGCAGTGTGGTTGCTAAACGAGATGGTGGAAGGAAACTGGACTGGAAAAGTGCCTGTGGTTTCTGATGCTTGATGGGACGAGCTGTGATAGACTCAAATGCAATATAGCACTTGTGAGCGGTGCATCCCACTATTAATCTTTGTTGATCTTATGAAAGCAAACGCAGGGAGACGCCTCGAGATGACATTGTGATAGTACACTTGCGTAGAAGGTACGACTATGGAACAATTTAGAACTGGAAAACCCATAACATTTTGCGGTGACATGCTATGTAACATTTGTATAGTCAGACGCTGCTGGTACAATACTGCTCAGCAAAAGCTCGTATCCATTTTACTTGCTTTTCCGTCAAGAGTCTCCGTAAACTGGATTGTAGTAGCATTACCATCTATCGAACGTGAGCAGTGAGCCAAACTTGAACGCATAGTGGGCTAACGGTGAGAATGGACGTAGGAACGGTTACGAGAACGAATGCGGGAACGAGAACGAGAACGAGAACGAGGTCAAATGTGTAAGCAACACTGGCTACTGGAAAATTCTATCGCCGTTACGTAAAAGATACAAGGATACCCCTGCAATCCATAGGCTACGGCTGAATGACAGTTAGGAAGCAAGATAGTGGGGAGTAGAGTCTTGTTCACGCAATCGCTGCTGCGAAAGAAAAAAACATGTGATCATACGAGATCATCAAAAAACTTATCAACGAAAATTACCATACAGGCAAATAGCCGTCGAGGGTACGTTAGAGCAACGTGAGACGGTAATTGTGAAATTGTGCTCCAGCCACGTATAACAAAAGAGGCAATGGAGAGCGGAATGGGTGAGTCGTGTATAAAATTTCGCCGATGCCTCCATAGGGAAATGTCAGCAGACTCCTCCAAGATCAGACTCAATAATGAAGACAATAAATCGCTGCTTCTTGCGAGGTCCAAAAGACCAGTCAAAGCCTACAAGTACAGTGAACTACAAGCTGACATGGGATTGACTCCACTCAGTAACCCAAATCCATCTTTCACTTTCTTTGTTCAGTATGCGTGAGATTTCCTCTACCAGATGATGCCCAAGCCATCTCATACCATCTAGCTGACCTATAAGAACATTCCATAGCATAAAGATAACCAAAGCGAGCTCGTCTTGGCGTCTCAGAGCGTTGGAGTATTCGGGCTGCAGGTTCGTGATCCATGGTATCGTCAACTTGGCTTCTTGCGCTCTCCCCAATTCATTTATAGTGTGGGCGAATACAGTTCGCGTTTGTCCAGTGTTCTGTTTTGCATTTACGAGCTTTAACCCTTCTAATGGGAGTTGAAGAGTCACAGCATCGGGCCCAGTTTTCCTGTTGATCATAAATGTCAATGGACCTTGTCTGATCCACACCTGGCTCGCGTCGATCATAGACTTGATCTCGGTCACAAAGGCTTTTGTTATTAGCGGTTTCTCCACATCCGAGTGATATTCATTGCCGCGCTTGGTGTGGAGGAGGGGCGATAGTAGGGCACATACTAAGACAATACTAGACGTAAGAAATATCGCGTCGCAGTTGTCTTTAGAGATCGTGCCGGGTGCATTCCGTAGGCCAGCTATTGACTTTTCTTGGTGTTGAGCAGCCATAGAGACATACTTTTCCACAGTATCTGCTGTTTGTGAAATGCGTGCAACGTGCAGAGATGTCAATGAAAATACTGCTTCCATCAAGTAGTTGTGCCGCAGGGCTTCCCGAGTAACGTGATTTTGTGTAGTGTCGTCGCGATCCATCTTTTGGGCAAAACTGTTGCGCGTGTCTCTTGTCCAATAATACATGAGCTTCAGTTCGTGAAATCTAGCTGCTTCGCCCCGCGGCAGCTCTGGTGTTCCTTCGGTTTCAGAACGAAGCGAGTTCGCGCTCGATGCAGTGTCTGACACTGGGACGAACTCATGCTCTGGTGCGCGCTCGAGTGAAGGCTGTATCGAGGCTGGGTTTCTGGAAGACTGCTCAATCGTCGCCGTTCGTCGCAAGTACGAGCATTCCTCTCCACGAGCGGTGCAAATTAGACAACGTGGGTAATTTTCGTCGCATTTGGCACGGCGTTGTCTGCACTGGTCGCATCCCAATCGTGATTTCTTGTGCGTACGTCTGATTGGCATTGCGGAATGAAAGAATGCAGTAATTTGCTTCGATATTGTGAATGGAGAACTCGCGGATGCAGGTTCTCCAGCCTATAGTAGCACCTGCATCTCTGCATTGGGTGTTAGCAGGCACGAGCATTATTACTAATCAGTCTATACTAGGGCGTCAAGTGACTTAGCGACCGGAAGTAAGTTGCTTTGAAAATGTAAAACTAGTGTAAAGTCTGATATTTGAGTAGCTCATAGAATACGTAACGGGCATACAACGCGACTGCTGGCGTAGAGCAGTAGGCTCCACTTGGATAGCTATATGAAAAGTGGAAACGAGGAATGGTACTCAGTGCAGACATACCGAGGCAAGACCTCCCTCAAACATAGGAAGGAGATTCAAGTAGTGCATGTGTGCCTTCTGAACACTTAATTTTCCTGCCGGTATGGTATGGTGGTTACTTCTGTCTAGCAAGTATGGCACGCATGAGTAGTCCCAAAGAGCGAAGTCGCCTCTGCGACCATGTTAGAATAATAGAAGGTCAGGACAACAAGAAGAAGGTGCAAGAAGACACAGAAAGAAGTCGTTTGTGACAGGCTTTCAGTATATAACACTGCATCTCGTCTCATCCCCTCCATCACTTCGATTGCCAACTTTTCCTTCTCTTGCAATGCACTGCTCACAATTCCCATCGGCCCATGACTTCGTCTTTCTGCCATGGTCCACCCATACCACCATACCGCCGTTCCTGTTACTACCCCTCCAAATGAACATCTCCGAACCTTGCTTGCTTCAGCCTCGATGCTATAAGCACACATACAAAGGCAGGTTGGATGATGGTTCTTGTTACGAACTGAAGCTTCGGCTAGGGATGAGACGCATTAATCAGACTGAAAAGGCGCCCTGCTTAGCTTTTATGCTAACATGCGCAACCCTGACAGGCTACCTCAACTCGTATGTGGCCTCAGATTGATTGGTCAGCATCATATTCATGAGCGACAAGGTATCATCACCGGCCCGGTTGAACTTGTTACGATTTGTTACGAATTGAGGGTGCCCTGAGGAGCGATGGATGGGCAGGGCGGGCGGCTAGCTTTATACTCGAGTTGGGAGCTGAGCAGTCTGGTTTGTGAATGAGTTTAGGTCATTCGATACCTTGGTTGAGGTGTTCTTGTTCGAGCGCTTGTTACCAATTGAAACTCTTTCTTCTGCTTTTCCGCTGGATATTTCCCTTCGTGATGCGTCGTTTGGCAATGAGCATGTATTGATAGGGCGATCTTGGTTGCTTGCTATTAGCGCGCATCTCCCCCTACTTTCAATTGTACCACGCACCGTTCCTCTGCAGTTCTTTTATTTTATATAATCACCGCTATTAGTAGAATCGACCCAAAGAAGATGGAGATTTCACGACACGAAAGCTACTACACTTATAATTGAATAAGTACAATCGGGTAAGCGACCAACTGATCAGTGTCCGTCACACAATCATATTGTGTTACAAATAGTACTGATACCGCGATAATAAAAATTGGTGTAAAACTGGTCATGATGTCTTTCTGGGATATGGTGATGAGCTAGTGTCAATCGAACAAAGTGAAACCATGATAATCTACACGCTCTAACTGTGACTAGTCAGTATGGGCGAACCAGGCATTAACCGAAACATGAAGATGTATACGTGGCTCAGACTTGCCTTTTAAAACTACACATCAGCAACTCCAAAGCGCGTATAGGCTGGCACCATTTGTTGGGTAGCACTAGCCCGAGGAAACGCACTGGTGTCTCCGCCGTTTGATCGTTTTATAATCATTGCCAGATGAAAGAGGAAAGGAGAAAAGCAACTGACCTTATTTGCTAAGCACATGTGTACCTTTTGTTTTACCCGTCTCCATCTTAGCGGTGCGAGCACCGAATTGGATCGCACGCTTCTTCTCAGCAGCGACCTTTTTCATACTTAGTTGCCACGCTAGTAATCGGAGCGCTCGTTTTGCGGGTTCAAGACTCCGTATTGGATCGGTGCTACCGACTTCTTGAGGCAGCCCAAAATCGCACTTGGCAGCAACCGGAAGCCGAAGTGCCAGTGCGATGAAATCCTCATCGAGATATGGAAAGCGGACCTCTTTACTACTGTCACTGATGACACGATCATCACGTCCCAAATTTCGCTTTCCCAATCTGCTGAAGTCAAGTTCCAGCTCCTCCAAAAGACCAGAGTATCCGCGCCGGGCAAAGGCTAGATCGTGCCGTTGGTATCCTCCAAACAGCTCGTCGGCACCAAGTCCCGAAAGAAGTACGTGGGCGGTGGTGGTATATGGCTCAGTCGCGTCATCATTTAATGTACGGACTACTCCACTGCCACGTGAAGCAAAATAGAGGGCGAATGCGATAGAAAGATCCATCTCAGTATTGTGAGGGTGCATCAAAGTCATGACGTGAGAACGATGTGCTTGTGTCTCAACATAAGGCACGTTGACTTCAACAAACCGCCACTTGCGACCTGGGCAGATGGCAGTAAGCTCTGCATGCGATGACCTTCCAGTGATGCGATCGGGACAGAGCTCGTATGGACTGGTGCCAGGTTCGAGCTGGGAGTGGATGCGGGGATTTTCGAAAGCGACATTAAGAAGATCAATGGGCGCACTTGGCGGTAAGAGATCGTGGCATAGTCGTGCAAGAATGGTGCAGTCAAGGCCACCTGAGAATAGAACTGCCACGCGTGCTTGACTTGGCTCGTCTGTCTCCATACCGGCTACCGCTTCACGGACATGCTCTGTGCGGACTCGTAGCGATTTAAGCAAAGACATCCTCAGTTGATCTACCACACTTAAGTCCAAAGCAGTACCGTCGGAGATGGTGCAGTTCATGAGAGGAAAAGGCAGAGTCTACGGGTGTTAGCAGAACCCACGCATGAGAGCACTTACCTACGAATGAAACATCAGATTCTTCGTCTTGATCCAAACGACGGTGTGGTATCCGTTTGTCAGAGAAGAATGGAGATACTGTATCTACGCCCAATAAGTCGACAACATGTATGCCGTCGGCATCAACTTCAGCCCACGCCTCACCCGAAGCGTTGTCACAAACGCTGGACAAGATGAGGGCACCATCAGCAGTTTGCTTGTGAAGTAGCGATCGCCTTCCGAGACAATCGCGGCCGTAGTAGATGCGCTTGTTTGGCGCATCATAGAAGACAAATGCGTAAGGCCCACGCACAGCTGAGAGCAGCTCGACCACTCTACGCGTAGAATTTTCACTTTGGCCGGCGCACGCGGCTAGCAACTTAGAGAAGATGAGCTGAGAGTCATTGCCATTGACAGCATGGCCAGAGATACTCCAAGCCTCGCCGTTCCAACAAAGCACTGATGCCGTAGCCGCGTCCTGGAGCGGTTGTTGGACAATGTCGCTGCCGCGTAAAGCCAGTACCGTGGACAGAAAAGTCGCATGCACGTGTGCTGAGGCTACGTCGATGGTGACGCGGTGCTCTCCAGTGGCATCCGGCCCTCTGTGCTGGAGAAGCTGCCTGGTATCGGGGCTAGGGGCCACATGTCCTGCTCGGGTGAGCGAGAAGAAGATGCCACACATGGCACTGTCCCGTTGGGCAGATGAGGTTGCGATAGAGTTATGCGACGCACGCCTGTCAGTATTAGGCCAACGCAGCTCGGCGGTTCGGCTTCTAGATGCCGGGCGGCCATGCGGGCACCTGGCGGCGGTATGCGCTGCATGTCTTGGCCAGAACAGAACAGCAGCCGACCGATATCCACGCTGCTCGAGCGGTCTGAAGCTCTATCACATGTTCATGGGAGCTTGATCGCCCACCTACCACCTTCCTTTTTCCTTCTTCTTCCTCACGTTCCTTAGTCGCAGGCGGTCTATGTCTCTCCCGAATCCAAGCCAGCAACCCGATGCAGTCGACGACACTACCACCGATCACAAGCTAGACAAGGTCGATGAACAGCACCATGTAGCGGCCACGGCACCCGAGGAGGCCCTGCCAGGGCATGTCTCTCAGCAGAAAGAACACCATGACACCACAAACACCACCAACGACGCGGGGCAGGCGGGCGAGGGGTCGGTCGCCAACGACGAGGCCAAAGAGGACGCGATAGAGGCGCAGCACAAGGGACACGCTACATCTGAAGAGCCCGGGATAGCGCCAGCACCGGAGACAGAGCCGTCCTCTGCCAAAGTGGCCGACGAGTTGTCTACAGGCCGATCCAAAACACCGCCGCCCCACGAGCCCACCGAGCGAGCCGCAGGCAAGGCGCCCATGTCCTCGCCTTCACCCCCACCTCCACCTCCGAAAGACGACAAGTACCTGTCGACGAGCAATGTGCCCAGCCGGGCTGCATCGCCCATGTCGCAGGCACGATCGACCGGAGGTAACTCAGAAGATGCTGCCGCCGACGAATACGGAACAACGAACGATGGTACTGGAGACGCTGCAGATAACTCTCAGCCGGAAATTCAGAGCATCATGGACCAGTTCCAGGGCAATGCACCACCTGGCGAGGACGAGATCATGTCGCCACGCTTGGAAATTGCCAACCCACTCCTCGAGTCGCCTCCTGCTGCTTTTCCTCCACGCCGTTCCAGCCTCGTTCCTCCCGACAAACCCCTTCCCATACCGGCAGCCACAGATGCAGCCTCAGAAACGCCCGTACAATCTCCACCGCCGCGAACCTCATCCTTGTATCGTGTCGGTACCAATACGTCTTTCCAGGAACCAGCATCTCCTAGTGCACACGCTTCCAAATACAAGGCTGTCAAACCAGCACCAGAGCCAGAACCAGACCTGCCGTTCGATTTCCATCGGTTCCTCGAGCAATTGCGTCACCGAACAGCAGACCCGGTCGCCAAGTTCCTGCGTTCCTTTCTCCTCGAATTTGGCAAAAAACAGTGGATGGTACATGAACAAGTCAAGATTATTGGCGACTTCCTCGAGTTCATAGCCAAGAAGATGGCTCAGTGCGAAGTATGGCGGACCGTATCAGACGCCGAGTTTGACAACGCAAGAGAGGGCATGGAGAAACTGGTCATGAATAGGCTATATACCCAGACCTTTTCGCCAGCAATTCCACCAGCAGAGCCAGTGTCGCCACGCAAAGGCGGAAGAAGACAGGAACCACCAAGGCCCGGTCGGAGAGGTCAGCATCAGGAGGATGTAGAACGTGACGAGGTCCTGGCGCAGAAAGTTCGCATCTACCAGTGGGTCAGAGAAGAGCACCTCGACATCAAACCTGTAGGCGAAAAAGGCAAGAAGTTTTTGCACTTGGCCCAGCAAGAGCTGTTGAAGATCAAAAGCTATCGGGCGCCAAGAGACAAGATCATCTGCATCTTGAACTGCTGCAAAGTCATATTTGGCTTCCTGCGCACATCCAATTCAGATCAGTCTGCGGATGCGTTTGTACCCCTACTAATCTACACCGTGCTGCAAGCCAACCCAGAACATCTTGTCTCAAATGTACAGTACATTCTTCGGTTTCGCAACCAAGAGAAGCTTGGCGGCGAAGCAGGCTACTACATCTCGTCGTTGATGGGCGCTATACAGTTTATTGAAGGCTTGGACAAGACTTCATTGACCATCAGTGACGAAGAGTTTGAGAAGAATGTCGAAGCAGCTGTATCGGCTATTGCCGAGCGCCATGCTGCTGCTGAAGCCACCGAGCCGTCCTCATCTACCCAGTTGCACCCTAATGCCCCTACTCACAAACGCATGCCCTCACCACACTATCATCATATACAGGAAAAGACGACACCTCTGCGGCCAGAGCTTACCCAACGGAATTCAATGGAAGCCGAAACTGCTGGACCACGTCGCTCCACAAGCATCAAGAACAGCAGTTCGGAATCCGAACAGCCCGAGGAGGAAAATGCAGCAGTAGCAGGCTTGCTGCGCACAATTCAGCGACCGCTCAACACAATCGGCCGCATCTTCTCCGACACCGACACGAACCACCCATCTGCACAATCTGCTCCTTCAAAGCCGCAGTTACCCACGCGGTCAAGAACGGAGTTGCCAGACCCGCAGGCGGACCACGAGGACGATAGGCGCCGACATAGGATTTCAGCCGAAGAAGCAGCAGCGAAACGCGCGTCTGCAGAGGCAGAGGAGGCAAGGCGAATCCAGCGAAAGGAGCATCAAGTCGTAGTCGAGACATTGACTGGTATGTTTCCGCAGCTAGACAAGGATGTCATTGACGATGTTGTGCGGCAGAAAGAAGGACGGTAAGTCGAAAATCTTCTATGTCAGTGACATGTTGTGTAATGCACGCTTACTGACTCTTGCTACTAGTGTTGGTCTGGCAGTGGATGCATGTTTAGCATTAGCGAATCCTTGATACAGTCACAATTTGCGGTCGAGCTTTGTTAGACGCTTGGCCTTTAATGAAAGCATTTTTCGATACAGTCATGACATCCGTCAGCTCATGCCTGAGTGCTGCCTCGCTAGATCTTTCGTGCAGACCAGCTGAAGAAATTCCTATCTTATTCCATGACAAACCCCTAACTTGAAGAGCACTAAATGTTGGCCGACTGCTACATCTGTAGCTAGCCTGTGGCACTGTCCTTTCTCAGACACGCTCGTTTAAACTCCTTCTCCAGCCCGGGCATGTTCAGCCGATCGATGTCCCATCCACATGCCTTGCTCTCACAATGCAGCAACAGCGAGCTCAGTTGACTAAACGTCTTTCCGCAACCTGCGTCGCGACAAAGAAATGGATGCAACGCGCCTTCGCCCATCCACTTCCACACCTCGTGGATATCCATGCGGCCCGTGCGGATATGTGCGTGCATATCGAGGTCCATGTAGAGCGGTGAGTACCACCACATGCCGAGACAACGCATGAGCAGTGCGGAATCGCCAAGCTTGGGACAATTGCCCGACTCGAGATGGTTGATCAGGCTCGAGTATTTGCGCATGGGAGCTTCGCAGCCCCAGCAGACGAGTTCGGCAGGGCTGTGCTTCGTCATATGCTAGGCATACTATTAGCGCTTCCTCATCACGAAGAAGATGCCATTATTTTTCGCTTACAATTTGATAGTTTCCTTCGTGCTCGGTGTGGTAGCTGCATTCTTCGCAGGTGAAACAGTGCTTCATGTGAAGCTCCAGCTGGGCTTTTCCAGTGCATTTCTGGCCACACTGTGGGCACGGCAAGCCATGCAGGCACCCTTCATAGTGCTGGTTGAGTTTGGTTTGGCTGGGGAAGATTGTCCTGCATCCTTGACACTGGAAATGATCCCGCTTCAAATGTTCGGTGAGGGAGGTTTGATCAGGACCATCAAAGTCACAGCCGGGCTGCAGACAGTGCCTGTGCCCTACGAGTGCCTCAGTCAAAGTCTTTGGACATGCAAATCTCAGGTGCATAGTGTTTTTGGTCACTTACGTTGAGTATTCAGCCAGTGCTCGTCACGTTCCTCCTGGCTCCGAAAGCGGCGTTGGCACGGCGCGCACCAAGTGTGCTTGTCTGACGTGCGCAGGTGCAAATACAGCTCGACATCGTTTTTGAATCCTAAAAGGCATGTCATACACACGTGCTCATGTCCGAAGCTGGAGTTGTTTTCAAAGTGGTTCCTGAGTCCCCATTGGTCTTTAAAAGCCGAGAGGCAGCGATTGCAGTACGTCTCATGGCCAGCGGCGTTGTCGACGTGGTTCTTCAGGCCATTCCTGTCCTTGAACACGCGCTTGCATAGGTTACAGTAGTGTTGGTGATTGGCCGACAGCTTGATGTGGTTGAGCAGCGCCGTCTTGCTGGGGAGTTTGAGCGAGCAGACGCCACACCAGTTTTCGTGTGGATCTGAAGGACATTTCTCGTTGCTTTCAGTGGGAGACGGTGGAGGAGGGCGACGAAAAACGCTATCTATTTTATCGAGAAGTTTCTGGACATGAGGGGATAAAGTGGGTCGGTCGATGGTGGTGTTCATGGGGCGCCTATTGGGTGCTGCTGGCGGCAGTGGCGCCGCTTTCGCCGAAGTGTTGCGTTTCTTGACTTGCTCCCATGGTATTGTGTCATCTGCAACCTGGTTCAAGAATGGGTTTTTGGCTGGATCTTCTGGCGGACTCGGAGCAGTAACATTATCGTCTGGGCTGGCGAATAGCGCGTACCGATTGTGGCTTGGTGGAGCCATATCAGAGTGGCTGACACCCAGCCGAAGATGTGGCAAGAACGGAGTGAATATGGTTGAGAGCTGACCAGCGATTGTTGTTAGAGACGGTTGTCTCAAAGAGGTAACTAGGCAGCAAGCGCGTGGTCAGGTGACACCAGGCAGCGCGTGGAGCATAGACTGGCATGGTAGTTCAAACAGGACAGGGGCAAAGGAAAAGGTGCAGAGATCGAGACCCCGATGTGGATAGATTTTTAGTATTATGATGGTGTTAAGGTGAATGAGTGAATGAGGGCACGACAATGACGCAGCAAACAGAGAGTGGAAGGTGAAGGAAAGTGCGATCCGAATAGTGCGAGGTGCATGAGGCCACACTGCTGTCACTACAGCCTTTTCACGGGATTGATAGAGCCACGCAGTCTATGTGTGGAAAAACACATTGCGTTGGACTAGATATGCACGGTGTAGTATGTGCATAAATCGAATCGCATTGGATTGGAACGAGTTTCCGTCTCTCCCAAAACGAAAGAAAAAGGTTTAGAGCATTGTTTCCATTTATTGTCATTGAAGTTCTTTTCATCTTGCAATTATTGAGGAGAAAGATTTGTGGTGTACAGAACTATGATCGGAATCAAATCATGTAGCTAACCTGCAATGAAGGAGTTCGTGGTTATGAACGCAAAGGTTGGTTCATGATCGTGCAAAATAACCAATTTTGCACTTCGCTTTGAAGTCAAGATCAATCCGCTTTCTAAAAACCCAGGCTATGAAGCGTCTTTGTTAGTCGCAAAAATATCAACTTGAACTAACTACACAAGCCCACTTTGCGTAAGGGAGACTCGGGAGCTTCCTTTGTTATTGAACAAATACAGCCATCCTGTATACATGCGCTGGCGAGGGTAAGTGCCAAACACGCTTCTTAGAGCGGTAAACTCTTCCCGTTTACGATAAATACAATGGTAGTGAATACAGCTTCATCCTCAATCACGGCACTTTCACCCAACAATAGTGATATCACTCGGTTGAGCATTTAGTTTGTTCACACTGGCGTAAAATCCCTCATTCACTCAGTTGCGCGCAAGGATTGCTTACAAGACAACAAGGCAGCTACTTCTAGAAAGCTTCTACACCCGTACAAAGAACAACGTTCTCAACAAACCAGACATAGCCGCCAGACGAAGCATTGCAGCAAACTCGGCAAATATATGGATGATCACTATCTCATGACAAATCCGATCGAACATACCACCCAAGAACATGCCCACACCTAGGTCAGCACAGCGAAATGTTCACCAAGTATCAGAACGACGGGATAGAGACCAATACGGGAAACACCTCGAAGGCCTCAGCCTAGGAATAATGAACAAGGCTATTTCAGCGGCGATACGAACGTCGTGGTCTCCTCTCAGCTCAGAGGATATTAACCGCGCGCAGGCGTTAGCAAACATAACTAACAACTACCAGCGACCAGACAACGGTCTGATAAAAGCCATGAGGAAGAAGCAACAACGAACCGTCGCTGCTGCCGTCCCCAATATACTGTCGACGAAATCCTCTCCACTGTCATCCATAGGCGAAGAAGAAATCGTAACAACAAGTGAATCGTCTCACACACGTGTTTTCACCTCACCGCGCAGAGGTATCTCCTCTTCCAAAACACCCAAAAAGCCATTCGAATGGGAAGAGAAGGCCGTCGAGATGATCAAGCGAGAAGGCTTGAGCCTAGATAGAGAATGGTCTCGCCTCAGCTGGAAACAAAAGGCTAGCAACATTGTACGGCTAAAGCTACTGAAAGATGATGGCTACGATATTAGTCCTCTGATGGTCAAGGGTATCAGCGCCGACCAGATAATCGATGCGCTTTTTGCACATATCGAGGCGAGAAAGCAACGACATTCACACCGCAACGCCTCTGCATACGTTGGGTCAGACCGAGAATCTGAAGAGGATTCTGATGCCGCAAGCGATGTATCGAGCGGACATACGTCCAGTTCGAGCATACACGAATTCGAAAAGAGCAAGATTCGTCTCGCTCTCTCCAGCTCGCACTCCGTGCAGCCCCTGAGTTCACTCGGTGCAAGACCTCACCTTGCTCCAGAAACGCGATTCTACCCAACACGCGCTATCATCGGGCAAAAGCGAAAACACAGCCACGAGGACGACGAGCAACCCGAGTGGCACGAAACGCAACCACAAGGCCGTCTCCACGCCATATACAATAAGCACAAGCATACAAAAGAGTCTCTTTGCACATGCGGCGCAACAACCCAAAAGATAGCCCGCCTCCTCACTCCAGCTCGCATCTTACAAGAAATCCAAAAGCAAGCCTACCACCTGCTCAAATGGCGCATCTGCCGCTCTCTCTTCCAGTCCTCTCGCGCAGCACGAGCAACCTTCCACGTCCATTTCCCAGCCGCAAACAGCCCGCTATCGGCCCCTAGACTCATCTTCACTACCCCCAAGCCATCTCGCATCCTATTCATCGAACATGCTTCACCTGGGACCCAGCCGTCCGGATCAGACGTCTACATGGGCTCTACAGCCTTCCATCTTATAAAGCGCGAGATACAATGTCTGTCGTGGTCCTTTGATGAGAAAGACAGGAGCTATTGTATCCATGACTACGATGCGGATGAGGACGTTGCAGGTGATGCGCTGGCCATACAAGGGGTGGGATCAAATGGCGAGCAGCGTTTTAAACACGACATCAGAATGTCTGTAGGTAGAGGCGGATGCGCTGCAGTCATCAAGGGAGAGTCGCATGCGCTTACTTCACTGCTGAGGTATCTAAGGACGAACGAGTTGTATCATCTGGGGAAATGGCATGTTGGCGATGTACAAGAGGATGAACAGGGTGAGAGGGATGTGGAGATGAAGGTTGTGTATAACGCAGCGCTTCCTATGCATCTTAGTCCCGTTACAGATGGGGTACTGGAGAAGATTGAGCGGATGCTGGAGGGAAAGGGGGATGAGGGTGGTGGTGTGGTGCGTGTTGGGGTCGTGTGTCAGCGTGAGAGATTCTGTGTCACTTGAGGCTTGTATGATTCAAAAGAGACAAAACGGTAAATCTGGGCGTAGATGGATGTTGGATTGGATTATGTGAGAATCTTTTGCATAGGAGATTCTCTGTAACTATCCATGTCTTTAAACTATCCATACCTGACCTCGCCTGTGCCCTCCCTGAACCAGTCATCGCTCGCGAGGCCCTCTTCCGCAGTCGCATAGTTGATGATCGTGCTCTTGGATGTCGTGTACGCATTGTACGCATCAATTCCGTTCTCGCTCCCCACACCAGAGGTCTTGATGCCACCCCACGGCGAACTAGGGTCGTTGCGGTGATGCGTATTGACCCAGCAGATGCCACTCTCAATGTTTTCCGAGACACGGAACGCTTGCGATAGATCCTGGGTCCAGATGGCTGCTCCCAGCCCAAATTCGCTGTCGTTTGCAAGCTCTATCGCGTCTTCTTCAGTGTCGAATCCCACCACGACGATGACGGGGCCGAAAGCTTCTTCACGCCATATACGTGTGTCAATGATCTTTTTGGATGTACCATCAATCAGTATTGTGGGTGGATAAAAGTAACCTTTGGAGAAATCAGTGTCGTCCAGCGAGGACTTGCCCTTCAAGCGCTCTCCGCCAGTTACGGCCGTAATACCAGCTTTCTTCGCGTCATCGACCAGGGTCTCCACGTTGGCCAGCTGCTTTCCAGATATGAGTGGACCCATCATCGATTCGACCTTCTTGGGTGACCCCATCCTCTTCTCTACACTTTGAGCCTTGACCTTTAGCTTTTCTACAACCTGATCAAGGATGCTGTTTTGCACAATGATTCGAGTCGCAGCAACACATGTCTGGCCGCTGGCGATGAAGCTGGCAAATGCAACCCCGTTGACTGCCAAATCTATGTGTGCCTTCTCGAAAATGACTAGAGGAGCTTTCCCGCCGAGCTCGGCAGTATAATGGGCAAGATTTCGCCCTGCAATAGCACCGATGGCGCGCCCAGCAGGAGTGCCTCCCGTCACGTCAACCTTTTTAATCAAAGGGTGCTCGACTAGAGCTTTGCCGGTCGTAGCACCATCACCAGGAAGCACGTTGAAAACGCCATCTGGCAAGCCCGCCTGCTTCATAAGCTTTCCCAGCTCAATGCTGGTGAGAGGGGTCAGCTCGCTCGGTTTCAAGACAATGCAATTCCCTGCTGCTAATGCAGGCGCTATCTTCTTGACAGCGATTAGCATTGGGTGGTTGAACGGCGTAATTTGCGCAACCACTCCGAGAGGCTTTCTGTCGATCCAATTGTGGAGTTTCCCGACGGTAGGCAATACCGATCTCTCTTCGGTCCGTATTAGGGCAGCGTAGTATTTGAACCACTTGGTGAGTGTTGGGACTTGGGCGTTCATCTCGCGGATAGCGCGCCCTGTTTGCCGGACTTCCAGTTCAATCAGTCGCGGAAGATTCTCTGTCAGGAGCGCGGCGATGCGATCTAAAGTGTCCGCGCGGACATGACGTGGTGTTTTGGACCAAACCCCGGATTTGAAGACCCTGTGGGCGGTCCTGACAACATCATCGACATTGGCGGCAGATGCCGCGTGGCACTGTGCAAATATCTCTCCAGTTGCAGGGTCTTCGACGGGCAGCCTATAAGGTTGTTAGCAATTGTGGTTGGTCACGTATTCATGCATAGCTGACTGACTGCTCAGCTCCTCCTTCTACCTCTTTACCCTCCACCCACATCAGGTACGTATCCTTTGTCATCTCGGCCATGCTGCTGAAGGATTGAGTGGAAATTGAATAGGGAGACAAAAAGCAAAGGGGACGGGAAGTCTGTCACAACGATAACGGAGTTGCCCGATGACGAGTGGAGCACAATCAGGTCGGCGGGGTCAAAGGGAGCGATTGGCTCCACCTGCAGCATCGCGGGCTCTGCTACCCCACAGTATCACTAATTCATCAACATGTCTGGATCCAACGCCTTTCCTCATGGTATATTCATGTGCTTATACAAAATTGCATTGCATTGTTACGAGTTACATCGCTTCTCTTGCTCACTGTAGTGTTGATAAATTGTTGATTGACCTAGTAGCATGTTAGTATCTGTAAGGTCTGAAGAGTAATTAATTGTTGCAGCTCTGCTGATATTGATAATCTATACAGTCTAAAAATGAGTAATACCAAAAACAAAGCTCTACTGCCTTTTTTTTAATGCCGTCAGCATGATTATAGCTCTTTGCAAAGTATGGGTGAGGCGACTTATAACATTTTGTCCCTGGATCCCATGTAAAATTCCAACAGCGAACGCGCAATAAAGGGTATCGGGTATCTAACCGTGCTTGTCCCTCGCCAACCTAAACCAATCTAGAATCAAGCGCAAGGCCCATCTGAAAAAAGATACAACTATGATGTGACATAGCCAAGGCGACACAGTCGCGTCACTGTACATTACACAAGAAAAATATTTGTGTGAGGCTTAATCATAGCCCACTTGTTCATCATCAGGTCAGTCCCAGTACACTCCTCCCCTTTTCGTTGCCCCTCCTGCATTCCATTACTCTCTTGACCTCTGCCTCGCCTTCTGCACCGTGTGCAATGAGCATTGCAATTAACACGCTCCGCTCTCGAGGCTCCAGTCCTGTTGCTTTGAGTGCTACCTGCAGCGGTGTCTGTCCAGCTCGTGATTCGATGTTGACGTCCACACCTGCTTCTACCAAATACTTGGCTATTGCTGACGCTCCAGGCGTCCTAACAGCGAGGTGAAGGGGAGTTTCGCCGTGAAAATCAGGTTTATCGAGAGAGTGGCCTAATGAAGCGAGGTAGCGTACTGTTTCGAGTTGGCGTCCTAGAGTGGCAGCGTGTACAGCTGTATAATACGATGTGGGTGCCACGTTTTTGCGGGTGATGTCGGCTCCAAATTCTATCAAGAGGGGCAAGATATCCGTCGACATCTCGAAGGCTGCTCTCATGAAGAAAAATCCGAATTCGGGATGTGGTGCCATTGGACTCGCGCCCTCCCAGATGACTCTTTCTACCTCGGCAGCTGTTGCTTCCGCAGGTATATTAGCTAATATGCGGTCAACAGCCTCTCTCTGGCGAGGTTCGAGCTCCTTTCTTTTGGCCTTTGTCACAGCTATTCGGTCGGATGTGATTTTCTTGTGGATAATCGATACGTCTGAGCCAGAAAGGATCGACGTATATTTTGATGCATGTTTTGATGCATAGCTTGATGCAAGCTGTATCCTGGTGCTTGCTTTCCCTGACAGGTCGGTACACCAACTGTACGATTTCTTTAGACGTGATTCTGGTGCTACGAGAGTCTGGGCTGAGGATGCGCCATCTTCAGTGTAAAAGGTGCCGCGTGATGGGGTTAGAGCATCCTGCGAAAAAGGCACCATAAGTCGCAGTGAAGATTGTTCAATGTTAGAATATGACAGGGGCTGTGCATCTTCAAATGACGGAACATTGGCGAGCCACGTGCCAATGCCACTGTCGTTGGCACTGGCATGTGATGAACTCTGGCCGCTGGGGCTTTTTCTACCGCTGGGGCTCTTTCTTCCGCTTCGAGGAGTTTCGCCAAGAGCGGGTTCCAGTGAATCTGGTCGTGGAATGGTCGTTCTCTTGGTTGGCTGTGATGTCGTAGGGGTCCCTTCTCTTGAGATTGCTGTAATGCATGATCGGAGCAAGCGAACAGCCTGGAGCAGCGCAGGGAGCGTCTCTCGTGCTGTTTGGTTGACATGGATTTCTTCTGTATCTGTCCGCTTCAACAGATCATCGCTTTGCGTGATCAGGTCGCTGACATAATTCTGAAGCAGGGAGTCCAAAGTGTCTTGCTGGCCAAATCTGGGGAACGTAAGCAATTTCTATTTCTGAATCGGGAAGGCGGTAGAAGAGATGACGGCGACTCACAGTGCGAGATAATCCAGAGACAGTTCCAGGATGACTTTTGAGGCTTCGAGATCATGGCGCAAGTTGACTAGCGGTCCGTCTTTGAGGACACGCCAATCTTCCTTTGGATTCGTACTACACGACAGTTTGAGAAAGGTCTTTTGGAGTCGGTCACTGGTGTCGTCGCAAGAGTCGACGACGCGCGATACAGCGTCCACGAGAGACGGAGGCAGGGCAGCGCCCTTGACGGAGAAGTCATCTTGGGCAACACCCAAGCCGGTTCTGATGATGAGCAGATTGGTGTTGATTGTATTCAGCTCATGTCTTGCATCGCGGACTTTGCGCGCAAAACTGCTGATGTCCGGGACGATCTGGATCGGATATTAGCGCAAGGGGCGGGCGGCATGAGGGAACCTGGGAGGCAGCTCTAACCTGGGCGATCGATGTCCCTAGCGCAGCGCATCGAGCGGCGACCGTACTTGTACTCGGGCGCGCCATCAACTCGTGATGGAATGGCGACGCGGCGAGTGCGTGCTGGGAGGCAGTCGGGGATCTAGAGATCGCAATGGGAGATTGCAGCTGGGGTGTCTTGAGTTGGTCGAGGCTGAGGGCTTGTCACATTGTGCAGAAACGGCGTTCGGCACGGATCCCAGGCTCTTGCGTGCCCGCCGAATGCTCGGTCAGCTTAGGATGGGCGAAGGGAAAGGAGAGGGGTGAGGACACGGCGAAGCGCCCACCCCCCCGTTTATGAAAGTCGTTGGTAGAGCGCGGGGGTAGGATTGGGGCGCGTCATGTATGAGCTGGGGTGTTGCTTTTTCCCTGGCCAGCTCCCAGGCACAGTCACTAACAGCCAAAGCAACAGACATGGCTCGACGTATGCATGCGCCTCAAGATTTGTCCCGTCGCCAAATCATCCAACGGCGGCGACTGTCGTGTGTTGCCATGGCGGCCCTGGGCGGAAAAGGGGATGTGCCGCTCAAACGGGGCTAGCGCGGCGGGAAGCACGCGGGGCCTTCCCTGCAGGGGAAATGACGCCAAGCCAACTCCAGGGCCTCGTGTTTGCGATCTCGGCATGCGATGGCATTCATTAATCTACCTGTGTCCTGCTGCTCCCCTGCCCATCTTGACGTCTGCGCAATCAACCCAATGCTCCCTCAGTCGACCACCCCGATTGGAAGAAAAGAAACATAATCTATGGGCGCGGCCTCGATGCCGTCGGCCTGGCCTGTGATCCGCACCTCTTCCCCCTGCTGCACCTCCACGCCCCGGAACGTTATCCGCGTCGCTGAGTGCCCGTCCAGATAGATTGACGGCGCGTGGCCCAATCTGTCTTCCATGTCGCCCGTCCACGAGCCCACTGTTCGGTTCCCCAGCTCCAGCTGGTACTTTGCCCTTCCGCCAATGACATCCCAGTAATTCACCGCAACGTCATACCTCCCACTCGGGAACTTTACTTTCGCCGTGGCTACGCCAGTGGACCGGTTCGACGTTGTGACGATGCCCGTGAACCCAGACGCCGTTTCAAACGGCTGTACCGCGTACGGCTTGTAGTTCTGTAGCGTCATGCTCTCTGCCTCAATCCGGTAGGGGTGGTTGCCCACACGATTGGCCTCATCGGGTATCTTGGACAGGTTGAAATAGAACTCGTTGATGGCATCACGCCACACGAGCGAGTGTCCAGCTTGGTAAACTTGCCTAAATAGGACATGCTCAAATCGCTCCTCGTCAATCTTACCTTTCAGAGACTCCCATTGGTGGACGAACTCCTGGGCCGTTGCGGCTCCCTCGTAGTGGGCGTCGTAGAAGTGCTGAATAACCGTCTTGTTGGATTTTAACCGCTGCGTATACGGCACGTGATGGAACCACAGCAACAGATTATCCGGAGTCAGCTCAATGTTTTCCCATATCCGTGCAACCTCCGGTGGGTATTGTCCAGCGTTCTTAGTACCGTTTCGTACCGTGCGGTCCATTCCTATACTGAAAGCGTCGGCGCGCGTCCACTGGCCCCAACCATTGCCATCTTGAGAAGCCGGGTTGGGACCGAAATGCGTGTAAAGGATATCGGTTAGTGTCTGGATACCAAGATTGCCACTGTAATTTTCGTATGCGGGCCATGACTTCATCGACATATCAGTAATCGTGTCGAGAACGTCCTGGTCTAAGCCAAAAGTCAAGCGAATCCAGTCCTGAAGAATCATCTCTGAACCACTCGACGCGTCCCAGGCCAGCCGTCCAAAGGCATACAAGTTGGACATGGCGAGATGACTGCCTAGCCATGTGGTATTTGCCCCAACACCAGCGACGCCAGCATAGCCTCCCAGTGGTCGCTTGAAGCGCTTTCCGCTAACAATATCCTTGACTTTTGATGAAACATTTTCAGCTCTCATGTCAAAGTCGAGAATTTCCTTCCACTGCGGCGCGAGGTATACCAAATGACAGTTCTGGCCAAGGTATTCGGGTGTGATCTGGACCTCGATGGCTGTGCTAGTGTTATGCAGTGATGCAAACAACGGCGATGGCGGTTCCCGGACCTGGAAATCGATTGGCCCAAATTTGATCTGCACAACGACGTTCTCGTCAAACTTTCCGTCGAGATCTTGGAAGAACTCGAGCTGTGCATTCGCTCGGTCAGCGTACCAATTCGATTCGTTAATTTGGTTATTGTATACAAAAGCGCGAAACATGACCACACCGCCATGAGGCTTTAGTGCTCGTGCAAACATGTTCGCTCCATCTGTAAGTGTACGGTTGTATGTGAGCGGTCCAGGCTGACCCTCGCTATTGGCTTTCACCAAATAGCCCGCCATGTCGGGAACCTTGGCATAGATGCTGTTGGTGATGTTCGCCCACCAAGCGTCGACTTTGGGGTCCAATGGATCAAAAGTGCCCAGGCTTTGATTGGGAGATGCAAAGTTGAGTGAAATGCCAATCTGCACTCCATACGGTCTCATCGCATTCGCGATCCTGCCAAGGCCCTCCACGTTGCGATCGTTGAGCAGAGTGGCATTTGCGTTGACATTGTTGATAATGGCGCCATTGACGCGGATGGAGGCCAACAGCCGTGCATACTCAGCGATACGAGTGGTGTTCTCGATTACATAACCGTTCTGGAAGAAGATTGACGGGCCGGCATAGCCTCGTTCAATGCTGCCATCCATATTATCCCATTCATTGGTCCATCGAATGGGCGCTTGGGGGTTGTACACCTTCGATCCGAACGTAACGTTGTTCTGTGCAAGTTGCGAGAGGTATTCGAATGCGCCATACAAAGCACCGCGCTCGTTTTGTCCGACGATGATGACCTTCCCTGAGGTCGTGCTGAGATAAAATCCATCGTCTTCCAAGTCTTCGCATTCGTCAATGCTACCATATGCTTTGCTGTAAGCGTCGGCCGTCCCCACAACGATCGTCGATTGATTTTGTCCTCCGGTGGTGCTCACTTTAAGCTGTTTCCCAGTAATGCCTCGGACACCTTTCTGAAGCTCTTGGCCGGCTGTGTAAACGGGGCTTATTTGTGTGCTGTTCAATGCGATGATTGCTGATGGCACCGATTGGGCAGATGGTCCATCTGGGATTCGAGCGTATCGTAGCCAGCCCTGGGACCCATCTTCGGCGATGGCTCCGCCAATGGCACAGAGTAATGTGGCAAATACCAGCCGCATGGTCAAACTCAAAATGCTGCAAGGGCTCCTCTAAACGCAAACCGCTCTATTGCAACCCTTTATATTTTGCCATGACCTCTGTTTAGTAAAGACCAATACGTCAGTGCTATAGCTATGGTAACATCTGTCGCGACATCTCCAACCGAAGATGCAAGTTGTAGCAAAAAAGCCGCATTTCAGGCTAAAAGCTGGGGTATCAAATCAAGACTATCTCCGGTTTTGTTAAGCGTGCGGATGGCCATTTGAGGTTCTGTGGATGAAATGTGGGGAAAACAGCGCGGGGAAATAAAGAGATCTGCGCCTGCAAAGCCCGATGATCGCAGAAGTATTCTTGATCAACACACGTTACGTCCTGCCAAGGCATGCACATCAAGACTGCGAGGCGTTGAGTTCATGGAAAATTTCAGGGGCAGGACTGGAATGATAGTGACGAGGTTGGTGTTCGAAGAAGCAGTGGTACGGAGGGCGAGAAAAGAAGCGGCGTTACGATATCTCCTTCAAGCCACAATCGCCTGCAACAATACATATTCTTAGCGGAATGACTCTCGGACCTGGCTGCTTGAACAGTGCGGTAGCATTTCTTCCAAAGAATTGAACTATGCCGCAACGGTGCGGTGGCTGTCATCGCCACGCTATCCAGTACCCCACTGCAACCAAGCAACTGCGTGCACCTGTGGCAGATACGGAGAGTGGAAGACAAGCGCTGTTCCGGAACTGATGTGATTTGCTGCAAAGAGTCGTATCGAGTACCGATTCCATCAACAAATCGGAGCAAAGCTGCCGTTATCGTGCTTTTCTTCTGTGCAGATCCTAAAGTCAAGACAAAGACGATTGACTGTTAGCTTTGCAGCACAATGCGAATCAAAGTCAGTGTTTACTTCTCATGTCCCAGGATTGGTCGAAAACAAACCAATTGCGTATTCGTTTTGCAGCAACAAGTCACGATTACCCCCTCCTGCAATGAAGCGCCCACGTCCGCGACAAAGCTGGTGTAGGGGCAATCTCTCTATCCTGGCAACAATATTCGACGTGCTCAAGATGGAATATCGTGTTACTGGGGTAACTGAGCACTCGGTTTGGCCATATCACCACACGAGACTTTTGGGGATGCGTGTTAGGTGCCGTGGTTCAAAGGTTGCAGCATAGCGCATCTTGGCAGATACAGGAACTACAATGAGACGATGTTATTATTCCCGCTCAGAGGCGACTGAGCAAATCTCCGGAGAGATATATCAAGACTGTTATGGAAGACTTTGCTTCGGATAACGCCTGCATTAGTGACGGGACACAAAGATTAATGACATCTCCCATAGAGACTTGTAGGACCAAACAGTACAGCTAAGCTTCTTAGGATCCTCCAGACCCATTTTTTGGAAGCGTGTCATCAGGAGAAGACGCCGGTACGGCTGTTCCCGTGCGGCTATCACCTCCATGCATAGCGCCCATGTGACGGCGTGGCCAGTAAGAAACTTAGTCATAAAGCGGAAACACAAAGGCTGAACAACCCACTCCTAGCATCTAACGCCCTTGTCGGAACATATGTTCATATCCCATCATCGCATTGAGCAAGCCGCCAAACTGTGGAAACAATTTGATTTCCAGTGCATGCTGGCTGACCGCGTCGACCCAGGACATGCTTATTGCATGATGCCTAGCCAGTCGCCTTGGAGACGGTGTAACATGGGGCTAAAAGTCGAAGTAACGACAGCAACTATGGCCGACGGTAGTGTTCGAGGGAACACAGGCTCAAGAGACAAGATGAAATACTCGCACGCTTGGCCCGTCGCCCAGGTACTTGGGACGATAGAGCTGTTGTCTGCAGACCCCAGCATATGGATACCAAGGCTTGTGTGGGTACGTAGCGCAGCGGTGTAAGTACAGTACGAAACCACGGGCTAGGCGCGCCGAGCCTTGACAGCGGTCTACGCCTATGGCATACCAACGCGAAGACGTGATTGAATCTAAGTACGTCTAGGCCCGGCGAGGCAGGTATAGATGGTAATGTGCTTACAAGCATACGAGGTAAGCAATCGATGCAAGCCCAGCTGGATGTGCCCAGAAAAAACACGGGCTTCCAGGCTTCCATTGAGCAAGGGTGCGTCGAAGCGGCAGGCCAGTTCCGTGATAGTAACGCATGTGGAGATGGCGATTGTCGACTCAAGTTGGAGTTTTTCTCGACCTGCCTCTTTGGATGCGTCGTTTATCCGCCGTACATTGATTTTGCAGATAGCGCGTCTTGGCACTCCGCGCCACCAACCAAGTCGACCGCTCTGTGTAGCTACACACACGTGAAGCCCGCATGCCAAGTCGACCCGCCCATCGACCCGCCCGGCGACCCGCAAGTAGGCCTGTAATGCGATAGGACGACACGAAAACATGCTTTCTGGGAGCCCGCCCGACGACAGGCTTGTTTGTATGCCCGCGAAGCTAGTCCTAGTCAGGAAGGAGATACACCGTACAACGTTCATCTCTTGACATCTCTGGGCTAGCTGTTACCGCTCTGGGAGCTGACCCTGATGACATACCAGGCGTACCATCAACGAAAGCCACCGTCACTGCCAGGTACCAGCCCCGAACAACCGACGTGATCCCCGCCGGTAGCATGGCGTGCGCCAAGGATGTTTGGTTCGCCTCGCTGTACAAATAATCTGCACGCCCTCGCTGAACTCGGTCCAGTTGTCGACCTCGCCCAACTGAGCTTTTACGAAGCTGGTCGCATACACAATGGCTCGTTATCTCAGTGTTGCCGCAGCGTTGGCTGCTACTGGTGCCTGTGCCTTCACTCCCGAGTGCGTACTTGTCGACGGCCATGTGTTTAGGATTATGGAATGCTAACAGAACCCCAGGCTGCTACTCAGCAATGTACGCCGTGGTGCTGCTAGCCCTAGCCCCGATGGTTCGGTTGCTCTGTTCTCGTACTCGCAGTACTCCTTTGAGAAGCATGCGGGCAAGTCGGGCATGAACCTCATCAATCTCAAGACTGGCGAGATCACCGACTCAGGCCTCGATGCCAGCGCGATCAATGAAGTTGCCTGGATCCCTGGCAGCGAGACTGGCATCATCTACATCAATGGCACCAACGAGGAAATCCCGGGCGGTGTCACTCTGTGGATTGGTGACATCAAGGACCCAAAGCAGAGCACCATGGTAGCTTCTCTCGATGCACCATACTCCGGACTGAAGGTTGCTAACACCTCTACCGGCGACATGCACTTCTTGGTCAACTGCATGGCCTACCCCAACGGCACTGCTGTCAACCCCGAGACCGAGGTCAAGCCCTTTTCGACTGCCCGTTACTACTCTGACATTTATGTCCGCCACTGGGATACCTGGCTGACCAAGAACCGATACCAGCTTTTTGCCGGTACTCTTTCCAAGAACAGCAGTTATGCTCTCTCAGGCGCGGGCATGCGGAACCTCCAGAAGGGTATCAAATTCACCGCTACCCAGCCCGAGACTCCCATCCAGCCTTTTGGCGACTCCAGCGACTATGCCATCAGTCCCGATGGCTCCATGTACGCTTTCGTCAGCAAGGCTCCTCAGCTCAACAAGGCCAATTACACCGCTTCTTACGCATATGTCGGTGCTTTTGCTTCCAACGAAGTCCCCGTTGCTATCAACGGCCCTGGTTCGGAGATGGCCAAGGCTGGACATCAAGGTGCTTCTAGTCTGCCGTCTTTCTCTACTGGCAGCTCCAAGCTTGCCTACGTCCAACAGGATGAGGATTATTACGAGTCGGACAGGTTTCAGCTGTACACTGTCGACGTTGCTGTCGAGGGTAGCGGTGTGGCTGTTAGCAACTGGAAGAGCTTGAGCGCCGGCTTCGATCGTTGGGTTCAGGGACCCGTTACCTGGGCCCACGACGATTCTTGCATCTACGTCACTGCTGATGACTACGCCCGCGTCAAGATCTTCAGCTTCCCAATCGATGCTGATGAAAGCTTCGTTCCCCAGCCACTGACAGGAAACACCTCTGTCTCGACCTTTGCTCTTCTTCCCGATGGGTCGCTGTTCGTCGCGGCCACCGCTATCTGGACTCCTAATGAATGGTACATTCTCGCCAATGGCAACAAGAAAACGCTTCTTGACGCATCCAAGGTTGACCCCAACCTGGCTGGCCTCGGCTCCCACACCGTCTCCGAATTCTTCTTCAACGGCTCCAACCCCGAGCTCAAGCAGCTGCTCCAAGCTTATGTTGTCAAGCCCACCTTTTACCAGGAGAACGTTACTTACCCGCTTGCTTTCTTGGTCCACGGTGGTCCTCAGGGCAACTGGGGCAACAGCTGGTCTAACCGCTGGAACCCGCAGGTTTGGGCTGACCAGGGCTACATTGTCGTCGCGCCTAACCCAACAGGCTCTACCAGTTTCGGACAGTTCCTGACCGACTCGATTCAGGGTCAGTGGGGTAGCTGGCCTTACCATGACCTAGTTAACGCGTGGAACCACATTAACTCGACCTTGAAGTGGATCGACACCAAGAATGGTATCGTTGCTGGTGCCTCTTACGGCGGTTACATGACCAACTGGATCCAATCCAACGACCTTGGCAACGAGTTCAAGGCCATCGTTACACACGACGGTATCTCTAACACTGAGGGTGCATGGGCCTCTGAGGAACTCTGGTTCATCCGCCACGACTACGACGGCAACATCTGGGACTCGCCTGCCTACCGCGAGTGGAACCCGCAGAACCACAT
The DNA here is from genome assembly GCA_020744315.1 of Curvularia eragrostidis. Lineage (NCBI taxonomy): Eukaryota > Fungi > Ascomycota > Dothideomycetes > Pleosporales > Pleosporaceae > Curvularia > Curvularia eragrostidis. The sequence goes on along the minus strand of JAIRCK010000014.1, from coordinate 1,029 downwards.
TGCCAACTGGTCTACTCCTCAGTTTGTCATCCACAACACGCTCGATTACCGTCTCCCCGAGAGCGACGGTATCAGCCTGTTCAACATCCTCCAGGCCCGTGGCATTCCCAGCAGGTTCCTCAACTTCCCCAACGAGAACCACTGGGTGCTCAAGCAGGAGAACAGCTTGGTCTGGCACAAGGAGATCTTTAACTGGATCAACCACTGGGCCAAGGGCGAGCCTTTGAGCGATACCCCTATTGGCAACTAGACGTGTTAATAGCACGAATAGTTCGTGAAAAAAAGGCGAGGCATTGTATGCGTCTTGTTTACGTAGTATTGATAAATGTCTAATGATAACTATTGAAAATATGTTCAAGTTCGAGCCAGTGAGCTATGTTGTTTTGTGAAGACGCTTTTACCCATGATGATATTGTACTTGGAGAGCCACCAACGCCCGCCACCATGTGCATCCCGAGGTTTAGGATCCCGTGTCACTTGGCTCTGCACTGTGTCTAACCTGGATAGCACACGCGCGAACCACTACCATCCCCTTTTCCATGTATGCTCGTCACACACCGGCTTTAAGCGCCACTCCCGCCGCCCAGGTGCCTGGGTTAAACGCGCCAATGTATTCTATGCATATCTGGGCTTTTCTTGAGTCCCGAGCGTAACCCCTTGTGTATCCGCGCTTGTCCTCAGGAACCCGCTGGCCCTTAGATAACCGCCCCGTCTCCCTCCTATTTGTTTTCAATCTTTTCTCGGCGGCGGAGGAGAAGGAGCTTGGCAGAGCTGAAGAGGGAGGAATTGCAGGGGGTTGAGATGATGGGGTGATGTGTTTGGGCTGTGGATGTGTGTGTGTATGTGTCTGGGGTGGTTGGTAAGGGGGGGGGGGGGGGGGCGATTGATGGGCTAAAGGCGATTGGGGACTGTGAAAGGGTGGATGAAAGGGAAAAATGTGTCTGTATAGGGAGAGGAATGGGGAATAGAGAAATGGGAGGAGGTGAGAGAGAGAGGAAGAGAGTCGTGGAGGGAAAGAGGGTAGATATT